>VXAX01003727.1:4167254-4231093 GCA_013399835.1 Leptocoma aspasia | reverse complement strand
CCGACAATTTTCCCCCCTCCTTCCCCCGCTACTTCAGATGACCGCTAAAAGTTCATTTCACATTAAGGAGAAAGCTTTGCTTTTTACTCTGAGGAAGAAAGAACCGTTTAATGAAATTATAGAAAGCTAAAAATAACAGTGTTTGAGGTTTTTGTTTGTTTTGTTAGGGTATTTTTTAAAACTTTTCTTAAAACACAGCAGCATGCTATTTCCTTATGATCTCGTGAAAAAACAGGGAATTCCTACAGCAGAGAGGGAAATAGAGTTGTGGCTGTGGTAAAGGGGTTTTTGTTTAGTTCTTTTTTTTCCCCTCTGGTTTGTTAACAGACAGAAACTACCTTTTAACAGCCTTCAAAGTGCTAGAAAATATGATGTTAAAAAAACCAAAACCAAAACACACAAAAAACCCCATTTAGGTGGGAGAGACAGAGAAAGCTTACAAAGACAGATGGATGCATGGGATTATCCAGTAATAATAATAATTCATATATAATACATGCAAACTTGTTATTAAGCCAGTCTTCAAGTCTCTGTACTTGACATGGAAAGACCAGGATATTTCATGCTTGAATATATTGTAACTAAACCAACATAAAATTTATACCTTCATGTATAAAATGTATATCCCAATCAAGTGCTCCAAATGTTTGATTAATTTTATAATTAATGTCAGTTTGATAATAGGCAATAAGCCTTGAATTGTATAATCTGGGATATTTTAATTACTTGGAGCATTTTGTCAAGGATACAGACTTCTAATAGTAGTTTGAAAGTCCCTCTGTATCTCCCTTCTGTGTGCATGTGGTTGTCGGGATGTATATGTGTGTGTAAATATATATACAGATAGATAGATAGATAGATAGATAGATAGATAGATAGATAGATAGAGAGATAGAGAGATATAGAGATAGAGATAGAGATAGAGAAATAGAGATAGAGCTAGAGCTAGAGATATAATATTGGCCACAAGGACAGGAGTAGTAAACTTAGATTTCTTTTTAATATCCAAGTGCCAGTAACTTTGCAAAATTAACACTCCTATTTTGCTACTTAGTTGCCTGCTCTTGAAAGAAAAATACTGATGTGGTGAGAAAGGAAGGAGTCTGGAGCAGTGACGTGGGCTTCCCTCCTGTGGAAGGTGCAGTCACACCCTGTTCTCTGCAAACAAAGAAGTGCACTTTGTGAGGGCAGGAGCAAACTCCTCTGACCTACCTGGCAGCTCTCCATTTACAGCTCCTGTGAGCTCCAAGCCTTTTGTCTTTTTCACTCACCTACAGATAAAGCATTCTTAGCTCTATCAAAACATAGTTATGGCTGCATTTTTATTCATCTAGGTAAATCAATGTCAAGTGTAATGCCAGGCAAAAACTTTGCTCTTCAGAAGGGTCTAGAGCAAGCTTTTTATTTCACCTTGGTACAGCCTAAGAAGTTCTTTTTACTTCAGAGGCACAATTTTATAATTCATGCTGTGCTCAAGGACAGCTGGCACTGCTTTTCTCAAGCCTAGAAGAAAAAAAAAAAATTCCTCTCAAGCAGAAGCCAAATGTGGAAAATTTCTTCCCAAAAAGATAGCTGGTTGGAAAATTTTAAGCACTGTGGAAATGTGTTAGCAACATCGGTTTTAGTGGCCAAGAACAGGTGCCTGCTGCAATTATGACAGAAATTTAGCAACTGTCTGTCCTTATTTATTTAGGTAGGTGTATCAGAAGTGGGAATGTATTTAGAGTGTTTGCAGCTAAACAGAGCAGCGTTGCAGAATAATGGAAAAAAAAAAGCAGCTCCCTCATTCCATGCGGGTAGAAGTACCTTGGAAATCCAAGTGCTGTTATCCAGTTGTGGATGGTCACTGATATCTACTTGTTTGCTACACAGTGCTGGTCCCATTACTGCCCATGAGCTGCTGCCAGCACTAAAATCTGACAGCAAACCAGTTGTGTTCATTCTTGAACTTCTCCTGAAGTGAGCCAGCTCCTCCCTGCAAAGCAAACAGAGAAACTGTTCCTGTGTGTGTTTGAGATTAGGCCACTGAAACATGTCCTGGCTTGAAACTCTTCAGTGAAAAAAGAAAATGAAACCATCATGAAAAATAAACCCAGCTCCACTGTGTCATGTAAGTTTTATCCAGATCCCTTTTGAAACCAAAGTTAAGCTAATCTCAGTTGGATCACACCCCAGTTAAAAAAAAAAAAAATTAAAAATTAAAGCCATCAGGAAGTTAAAGTAACACCCAGGACAGCCAGCAGATGCTCTGATGTTCCTGCCAGTTTAATTTTCCATCCCATAAAATATCTTTCATTTGCCTCCCCCTGAACATCTACCGATCCTTTTCCAATCCATTTCTCTCTTTTGTCACAAACTGCAGGGGGCAGATCCCCTGAAACAGCATTTTTTGGACAGAAGTAACATCCACACTCTTCTGTTTCCCTTAAGCCAGGTACAGCAGCCCATCAGTCAGACTGATGTGTACTGGGTTCTTTTCCCTCTGCAGAGAAATCAGGCTGAATTCCACCCTATGATGTAGTCCTTGCAGCCCTCCAGGAGCCCCCAGTGTGGAGAAAAGAATTCTTTTCTTTACCTCTTTCTGACCAAATCCTGCCTCCACATCCCTTGACACTACTTCACACACCGTGGATATTTGATTAAAATTAAAATATGGCTGTCTCATTGTTAAAAAGAGGTACAGAAACCATCATACAGAGGAACAGACCCCCAGTCTCACAGCAGAAACTTTCTCCTGTAATAACATTTGTGCTACTTCAGGACATCAGTCAGAGCAACACAAATAAAATCTCCATGTCCCATCCAGATCCTGTGTTGGTTTCTGGTCACAGAGTTCCATTAAACCTGTTCACTCTGATGAAAATATAACGAGATGTAAATCAATCAAATGTGTAGTGATAACATGAGTAAAACCTTCCTCTCTGTGTGTTTTGTGGTTTGAATTGTTTAAAGTTTTGAAATTACTGTAACCCTGACAAGATAAATCTTCCCCTGCACAGCAGATACAAGAGAAATAGGTTTCCATAATTCAGATTTATCATGTGGTAAAATCTGCACAGAATTAGGTTTTCTGACTCTGCCTGAAATATTATTATCAACTTCTGTGATGGGAACTAACCTTCATCATAATTTTTGCTGTGTGGTACCTTCAGGTCTGAATCTACGTGGCAAGACTCCCCTGTTCACCAAAAGTTGCACTAATTTTGAGATAATTTACCCATCTGGCTGGACTAAGCCAGGGCTGAAACTTGGGACTAGTTTTTCCAGCATGTAGGTTGCTACTGCTTGAACTATGGGAGCAATCAGCAGCAGGAGTAACATCAAACACCTCCACCCAGCCCAGAGTTTTTCAGCAGCTGTCTGGAGACTCTTTGAACATCTGTGGGCTACTTCCAAGGGTTTCTCCAAAAGGTGAATTAAAAAAAAACCTCCAAACCTACAGTAGCAAGGACAATATTCACTCTGGAAGGGTTGGATCTCTATGGACCTAAAGGGTATAAAAATGGGAGTTAAAAACCACAGGGTTAGAGAACTGACTCTCACTGAGACTGTGTGGCAAACCCTGCCACTCTCTTACATTTAATACCTCTCAAGCAGATGAGCAGATGAATATATATTTTGTGGAGGGAAATAGGTGCTCTGTTTTAACAGCTTTTATTCTTTAACACTGAAGAAAAAATTATTTTGCTCTTTGTTTTTCTCTCCTCAGCTTACCTTTCTTTCCTTAGTGCCTTCTCCCATCACAATCTCTCTAAATTCATTTACTCTTCATTTATTCTTTCCTTTTAAAATCCCATTCCTTACTCTCTTTTGCTTTGTTTCTGTAAGTTACCTTTCCCATTTCTTTAAAACAGCAGCTTCTCATTTTCTTTTGCCACTTCCCTGTTTCTGCTTTCCCTCTTTTCCCTCCCCGTACCCCTGGATTTCATAATTCCCCTTTTTTTTCTGTTCCTTTTTTCCCAGCAATTTTTCTCCCATTGATCCTTCTGGTTTTGCCTGGAAGCTTCCTAATTTTAAATGAGTAATTTTCAATTTCTCTTTTGCTTTCTGTCATTTTCATTTTTGCTTCTCCCTTAAGGAGTTGGAGGCACTGATAACAAAATTACCACTGGAAGCAACACGTACATTTCAGGACCAGATTCTGGTGCAGAGCACTACCACGAATTTTAGTGCAACTTTACTAAATTAAAGTTCCAGTAAGGTTGTCAGTCATGGTTGTAGGCAATGTTTCAGAAGTGTGGGTTGGAGGTGCAAGTTATACAAACATCCCTTCTCTCTAGCTGAGAGGCAGCCCTGACACTGGCCCAGTCATGTGTATCTTTAGTTCCCTTTTGCTGAAGATTTTCAAGGCTTTTTTTTAATCAGGTGGACTTTGTGCACCAGCCCAGAAGCTGGCCAAGCACAATAACCTGCAATTAAAATTTGTTATCTCTTTGGATACATCCAGGCAATAAACAGCAAGAAAAATAGATCCCACATATGGAAGAATCACATCTTAAACCAGACTGAACATAGCAAACTCACTGGCTTCACTGAACAAGCAAAATGATAGGTCAGGTATATTAACTGCCCTCAGGCAAGTGCAAATTATATCTCCTCAAAGTGCCTTTATAGTCCCATCCATTTAATGGCAAGAAAACTCCTTGTTCACAGATCCTGCCCTTCATCTCCCTCTCCCCATCCTTTCCACCCTGTAAAAGCATCCCAGATTTTGTTTGAGATCAGTTACAGGCTCATTCTGAACTTCATCAATGCCTTTACACGTAAAAAAAATGATCACTAATGAAAGTATTAAGACCTGATCCAACTGTTATTTACGTCAATGGAAAGATTCCCATTGACTTCAATGAGAGATAAATTTAGCCCCCAGGAACTATGAAAAATCAGCATTTAGTCACACTGGTTCTCAGCATACAAAACTCTCCTCTTGAAGTAACTCGGAAGAAAGGCTAGGAATTATTTGCTGAAAGTGTATGCTTCCCTTGGGTGGACTAATGTAATTATGGTTTGTGTCCTTGTTGTTTTCCAGGTGAACACCAAGGATGAGAGGAAGCAAGAGATAGAATATATCTCTTTTTACTGTGCTAAGTTACAAGCATTTTGGACACATTATGGAATTAATCATGCTGCTGCACACAAATACAAACACACACACACATGTCCCCTATAAAAACCAGTTCTTCCTATTGATTGTCCTTGGAACTGTGCACATATATAAAGAATACTCCAGAATTTAATATCAATTATGACACTTTAAACAGCTCTTCTCATCTGTATGGTAAATATGTAAATTATAATCTGTCATAATAATTACAAATGGACATTACTAATTATTAAACATTGATTCCTACATAAATACCATTTCAAATAAAAACACCGTATGGCACAGATTGCAACCTACAGAAGATTAAAACAAGGCTGCCACTGCAGCTTTCACTGTGCTTATCATTTGTCCTCTCACCTACTTCACATGTGCCTTGCCATGAAAGGAGCACATGAATGATCATAACGTTCATTCAGCCTCTTATCTTCCTTGGTTTATTTTTTTGGCTTTGACTGTACAGTATCTTGCCCAGATAATGAGAACAAAGTGTAAACAAAACGAAACCAATAGAGCTGCACACAGCTTCAAAATGAGACTGCCCTGATTGCAATCACAAAAGCACCCCCTGAACCCAAAACCTGACTGCTCTGTGGGCACATGAGGCTGCTGCTCAGGCAACCTCAGCAATAGGGGAAGATGTGGGGTGCCACTACACCCACCTGGGCTTCCCAAGGGACGACAGTCCGGCGGGGAATGCCATCCATGGTGGGGTAGGGTCCATCTTCTCTGCAGTGACTCTTAGAAGCAGGAGGGTTACAGAGAGAGAAAAGCAGACTGCAGGATGCCCCTTGTCCAGGGCATGTCCTCACCACAGGGCTGAAAAGTCAGGCACCATCTGGTTTGCTGTCTAATCGGCTCGAAACTTCAGGACAGGACAGCTTGAGTGATGAGAGACACGCAGAGCGAGGCTCCCCAAACAGCACAGATGGTCACTGTGTGCTGAGATCATTTCTCCTCAGAAAGAGGAGGCACAAGTTTCACCCCACACAGCCAGATGTGAGAACCTAACTCAGGTCTTTCTTTCCAGACCCAGTGTTCTTGCTGATGGGGTCTTACTAGAAGACTAAGCCCAAGTTCAGAAGGGAAGTTTGGGGCCATGAATGTCCTGATTCACAGCAGTGCTTGACTCCACATTGCAGGTTAGATGGTGAAGTGGAAGAGTTGGGAATTTATTTTCACCATGCACAGCCTCCTTCTGTGGAGCTGGGCTTTAGTCCTACACTGAAAATAACATCAGAACAGCTGGGAAATGAGAGGGCTCCTCATTCACCATCTTTGTGAAGATAACCTGATGATCTTCTTTTTGTTCTGTTTCCCAGTCTGCTGAAATGGATAATATTTTATGTTTAGGGTAAAGTAGCTGAGATTCCTAGATGGAAATAATGGATAAGGCTGCTGTATTTTATTTTCATGTCTAATTTTAATTAGCACTCTTATGGGGCTTTTTTTGCTTTCTTGATGCATTATTATCTATTCTTACTACTGCATATGTGCGTGGCAGTAGTATTTAGCAGCCCCAGTAAAGATTCTCGGTGTGTTTTTATTACATATACAAGAGTTTTATTATATATACAAAAGTTTTATACTGAGCTCTAAAAATGATGACAATATTTCAACTGCCAAATAGAAGCCCAGATTCAGCACAGCAATTAATGGCTAAATATTCTCTGTCCAAAAGCTTTGCCTAACTTAAGACTTGCTATTAACAAAGATCTCATATAGCCTCTATAAATATTATTTATTTCTGTGAAATTATATTTATTTTAACACATTTGGGATGAGAGCACCTGGCAAGGTCTAATATTGTGGTCTCTTGTTAGAGATACATTTTCTTAAATGTTTTTTTTAAAACATCTGATCAATTAATGAATTGCAGATCTTTGAAGAATAATAATTACTGTTATTTTTCTAAAAAACCCAAATGTTTAGAATTTTGGTAGATCCTGAATTTTTTCCCACAAAGGGAAAGTGTAGTTCAATACTATTTAAATTTATTGGTTTTTTTTTCCCTCATAAATTCAAAGCTGATCAAAGGAAAACATGCTCTACCATCCCATTTTGAAGAGATGTTCTGAAGGGGAAGGTAGTTTCCTTGTTAGTGAAGAAATATTTCTTGTCTTTGCATAAGCCAAGATGTTCTACATTGTATCAGAAAAATTGTCAGATAAATCAACAGCTTTGTGGCTGAAGCAGAAAGTACAGATATGACAGAGTACTCAAAACAAGCCATGAATTCCCCACAGATAAAAAGTGGCATAAGGAATTTAATATCATCACCCAAAGATTTGACTTGGGATGGTCTAGCTTGATATTTTTTGTTGAAGATTTGTTTTGTGATTAAAGTACCTGTATGAAGTGGAGAGAACATGTAACCTAGCAGGCAACACTTAAATTTACCAGGTCTTTTTTTTACAGGTGATTTGTGCTTTGTGCAAAAGTGGGTATTTAGGCTCCAAAATCTCCTCCAAAATTTCCTCAGTAGTCTGTGCAACCTCTTGAACTCAGGCTATAAATCAGCCACGTGTTAGGCAGCGAGTGCTTGCAGGGAAAAAAGGCTCTCACTGCAAGTGTGAGGTGCACACTGTTTTCTTTGCAAAGTGGGGGCATTAAACTTGGATTCAAGTTGCTGGGAGTTGGTTTACAATTATTAAAGGTCACTAATATAATATAATATAATATAATATAATATAATGCAATATAATAGAATGTAATGTAATATATATTATGTTATATAAATAGTTATATTATATTATATTATATTATATAAATATATATTATCTAAATATTATATAAATAATGTAATGTAATATATAAATTCATTTTTCCATAAATGTTCTGTATACCTAAAATATTCACACAGATGTCTGAGCATTTGCAGGTTTTGTAGGTTTCATCACCCACCTGAATATATGTTCAAACAGTTGCCCTTTTCTTGTTCTAAAATGCCTGTTGTACATGTTATTACAAATAAATAAGGTGCTGTAAAAGCAGCATTCCTGGCCCCAGTCCTGCTCCTCAGGATGTCCCAGAACACAGATGCAGCTTCTCCCCCTTCCTGGGTGTTCCTACCACAGGGTGTTGGTAGGACAGACCTCTAATGGACCTTCTCCCTAAACTCATGCCGGTGTAACAGAGGGACTTCAGCATCCTTTGGTTTCCTGACAAATTCCATTCATTGAGTCTCATCTGCGCACGTGCCTGCCCTAGAGGGACTCTTACAAAATCCAGGGGGGTGTGATCACCCTTCCTCTATGATCTACCCCAGCCAAGACCCATCTGTGTCTCTCCCAGCATCTGCTGCACACCTCCCAGAGCTCCAGAGGGGCTCCTTGGGTGAAATTCAGCAGGCACGGGAGATGAGATGAAATGAGCTAATCGTCACCAACTTTTGTCATCATGGTGACTGTTAGCACCATGACTGCCTCCCAGCAGAGTCATCATCTATTTTTCAAATCCCTTCTTTGGTCAATATTAGAGTCTTTGCCCTCAACTCCCAGTTTAAATTCATTTTGTTCCTATTTCCCTTTTCACTTCCTTATGTGAATCCTCGAACTCCAGTTCACCTGCAATTATGGAAAGAGTTGAGCTTTGAGTCCAAGTCAAAGACCTTTGGCCTAACATCCATATACACTTACATGATAAGACATCTAAATATCTTCCAAGGTGGTAGAGATAAGCATTTTCTCGTGGATATCCTTCCTTCTACTATGGCCTGGATTATTTTAGGCTTTACATGTATACCTTATTCTCTCTATGATCTGTGAGGCCACATTTCCATCGATGTAAGCATGAAATCAGTGGCAGGGTTAGAGCAAGCCCTAATTATATTACAGTTTAATAGGGAAACAGATCATGTCAAGTGGGAGGTCAGCAGCATATTTTTGGAGCACATCTCAAAGTTCACCCAGTACACATCCTTTCCTTATACTGGAATATTTATAGTTTGTTTGTTTTACACTGGAAATATTCCTTCTGTGAGCTCCTCCTAAGAGACTCCTCCTTTTCAAACTCTCCTGTGATGGATTAGAATGGGAGCTTTAGAATGGACTAGCTGTAGTAACCCAAGGCAAGCAAATCCCAAGCTCCTTTATACAAAACCTTTTCTCAGGGCTATCACACACCCTGGCACCCAGACCCCATCCGTGCTGCAACGAGCAGCTCTCCTGTTCTTATGCACTCAATTTTTCATTCCTGCATAGCTGCTCATATACATCTGCTACCCAGTTAGGAGCCTTCCTCAGGACAATGTTCAGTGGGTTCCTGTAAAGTAAATCTTTCCCTAGGTCCTCCAAAGTATGTGTTTTCTGGTGGTGCCTGTCCTATGCAGGAGGAGTGAGCAACTGCATGGTGTAGTCATGCCTTTCAAAGGCCAGGTGCCTTTTCAGGCACTTGCTTTAAAGGATTGAGAACAGGGCTATGTTTCTGCTCCTAAAAAATGCTTGTGTAAAATCTTGGAGCAGCCCTGGGAGTGAGAATCAGAAAGAAGAGTCTCCTCTCCCTGAACCAACTCTCCCTATTTTCTCTATGGCCTCAGCAAGGAGCATGGAGGGTGCTCCTGTCCCTATTTAGAGCCTGACATCTCAGGTAAGCTCCCAGATCAATAGAAGTGAGAGATTAAACCTTGTCAGGCAGCCACTGGAATTGTACCTGGCTTTTACATATCCCTACTGGATGCTTAAAGGAAGCAGCACCACCTCATCCTTCCACCAGCACTTGCAAGAGAGGATTGATGCCTTGCTAAACTAAAAAGAAGTGGCCAAGGCACAGGCAAGACTCTCAGGTTTGTGTCTCTCGAGAGGACAGAGATGCATCCCTGCAACACGAGGGGCAAGTGGTGCCCCATCTCCTGCTGGGGAGGCTGAGCTGCTCCCTGCACACCTTGCTGGCTGATTTGGGAGCCACTTCAAAGGGCTGAAATCTTCCAGCTGAGAATCAAGTCATGTAAGACAGGGGATGTAGAGTCAGGTATTGCTGGGACTGGATTTTAGGTGGCTGAGGTTTAATGGGAACTCTATTGGCTCCTGAGCCTCTCCACTTAGTTTCCACTATACAATTAAGAACAGCAATTATTAACAAGGTGTAAGAAACCAATTTGTTTTCTACTGTGATGATCTAAGTGACCACGACCAGGGACAATTCTCTTTTATAAAGAGGTGGGGAAATATTCAGAGAGCAGAAAGTCTCAATACTTTCACAACCATCTATTTTGAACTTGTAATGTGACAGAGCTGTCATGTGAACATTTTAATGAGTGATTTAGGATAGCTCAGTACCCCCTTGTTAACAAAATGCATATTTCCATACCAAAGTAAAATACTGTTCAGAGTTTTTCTGAAAACATTTAACCCGTGTTGACAGAAGAATGAAATGTACACATTAAAAAAAAAAAGTTCATCCCTTCCTTTTTCTAAAATAACCATATTAATCTCAGCTGATTCTCAAAGTGTTAAAGAATCAATTTCTCTTTCCTGTTAGAAAAGACAGCCACTGAGGCAGGTAATCACAGTATTGGAGGGTTTCATTTTGTTGAGTAAAAATTTATTTTATAAGCTACTTTGCCTACCAAAGACAGTAAGTCTCTTGACATAAATACCACTACAATTTTATTACATGAATGAGTGGTTACTAGTTTGGATTTTTTCTTTACTCTAAACAAGTGAAAGAATTGGGAAATCCTGACCTGAAAGGGTTTCACACATGCTTAATTTTAATTGTGAATGTAATCCCAGTGAGTTTGGTACCACTCATATGCTTAAATTTAAGCACATGTATAGGTGTCAGCAGGACGGAGCTTTAATATAGCACAAACTCTAATGTCTGGTTTTTCAGTGTTAAAATTTATGCCTTGATAAATTCATTTTTCTGAGAGAAGTCATTCTGTGAAACAAATTATAAAAATAAATCTGCATATAACATATATTTAAACTGAGACATATATTAATATATTTAACATTTTTAAGTATAACTATTACAATATGTAATATTCTGCATTATTTCATTAAATTACAATATGTAATTTTCTGAAAAGTACTGAGGCACATAAGGGACCTGACATGTGACATCACAGAATAAATCCTTGGGGAGAGGGTTACTGAGAGCCAGGTAAGAATGGGATGAAATTATTTTCATTGCTGTTGGCATGGGTAAGTACTTCCAACTGTTTTCTGCTGCTGCTTCAGAGTAATATAGTATCAGTTATCATCAAAATAGCTATTTTCATTACAGAAACATTGGGCCTTGTTACAATATATATATATATATATACTCTGAAAACTCACCAAAAAATGACTATCAGCTAATTTTCCTATATTTTAGAAAATAAGCCAAGTCTTGATAGACCTGTTTACTTTTACATGCTTTCTACAACCATAATGACTTTCTATACTGAATAATTGTCTGTGAACATTTGTTTTTGGGAGCTCAGCTTGAACAACAAGCTAACAACAACAAAACCCAACCAACCAGTAAGGGCAAGTACTTGCAAGATGTTATCACTTACTTCCAGAAAATGCCTCTTGGTGCCTATTTCTCTCTGCTATTTTAAGTGAATTTGCAAAGGTTTGACAAGGAACAAAGGTTAAACACTTGGAATTTGCACAGGTTGTATGTTCACCACAGAATGCGAAATAAACAAATAAATGCTACAAATAAATGGTAGCTCCCCCAAGAAGAAAAAAGGTGGGGAATGGGTACAGCTGCTCTGAACATCACTAAAAGAAGACAATTCTTCTAGAGCCAAGAGGGAAAGGAAGACGTAGAAATGCAGAATATTGCAGAGGTGGTGTTTTCAAGGCTGCTTTACTAGGGGACTCCAGGTAGGTATGGAGCTGAGCAGAACTGTGTTACAAACATCTCCTGTTGTGTTACTCTAAGGAATAGCACCTGAAGTACAGGAACCTGCTCTGGTAATACTGGAATACATTTTAGCAACCTGAGCTGAGGGCTGAGCTTTGGTAGTTAGGGACATTGGTAATTAAAAGTGGAGAAAACAAATGTAAATCCAGTGGCACCGCATGCTACGGAGGTGGATGTTTGTAGTTATAAAACTGCAGTCCTGGATGAGCTTATAGCAAATCAGATTAAATTTAAGACTGCTAAATTTTGCTGTGGGAATTTATTTCTGTTGATAGGGCTTGGATTGTTCTGTTTATGTTTTGTTTGGTTTCTGCTGGCTGATTTTATCAACATTGTTAAATACATTCATGCTGGTCATTGTAGTAGCAGCTGGAATGCAACGCCATCTCCACCAAGCCAGCCCTTAGTGAGTAAGAGGTGGCCAAACTGAAGGAAACAGATTTAGAGTTTGCCCATTGTCATGCAGCATGAAAACAGAAAACCTCCAAGTCCTGACTCTCCTGGCAAATGGGGAATGTTGTAAGTAGAAGGAACTGTGTCAAACCTTTCCTCCTCCAGCCTTCCTCAGCCATGAAAAACTTTCTTTCCCATTTCTGGTCCTCATCCAGCTCTGAGAGTCAGTGACGATAATCAGAGCATGCCAAGCATCTGACCTCAGCAGATTTTTCTTGTGAAATAAAGAACACAGTGTGACGTGCAATTTTCTTCTGAATTCTTCAGATACGTCTCCTGGAATACATTCTTTCTGCTAACAGTTCTGCTATCAGCACTGTTTTCTGCATTTGACCCTTTCCCCTACTTCTGTTGCTGTGGAGTTTTATAAGGAAGTTGTTAACAGGTTATTTTCCACTCTAGTACTCTAGCAAATTGTAGTGGGTTTGAGTTGGTATTTCAAAATTAGCTTTCTACCTTCACAGCTAATCCTCGTGGGACGTATCAAACCAGTGATGTTCTGGGTGCTCAGCACATTACGGAATTAGGCCTCATCAGAAGGATATCCAGCCAAAGTTGTCAAACTTATAAATACAAAGTGACCCAGTTTCAATCAAGAATCTACGTGTACGCAAACAAACACACCAAGTCAGAAAAAAATAACCTATTTCTCAAATTAGTTTTAAAAATCCTGAGAAGTCAGTAATTTCTAAAAATATCAGGAGACGCTTGAAACAAGTCTTGACCACTAAGATTTTGTTTTGTTTTTAGTTTTTTTCATATAGCTAATACATCCTGGAGTTACTGTTTTGGCTATTTATCTAGAACATATTCATTGTTATTCTTCTCTGTAATTTTTATCACTAGCCTGCACAGATACTTTAATTACAGAGAAAAGATATCTCACTGTGGTAACAGCGCTCAATTTTGCCATATCCTTATTGGTTTTCTTCTTTTGCACTGTTCCCATACACACGGTTCAAAGCAGTTGTGAGATGATCTCTTTTTTTTTTTTTTTTTTTTTTTTTTNNTTTTTTTTTTTTTGTTGCTGTTTCATTTTGATCTTGTTTCCCTGGCTGGGAGGATGTGTGTCACTTGTGTTTTGAAATGAACTCTGGTAAATACAGCCGCTTCTCGAAAAGATCACTGCTCCCCTTTGAGCACGACTCTGCCATAAATACGCAAGTGGGAAGAAAGCTATGAAGAACTTGTTGTGTGAACTACCCACGGGCTCGCTCTCCTCCCTGCCCCAGCCCCGCTTCTGGATCCTTCCCCGCGGGGCACACGACACCTCCCACCAAAGAGTGCCAAAGAAGGGTAATTGTGTTATGAGGCTTTTTAATTCCCCAACTTACTTCAGCTGTTATCAGCAGCTGGTTACTTCAGCTGGCTGATATGCCTCGGTGTCCTGTAAACATTCGGTCTAGGGCTGTGCATTACTCATAGTTGGAAAATCACTTTGACTCCTGTAGCATAATTATGTTAATGTCAAATGAGTCACAGGGAAACAGAAAACTTTTATCAGAGCTGCACCTCAGTGCCAGTTTCTGAACCCTCCTGTTGGCATGCTAGAAGTAGGTTAGGGGATTTAGGGGGAAAAACAACTTTCATTTAATGAGTGACATGAAATTATGGTAATAATTACTCACAAGGAAGCTTAAGTGACAATTAAACTTAGATTCACTGAAACATGAAATTGGTAAGAGAATAGCCTGCCTGATTACTTATAAGAGCAAGAATGAAAAATACTGAATTTTTAAACAATTACTTTTTCAAGAAAACTTCAGATCTCTTTCACACATAAACAGCTTTTCACATTCATTATTTAGTTTCAACAACAGTAAGTGATTTAGTTAAATTGACATCTTAATTAGATTGCATTTCAGAGCCAACCTTGTCTGATATTTTATTATTTTTATTTCTTTCTTGGTTTAGTTAATGCTAGTGATCAGCTAGGGAAAAAAAAAAGAACACCCTTTCAGCTCATGCTTGGATCATAATGCAAGAAGTCAGATTATTTCCTTCCGACTTTCCTTTCCTTCAACAAGCTAAAACTTCTTGTAACAGATCTTGTCCCAGCTTAAAGCAGACGAATGGCCGATGAGAGCAGAATTTGTTCCAGAGTTTAAAGACAAGGGGACAAACATCTGTGACACACTGGCTATCTCAGGGCTAAGCTGCAGCACTTCTTTTTTTCTGGAACATAAAAGCTCCTCTGGTATTTGCCTACCAGGATTTTACATGCTCAAACATACACCAATATTCCCACGTGCCATCCTGATGAATAGGCTGTACCATCTGAATGTAAAGGGAAACTTTTTTTTTCCCCAGATGGCTGAAACATCATTCTCAGAACACAGCAGTTTAAGCATTCTGACAGATTCCACTGTGCTATTCAATAAAAAGGCTCAAAAGTAAGCAAAAGGCAAAAGCTGACTTGAAAATCATAACCATATAATTTTAGTCAGGGAAAAAATCATGCAAGGCAATGTAATAAAAATCTCTTATTGATAAGCAATTGCATTTCCATTAATGTTCTATTTGAGAGGGAGACAAGACTTACATTTCTTGGGGAGCTCCATCCCTCTGAGCATTTCCCCTTCATCTGCTGACTTCTCATCTCATGCCTTTTCTGACTTCCCTCCACTTATCCTAGAAACTGTTAATAAATTAAATCTCACATGTCCTATATGAAACCAACTGTTGTTACTAAATTGAGTGGGAATATAAGGTCATGCCATAGGTGACTAAGTACCCCCCAGATTTCTCTACGAGCCATGATCTAAATATGATGGTACAGCATCATCTCGACCTTATAATGAGTGAGGGGCTTTATTTCAGAGCACATCCCCGACCCATAGATAACCTACTATGGACAACACCTGTAGTTTGAAGCCCTCAGCTTCTGGCTGAGCTAAAATCGTGGTTTTTATTATGTAAAACAGTTCATGCCCAACACATCAGCAGCAAGCCTTTACTTGTAGTATTTGGTTCTCTCGTGTTTCGCGTGGGAACGTACAGGAAATACATCAAGGCGTTCTTCCTTGGTAAATTAGCATCGTTTTATTGGTGACGCGCGTTTGTGGCTCGCCCCACGGAGGCGGCCAGACGCTGTCCGTGCTGCCGCTGCTGCCCTGGGCCAGGACCCGGCGCTTCCCTTCTCCCCGCGCCCCGGGGGAAGCGCAGCGACAGAGCCGGGAGCGGTGATGGAGAGAACGGCTCCGGACCGCGGGCGGGGAGCATCACCCGGGGCCGAGCCGCCGGGAGAGCCGGGGCGGGCACAGCCCGGACCGCGCTCGGACCGCACCCCGGGACGCCGGGCACCGGCCCCGGGGGTCCCGTTCCGCGGCAGCCCCGGGCGGTGCGGAGTGTGCGGTGTTCGGTGTGCGGTGTTCGGTGCCCCGCGCCCCCCCGGCCCGCAGCTGCGCCNNNNTCCCTCCGTCCGTCCGTCCGTCCGTCCGTCGCGCTGTCCATCCCGCGGCGGCGGGGCGGGCCCCGGGAACAAAGGCGGGATAAAAATAGAAGGTGAGCGAGCGCGGGGAGCGCCGTGTCCGCCGGGCCGGGCGGGGAGCGCCCGCCTCGCCCGTGACGTCACGGCGCGGGCGCGCCTGCTGCGCGGCCCCGCGCGGCTATTTATAGGCGCCGCCGGTGGGAGCCGGGCGCGGTGACGTCACGCGGCGTGCGTGCGGCGTCACGTCACGTGCGGGGCTCGGGCTCCGCGTCCCCCTCAGGGTGGCGGGGACGGGGAGGCGGCTCCGGGACGCCGGCACCGCCAGCCCTGACCCTCGGGGCGCGGCGGGCGGCGGCTCCCGGGGACTGGTGGCTCTTGGAACAGCCAGGGCGTTCTTTGCGTCCTGCCGTGGATTCGCACGAGCGAGAGAGCCGCTGCCAAACCTCCGTGGCGGGGTGCTGAGTGACAGGGTGACTCCGTGTCGCTGTGCGCCAGCAAAGCGCGCTGCTCCGGTCCGTGCGCTGCTGTCCCTGTAAAGAAAAGCAATGCGCTGCCCCGGGGGATGGTTCCTACGCCCGCTGGAACGTGACATTCCCCACAATTAATTATTACATAAGTACCATGGCAAGGATGCCATCGATATTACGGTCGCTCTCTCGACTCCAGCAGTGACAGTAGTGACAGCAGTAGCTTCTGTCTAGTGTTAAAAGGATGCTGCTTCATTTCTGTTCCACTTGCCAAGCCCGCCTCTCAAGAGCAGCCCGAGGGTGCTCCCCAGCCTTTGTGGTCGTGGCCTCTCTCTGAAAGGCTGAATCCTGGGATTGTTTACAGGCCCCTGCTGGAGCTGGCCTTGTCTTTTTTCTAAGAATCAGATAATGTGAAAGGCTACTGGGCCACGTGTGTAAGCTTTTAATAGTTGTGTTTGGTAGGCAAGGCTTACATGCTCTTTACTGTAACTCTTTGTATTTCACTAGTGGATATGAAAAAGCTGCTGGGTCCTCTTTGATCCCTTCTGAATGGGGGCTTGTGGTTTGTGGTTGGTTGGTTTGGTTGGGGTTTTTTTGTAAAATTGTTCATAAAAGTTATTGAGTGTCTGTCTGTCTCCCAAAGCTGTTGCTTTCTCTAGACAGACCAGACAGCAAATAGGTCTCTAATTTGGGATGGCATCTTCCCAGACTGTTAATGTTCAAAGAAAATGTGGTGGACCATGTGAAGCAAGGAACTGTATCATCAACAAGTAACTTCTGGTACACTAGTCGCTGTGAGCATGCAAAAGATCTAGAAAAAATTCACTAAGAGTTACACAATAAGCACCAAATAAAACACCAAATAAAGGTCCATGTAGAAGAGCTGTAAAGTCAGTTGAAATTTCCAGAAGGCAAAACTGAGTGTGCCAAGTTCTGTCCCCACAGGGCTGATGTGTCTGCATCATGTGTCCTCACCCTTAAGTTTGGGGTTTTTTTTTATTTGAAAGGTAATTGTTGAACTAAATATAGACTAAACTAATCTGAACTAAATCTAAACCAGGAATATTTTCATTCCACATCTTAACCAAATAGTTAATTTGGGATTATTCCCAAGTGGTTTTGACTAGGCATAGCCAAAATCTCGACTGGAAAATTGAAGGAAGTAGAGGTTCAGCCCTTTTTGTGTGCCAGTGCCCTGTTCAATGTTAGCAGTCTCTCTTTTTCAGATTTTCTTTGTGGTACAGTGGCATCTGTTTGTGAAGGGCTTTGTTGTGCAGTGCAAACCTGAGCTGAATTGTGCTGTCCCAGAGCATTCCAAGGGAGGATGGAGTGGTTATTAGAGAGTGGCTGTGTTTTTTATTAGATTGAGTCATACAGAGGAAGAGAGGAGTGAAGTGGGCAAGCTTTCAGGAACACAAGCCTTTCTCCTTCAGCTGCCTTTAAAAAGAAATTCTGGAAGACTATATCAGTAATTTTGTGCTGTTCTTAAAATTGTGTTCTCCATCAAAAACCTGGATTACTCATTAGCTTCTAGAAATGTAACAGCTGCTGGTTTTCCACTGAGGTGTTCCTGGTTCCATGCTGCTAGGGACACACCTGTCAAACAGAACTGTGTTTGGACCATAAATGTGTAGTTGCACAGATAACTGCTTGAAGTACAGCAAAGCAGCCCTGGGATAGTTGTCTGGAGATTACACTGCATCTCTTCTCTGAAGAAGGAATTTGCTATGCTTACTTCACCATTTAGTCACCTGGATGACTGTATGCTGACAATAAAACAGGCTTCTGAATGAGCCACCAGAATATCATTGCAAAGCTTCCTGTAAGCTGAAGAGAAAATCTGTACTGATTGTACATCTCTGCAGCAGTGTGCTAGCCTGTGCTAGAACCTCCCTGCAAAATAGTTAAATAATCTTCTTAACCTAGAACAGAAAGTCCTGTGATTTGAAGTGAAGCTTTCCTGGAATTTTCCATGTGCCCTTCATGGCTTTGAGGTGGTGCCCTCTGTGAGAAACAACCTTCCAGGAAGTCTGTGAGCACTGAGCAGGATCAGTCTGTGTGTGAGTCTTGCATAATAAATGCCCTTGACTGCAGAGCTATGGATTCTACTCATTCTCATCCCAGAGTGTGAGGTATTTGCTCAACGTACTGATTGTCCTCATGGAAGTTATTGGGATGAACCCAAGCAGCTACCAGGCATGGGATGGCTCCCACAGGCTGATGGACAGAAATGGCCTGTCAGCAGCTGCAGAATATTTTCACAAAGCAATCCAAGTGGACTAATAGAGTACCTCCAAAACCTGAGCTCAGAGCTTAACTTTTTTAACTCAGGTGGACACTTAAAAACTGTGGTTTCAGCAGAAACATAAATTTGGCACCTAATTTTGTCCTCCTGTCAGCTCTTTGCTTTCTTACAGGTAATAATTAGCAGCTGTTCAAGTTCCATGATGGCCCCTCTTCACTTCTAAGTGTCAGTTACCCTTTTATCTGAAAAGATCCAGCTTTTCAGCATAACCAAGGCATTCTAATTCTTGTGAGACTTATGAAGGTCCACATCATTTAACAGATCTATTGATCGTATTTAAAAAAGGTACCATATATTTTCTGTTGCCTTCTATGTCTGGAAACCATTTTTCAGGGCAGACTAGAAGAAGTTTCTGGTGGAAGCTGGATTCCCTGACTCAACAGGGCTCTTTGTTTTCAAGGAATAGAAATAAAGAGGATCTCTTTTGAGTTTCCTTTAATTATAAGCCTGAGGGCAGAGGGAAAGGAGGAGTGATTTCTGTTTCTCAGTATGATGTTTGTGATTTAGTTCTGCCTGGAGGAGTTGCTGTTTTGTTGCTAAATGATAATTGTACCTTTCCTGTGGCTGTAGAGATTTGGCAGTGTTGCCCTCGTGATTTGTGGGAGCTCTCCAAAAAGTTAATTGGGAGTTTCTTCTGTGACTTGAACATGCTACTCTCCTTGACAATCCTGAGGATTTCCTTGTGGTGTGATCCAGAGCTGAATGTCAAGTCAGTTCTTGCAGTCTGGCTTTTTCATTCTGGAGGAAACATGATGCATTTGAAATGTATTTGAGATACCATTTTCTCATTAGAGGGTTGCGTTATGCAAGGTGGGGAATGGCAGTTACCCTTAGAGCTATTTATTACACTCGTGGCTCTGAATCTAATGAGGGAAGAAGGGAGTCAAGAAGGGACATGACAGAAGTTTTTGTAGAAGTGGGGATAATCTGGATGGTGAAGAGAACATTAATGAGAACATTAATGTTTGAAAAAGATTTTTAAAAGTGTGTGCAGTTCTGCTGTTACTCATTAACAGCCCTTGGTCAGGCTGTTCATGAGTAACAGCAGAACTGCACACACTTCACAGAGGCACTAAGTCAGTACCCTTTTTCTTCCTGTCATTTTCTTCCTGTGTTTCTAGCAGCACCAAAGTAAAGAATTCATGGCTTTTTGAGAAATAAAGGAATTACTTTATCTCATTCCTTGGATGATAACTTCCTTTCTCTGAGGAAAGCAGAATTGTCAGTGATCATGGTAACTCCTCTTTTCAGGTAGAAAAGAGGAGTAAAGATGTGAGCAAGAAATTTAGGATGTGTGCAGTCTGCCACAGGGTGTTTTGGGTAAGTTGTTCAATGCTTTGTGACAAAGACAGGAGGTATATCATGCCCACCAGGGCAACGTGGTGAGCATAATGTTAAGGCTGTTAATCATGTAAGTACCTAAGAGAATTAGAAATTGCACATTAAAGGTGTTACCTGTTCCTTTTGGCTGTTGCCTACTTTCTGCAGAACAGCCACTGCAGCATCTTTATGAACTGAAACAAGGTGGCTTTTCATAGGTTCTGCTGTAGTCTAACAGTCTCACAAATGTATTTTTTCTATTTGTGGCATTTGTTACATGATTGAAAATTTGGATAACTTAGCAAAAAAGGTGCCTTTTTCTTTCTTTCTTAAATCTTGGTAAGAGTTCGAAGCATTCAGCTCTAAAAAATTTTCTGATGGTTTGCTGTGAATTAATCAAAGCTTAATTCATATAATAAGGCTATCGTAGCTTTTTATGTAATATGAAACTATTTCATAAGTCTGTTAATTTCTAATTGACATTTTTGTCACTTGACCTAGCCCGTGCTCAAGGTCAGTGCAAGATTGTTACCTGGTAGTGTTTGTCATGACAGGATGAATTACAGAATTTATGACCTTTCTGTTATTGCCACTGCTGTGTACCAAGAGTGCAACTTGAAAACTTACATTAAATATGGCTTTCAAAATTCATAAGTAGATTAAGCCCTATTTCTCTGTTCTCCCTTCTAATCCTTCCTGTCCTCACTCACCTCACTCTCCACCCTTACATCAAATTTTCCAAGAGTGTAAAGTCAAAATGTTTCACATAAATCTCCTCGGTGCAGCTCAGGCTCTTTGAAACTTTTGTTCTCTTCTGTTTGTTTCTTCCAAAACTTCTTGTTGCTTCCTCTGTATCCACTGGGACCTTTTTTTTTTTTTTTTTTTTTTTTTTTTTTTTTTTTTTTTTTTTTTTTTTTTTTTTCCCTTTGCTCTGGAGTGTTACTTGCCTTTATCTAGGACTGTCAGTGGACTGGAACTCTGATGTTCAACTGTTATTTAAAAAATGCGGATAACTTAATAAAGCTCACAAAGAAACCTCAGTGGTATACTGTAAATAAATGAGAAATACATTTTGCAAAGCAGGCACAGTTGCGTAAAGAAGTTTAAAACAAGCTAAAACCTCATTGTTTCCCCAAAGGCTCTTGTTTTTGTAACTGTTTAGGTTTGTAAATTCTTTGGAATTTGTCTTTTGCCTTGGAATGCCTAACTAGATGTGAGATGTTGAAAATGGACTCAGTAGATCATGACTACCATTTTGAAACTTCCGTAAACAACAGGGCACTGTGCACTGGGGAACATTTCTGTAGTGAGCACAATGCCTAGCAGAAATCCTAAATCTGTTGCTCATTCAGTTGGAAGCACAGCAGAGGCAAAACCAATGCATGAACATGTGCCATGGCAATAGACTTAAATGTTATCAGAAGTTGCCCTATGAGAGTTTAATCTTCAATTTTGTTGACTTTTCTGCATGTTTAGATCTTAAAATATTTTTTAATTGAGTGATTCTGAGATGGTATCTTCTTTCTGCCCTACATTTAGAAGCAATGAAGGTAAGCTAAAGTTGTTTGCAAGTGGGACATGACCCTGTCCCTGTGGAGCTCAGTGACATTTCTTGCCAACTAAAGTGATGGGTGTGTAGGTTTTTGGGTGGCAGAGTTTACTCCTTCTTGGTTTCCTTTCTTCACACAGATTGATTGTTATGTCTGTGTTGTTGTAAAAACAGGGTGTTCTAAGCCTTTCTAATTAACTTCTGTCTAATTTGGCATACTTTCTGGAACTGAGAGATTTCCTACAAAAGCTTGGTTCCTCCCTCATCCCAGTAACATCACTAAATTACTTTTGAAAAAGCATTTCGATGCTACCACATGCCTGATTATAAGTTGATTTTTTTAGGCCTTTAAATTTGATTTGTGTTACAAAAAATGAAAATTTTTTTGAGGATTGAGTTGCATACTGCTTGAATGTTGCTCAAAACTCTACAAAAACTTCCTTTGATTTAAGTTTTATATGATCTATCGTTTTGGAAAGATTTTAGATAATTTTATTTAGATAAGTATTTAGATAATTTTAGAAAGATTAATTACAATAACTTATTGTGGTAGCTTATGTCCTAAAAGCCCTTTGTAATCTGGAAAAAAACTGGTTTTTTTAACCTTTCTGCTACACTAAACAGGATACTTAAAACTAAGCCTGATTTTGCTTTAACTTCTCTGATTCAGATTGTTTTTAATAGCTGTGGTTACAGTGTGGTACTCTTCCTACCTCTTGGGTAGTTGTGCTGTCTTTACTGAAATCTTTGTAAGGGCTTGAAAATGCACATGAAGAAAGCCAGGTTTTATTCTTTTGCTTCTTGAGAGCTGCTGCAGAGTTTTGTTGTTTCATGATTGCTGTTCTGTTTAAATGCTAAGTTATTTTGCACTGAGAAGAAACAGTTTTCAGCTGTTGAAAGTAAGAGTGCATCTGTAATAACAGTTATTATGATTAATTTTTATGCTTGTTGTCAGTTCTTTGAAAAATATAATTTCAAATCTCAAAAGGCACAGGCTTGTTTACTTAATGATCCCTTAGAATATCTTCTTGTGTTGCTGAGATCAGTGACAACAGGATGAGGTAAGAATTGATTATTCAAGGTAACATTTTGAAGTTCTTTGAGAGTTTTAGCACTAGTGGATGATTTTCTACACCAAATAAAGTAGGAATTATCACTTATTTCAGAATGAGTTTGGGTGAGGCTGAATTTGCTGAAAAGGTCTGTTTTCACTCGACGTGGAATATGAGGATTATCTGTTGACACATGTATTTAAACCAAACTGGTGTGAATACAAACCAGATGTTTCTTGGGAACATTTTTAGAGTACATTTGAACCATAAAACGAGGTGACACATTTTTTTAATCAGTATTCCTGGTTGTGCATTGAGGAAGTGTGTGTTCTAAGTGTTACTTTGCTATTTCTAAGTGGACAAGAATCTGCAATCTTGTACAGCATTAAGTGCTGCAATGAAAATCTAAATACAGAATGGAATGATCCTCTGTATAAAAGAAAATAAATCATGTTTGATTTAGATATATAACACAAACAAGGACTCTTTTAAAATTGTGTTCAGCAAACATTTTAAAGGCTTGGTTAACTCTTTATTTCCATATCCATTTTCACTGAGCACACAAGAGGCTGTCAGCAAGTAGCCTGGTGACATGTAACAGCGAATCTAGGACTGAAAAACACATTAGTGTTGTGGAAGTGTTCCACACTTAGTTAGCATTGATTCAGGAGTACCCTTCATGTTATAAAACTTCCACTGTCCCATTAATTTCTTCCTGCAAACCCTCCAAGTGGAGATAACCTGTGTCCCCAGACTTTAAGTCTCTTCTTCCCTTGTGGACATGCTACACAAGGCCGGGGCAGAGGTGGGACATGATTGTATGGAATGTGCTAATGCCATAAGTGTACATTTATATCATTTCTAATAACAGCAGCAAGGAATGTTATATGGAGTTGGTTTTACTTTTTTATTTCACACACATACACACAGGCACAGACACACACAGAGTCAATGTTTCTCAAAGATGAGCTTGGCAGTTTCTGGTTAATTGCATTCTCTAGCATTTTGTAACTAATATTTTATTGTGATGATATTCTTATTAAAAACAAGACCTACAATTTGGACAATTAATTCCTGTAAACTGTCCCTTTAATGTGTTGTATCATTAACTCCTGAATCATTCAGTCAAAGGAGTTTTGGTGTTTATAGGATTGAGAAGATGACTTGGGTGGTCTTTGCCTGGTTTTGCTAAACACTTGGATTCATCAAAGAGCATTTCTCTCAGAATTGAAGTAAATTAAAGGAGACAAGTCACACAAAGGAAGAAATACTTTCTACCCCTTCTTCAGGTCTCCTTTTGTTTTCATTGTATGAAACAATATACAGAGAATGTGTTGAAAGTACTCTTTCTGGGTATCTTTAGATAGCTTTTCTCACAAGCTTTGTGGTTTATGAAGAGCTCTTACTACATCTGACACTGGAAATCCAGTCAGTCCTTTTCTGAAGTATGCTGTGGATGCCTATTCCATCTCATTGTGCACATGGAGAGATCCCAGAGTTATAAATAAGTTCATGGTAGCCATATGTTATGACTAGTGTGTGACTAGTTAGGGTCTTTGAGGCACAGTTGGAATATACAAACAATATAAAAGCTCATATTGCATAGTATAAACTTAAACATTTTTGAAACTGGCAAGTTCTGGTTCTTTGCCTCCATCATTTTCTAAACAGGTACCCTATTCCATCTAGCTAAATTTGCTAAGAATATAAACTGGCCATAAGAATGTGATTTCAGCTTGATCCTGTACACTGAACTAGAGATACAGTAGTTCAAAATGCAGTTGGCATTTAGGTGCTTGTATAGCTTTGTCAGTGCAGTTCAGCTGCACAGAGGGTGTGTTCATTTAGCAAAGGGTTCAGGCTGCTTCTTGTTTAGGTTTGTTAATCTTTTCCCCTCTATTTGGTGGTGTTAACCCTTTGCAGAAAGGCAGGAGTGTTAAACAGCATCAGTTTGTTGGATGGATAGACCATAGGTGTTAGCAGATGCACTAACATGTCTCTAACAGTGACAAGGGTTTCTAGCACTGTTTGCAAAGCCTGGCTCTATAAACTCTGACCAACATAAAGCTGAAACAGCTGCCAGATTTACTGGCAATTAATGCTATTTGTGAGTGCTCACAAGTCTGGGTATCTGGCTATTCACAGACGATGTGTCAGTTTGGGAACTTCAGTCATACGCAGCACACACCCAAGTGTTTGATATCAGTTGTGTTGTTTTTGCATTGTGGCTTGTTTGATCCAAGTGCTATTGAAAGCAGCACAAATCTCTCAATTGACTTGGATTAGTTGGTCACTTTATGACATAACAAGCCTGTGTTGATTAATTCCCTGCTGTTCCTACTATGAGCCCACACATAAGAATGGAGAACCATTAGTGGCCATTGTCACTGTTAGTCAGTTCCCAGTAATACATCATTTTTATTTTCAGGCTGAACCCCCCCAATCCTACACAGTGTTATAAATAAACGATGTAAACAAGACCTCCTTGTCACATTATTAGAATAGTAGATGCAACGTTTGCTAAACTTAGAACTTTCCCAAAGTCATGGTCACAGGTTCATGTGACCTATTACAAAAGTTGCTGATTTCATTGTTTGGTTTTTCAACACGACTTTCGACTTGCAGCCTGCTGAAGGTTGCTGCAGGCTGTTAAGCACAGGAGGGCACAAAGGGCGGGGCCTTTATTGCGTAAAGGTTTGTAACTGTGACTCAGTTTTTGCAGAAAGTAATACTCATTTCGCTTCTTCTACTTCCTCCTGCTTTTCAGGAAGTGCCCTCAGCGCTGCAGTAAGAGAGCACTGCTGTTCAAAGAACACCTCCAAAACCTACTAGAAATAGTGAACTGTAGCAAAGCAGTAACCTGTAGTGTTCCTTTCTTAGTTGTGAAATCTGGGGAAAGTACCCATGCTACAGTGTTGCTTCTTATTTTAGGAGCAAAATGTCTATCACTTCTTGTATATAAATGTCATATAATATTGGACAAAGTTGAAAATGTCTAACAAATATTTGCTGGACAGTATTGTCTTACTGAGGAGATAAAGTGTCAGCTTGTCATGTGTTTTTAGGCTACCTTACTAATACATTACCTAAATTACCTTAAAATTTATGAATAACATGCACAATATAGTTGGGAAGTCACCCTTTTTTGTAGTTCTGCAGACTAATTACTTGGTCACCCATTTGTATCATTGCAAAGCACTGTCACTTTGAGGGTTGGTGCAGGTTTGGTAGTGTTTGTACCTAGCCTGTGATTCTCAGGATAGATGGAGTATGTTTTCGAAATATAAAGAAGAATTATGAATATGATCAGAGTACCATTTTTTCCTTTTTAGAGTTTCTCACTCTGTGAGGTGTCTTCTGCCTTTTCTTACATTTCACCATGTGCATCCCTCAGTAATTTCCTATGATGGAGTAGAAAACAGGTCAGAATAGTATACAGATAAAAGTCAGTATAAGAAACCATTATATCTCTTAGAGAGGATGAGATACTTTTTCTGTAGCAGAAATACTTATTATCTCTTTGATTAATGTTGCTGTTGTCTTTAAGCCTAGGAAAAGAAATGTATTAAAGTGGATTGTAGAGTGCATTTTTGTTCTGCACAGTAATGTCGCTTTAGTTCTTTATAAGAGGCAATTAGATAACAAAGCATGTCTTAGAATATTGTATTGTCTCTACTCACAGATTAAGTTTTTAGAAGGAATATTTTGTGATGGATCTTCTTTTACCTTAAGTATCAGTGTTTTTCTTGCTTAAAGTCTCATTTCCTACCTGAGGGAAAAAAGAAATAGGTAATAACCATAACAGAGGGAAAAATGTTTTGTTTTGTTCATTTGTTTGGGTTTTTTATTTGTTTTTATTAGCATGTAAGCATAATCCCGTACTGGTTCTACGTTTAGGAGTGCTTTTTTTGTCTGCTTTGTCCCCTGATATCTGCACATGAGGCAAGAGAGCAAAAAGGTTTTGTCTTCCTCCCTGTGCACTGTTCCTCTGTCTCCTTTTTTCATAGCCACTACAGCATCTCTGCATTCCTGGCCCTGTACATGGCCTGAGCACAGGAGTCATCTGAGCAGTCAGAATGCTTTTATGTGCAGACAGCCAGCTCTCCTGGAATAATTTATAAGGACTGCATCAGGAACAGCATTGGGGAATTTGGAGGACTGCCCTGAGTTGTGCTGATGGTGGTACATGATCCTGATCCTCAGTGAGGGAGGCACAGGCCACTTCCCTTACATTGTTCTACTGCTGCTGGCATGGAAGAGCATCTGAGATCTGAGTTAATGTGGGCAGTCTGGAGGTATTGAGGAAAGCACACAGTAAGGAAAACCACTGTGACTCCTCAGCATGGTGCTGGGCTTTTTTTCCTGCTGTGTAACTCATGTTCTCCTGTTAGCCCAAAGAGTCACCACAATGCAAAGTGGTGGTGAGATAATCTGTCCGTACAAGAAATCCACTCATTTTTGTGTGGCAGGTTGAACTCAGGTGCACATTTCCTGGTTCTTTTTATTACAGTGGATTTTGCTGCTGTCTTAGTTTTTATTAGTGCATTCTTAGAATTATTAGTGGATTGTTTATTCTGGAGAGGTGGAAGTAATTGTGAATATCTGTGAAACTCTAATAGCATATGAGTGTTGTGAGCAGGCAGCCACATTAGGAATTGGTGGTGTGAGCAGCTGACGAATTGTGTAAATTGATCTTTACCTGCCCTTTAATTTTCCAGTGCCATATCCAGCTATGTTGTTGGGGGTTTTTTTAACGCATAGATAGGACTTAAATTATTGTCAATATTTAACTTGCAACTTGAGCTAAGATTACAACCCAGTCTAATACTGAATTTCAAAGGAGCCTGAAGGAGAGTGTGTATCTTGCATCAAGTAGTAATGGTTGATCAGAAATTCCAGTCTCATCCATATATGGGCCTTTTGGAGAATGAAAGTATTAATTCCAGTAAACATAAAGGCAAAACCTAGGCAAGTGAGGGCACTGATCATCCAAGCAGGTTGAAGACTAAAAAGAAGTGTAGTTGTACATTTGATTTGTTACTCTTGTGTAAGGATTCAAATTGTATTTTTGTTGTAAAGTACTGTTGTTGTAAAGCTTTCAATTCCATTGCTTCTGACTGCCCAAAATAGACCATTTTGCCAGTCATCTCTGAGCTCTGTGCTGCCCCACCTAGATCTCTGCAAGTATCCCAGGAAATTATTCCAAAGCTAGAACAGGCACGTCTAAATTATATTGCAGCCAGTGTTATGACTGTATTTATAATTACTGTGAGTTAACATAATTCTTTCCTTTATGAGGACAGCTCTTGGAGAAACTTCTGTTTCTCTTTAATTTTATTCTTTCTGTTGGTGTAAGATAAAAGCCACTCAGGCTAAAGGAGTATAAAAGTTTTTTTTTTAATGAAAAAAATGATATGCCAGTATGAACACATCTTACATGAAACCAAAAAGTAAGTCCGTTGCAATCTACGCTTTTAAAATTCTAAACGATGATGCACACAAGAGGTTGTAAAGTAACTTTAAAAAGGACCTTATGATGCATACATCTTGTGTAATTCTGGATATTCTAATTGCAGAATTATTTTTGCACATACCCAGATTTAGTCATGTGTGGATCAAGCATAGATAGCTCTGTAGATGTTTTTTGGTAGGAAAGTGACATAGAAATCAACTTACGTGTCTGTAATTCCCCTTGGGCAGAGCATTTATTTACGGAATCACAGAATTCACAGAGTCACTGGGTTGGAAGAGACCTTCAAGATCATGAGTCCAACCCAGCCCTAACACCTCAACTAAACCATGGCATCGAGTGCCACATCCAGTCTTTTTTTAAACACCTCCAGGGATGGTGACTCCACCACCTCCCCAGCAGGCCATTCCAGTACTTTATCACTATAGCAAGCAGTATAGGATGTAAAACAGAAACGGGCCATATTGAATTAATCTTTAGTGTTTGACTTAAATTCATACAGGATTTAGTTACACTCTTAAATTCACTCATTCTCAACAGATAAGAATTTGAACATCACTATTTATAGTGATTTATAGGGATTTCATTATTTATAGTAGAAAAAAGAGGCTTGTTAGAATACTAAGTGACCTGAAGTTTTCTAGTCTAGGTATCATTTAATCTAAATATGCCTATCAATGGCTCAAAAAAAGTCAAATGCACACAGCAGTTTGGCTTCATGAGAATGCTCTTCTGGGAGCTACTGGAGTGCAGAGTTTCCCATGTGAAGGTGGTCTCTGTCTTCCCTTCATTGCTGACATCTATATCCATGGCCACCCTCAAGAATCTTATTTTACCTCTTGGCTCCATGCACTGGGAAGTCCTTTTGGCATAAGTAAGCATAACTATGCCCTGGGAAAATAGGATTTATGGAATCATCTTGTCCCCTGTGCTGGATGTCCAGTGCCACTTCTTTTATTGCTCTGAATGCTGAACAGACACTTTCTTCAAATATTAATCCAGATAAATCTTCCTTCTGGAGTTCTGCACTTCTCCTTTTAGTTAGTGTTCAAATGGCCATCTCTTTTACCTGACAATGTTAATTTTTCACATGAAATCAGGGAGTTCTGTTCCACTGATGATATCAGTTCAGGTTTTAAATATTTTTCTTAACACAATGCATTATACATTATTCATAATTATAAAGTATAGCTGTTGAATCAAGTACATCTGAAAATACATACAGAACTGCTCAGAGTAACCATCCAGTAATGCACCTCGTATGCCTATGCTAATCTAAAACCTTATCTCTTCTGCCAGGTGTTTCACAAACTAATGTCAAAATCACTCTATTTTGCTTGACAAATTGTTTGGGTTTTTTAAAAACCACTATATTGATATCCATTCTTTACCAAGCTGGTGCTCGAGATGAGCACCAATCTTACCATTGAGTAATAAGTAATTTATTTTATGCCTATGTATGAATACATATAAAAGTATCATTTATGTCTATAACTTACTGCTATTCCAATGGCTTTGATATTTCCTATTGGCTGTAAATTAGATTTATTTTCCAGTTTAATATTTTCTATATGAATTTCTAATCAAAAGTTCTATCATGAAGAAAACAAATACAGGGAAGTTATGAAAAACTACCTGGCACATATAATGGCTTTATTTCCTTGTAGTGGGTGTTGCCCCATGTTGTCACGTGCAAATGAAACATTTTTTATAAGTTATTAATTTATATAATGGCAGAGCATATTACAAAAACAACAGTCATTTACAGTAAACATTTAGGTTTAAGTTTTGTGTTCTAATAAGGCTGTTCAGAAAGAAAACAAGTATTGGGATTTTGTGTGACTCACTGTAGTAGGTAATTCTTAATCTCTGAAGAATATACACTTTACAGTCCTTGGAAAGTACACTGTTGATTGTATAGGAATTGCTTAATGCATTCCCAAACACTTGATCAGTAAATGATGCTCTACCTGAGTGAATGTTGCTTACAGAGAAATTCCATGCTAGGTATGGTATACCACAAACTGAAATGTAAACGAGAGCAAGTTTTGTTTTTCTCAAATCTGTGATCTGGAATGACAGCATAGAATGAAGTTATGATGTGGCAGAAGCTCTTGGTAAAATCCAAAACCCCCACGAAATACATTTAGTTTCATGTTTTGTTATGCCCTCTGTCTGTGAGCAATGCTCATCCATGCTTGCAAATCTTTTAAGAAGATGTCACTGTAAATGCTGATGTCTAGAAAATGTGTGCTAACTAACGTATACAAACATGCAGACAATGTACTTCTGATGTTGAAATAGTGCACTTAATGAAATTGCATGATTTTATGGCAAGACTAGCATAAAGGTAATTATTCAGATGCAGGGTTGTGAATTATTTTGGTGGTTTTTGGCATTAAACTTGAAGTTAGGTTTGTTTCACAAAGCAGAAAGTCTGGTTTTGGAATGAGATATATGTAAACTTGTTCACAGTATTTCCTCTCAGTACCAATCATCCTTATACCATATGTTCTAAGCTAAACAGTCCAGATTCCAAATTAATGCTGATGTCTACAGTACAAACATCTGCTTTATCATCCTTTAGTACTGGTGAATTATTTCCTCTCTTCAACTCTGGGCTGCCTGTGAAAAATGTTCTGTCTATGAATTGACCAGGTCCTGTTATCCTCAGTTACTCTGGCTGGTGCACAGTACTTCACCATATGCAACAAGATGCAATGAGGGTATTTTAAATCAGGCCTTTCTCTGTTAATAGCATATAAAGTTGCTACTGCTCTTGACAGAACTGCTTTCAGGTTTTTATAGGTGAATGTGCTAAACAGGTTTTTAAGTTTTTATACCCTGCTTTACCTAATTGAAAAACACGTTAAATATATTCTTGCCTTCTCTGGGTTATTCCTCCTCCTCTAATCCTGCATATCTGAAAGCTGGCTGTAGAAACCTCTGCTAAACTTCCCCTAGAATGACTTTCTTCATGGAAGTCACATCTCATATTTAGTTGCTTACTTCATCGGGCTTACTTGCTTAAATACTCTGCACTGCCAGTGCTTAACAATTTAATCCTTTACAACACTTAAGTATTGCATCACCCATACAAGATTTAAAAAGCCAGTGGCCAGGCTGGATAAGTCGAGGGACCCAATTTCTGTATTGATCTGATGAGAACTGTGAGTTAATGGAAGTTCTCTCAGACAAGGTAATTTTCCCTCCATGTTTCATTTCTGGTTTGAGCCTTTGAGAGTTTGGAAGTTTCTGAAAAGAAACGGAAACTGGTTGTTCTCTGATAAACATGAAGAAGGCAGGACCAAAGTCTGTAAATAAGAGTTCTGAACAGAATCAAATACAAATATTTTATTGGACTACTTTTTGAGGTTTTGTGTTAGAGTTGTAAGATTAAATTCACTCTATCAAATGAGAAATAAATTACAGTCTCCTTTATGTGATAATCTGTCATCCATATATAAGCATAGATCATGTCTCTCTCTGAGCTCAAATCCAGTGGGTTTTTTGTCAAACTTTTTATTTTCTGCCCTGATTATGTATTGAGAAGGGTATCATTACACAGGCTTTCCAAAAGATTTCCCTTTTGCAATGAACTTGCTGCCAGGCTTCTGAGAAAATTCAGTAAATGTATTCAGCTATATTTATTAATTCAGCAGAGTAATATCAGTGATAGTCTCTGAGCAAAGTAGGGTCCAATATTCAAGACAGGGGCATTTCTGACTACAGTGTCTTAACATTTTAATGAAGCCACACTGTTTATTCCAGAACTTCAAGGAATATCCTCAGTATAATTTTTAATTTTTCAAATTATTGTCTTTGTATATGACAGGTCTCGTTTCTGTTAAGTTTATTTAATTTTATTTTATGTACCTTAGCTCCTTGGAGCATTTCAGTGTGGTCAAGCAAAGAAGATTAGAAGCTACCATGTAAAACAGAAAGACAGGAACTTGTGATTTGGGGGTAAGGAATAATGAAAGACAAGAGAAGTAACAGTTGGTGGAATGGATGAAATTAGTATTGGTGGAATGAGGATTCTGGTAGGGTTTTTTTGTGTCAGAAAACGTGATATTTCAAATGTAAAATGTTTTCTTAGAAAACAAAAAGTGAAAATTCTGGTCATCTTGTTGCAAAGCAGATGAGCTGCTTCATTTAATTTTGTTTTCCAGCCAAGCAAGAGCCTGAGGGAAGTATGGAGGTACACAGTTATTTCATTTACAAAAGTGCAGCTATTATGTCTTTATTGTCAAGGCCTCCTTGTGCAGGAAGCTTCTGGGTTTAAAGATCACCATTCACTAAACAGCATTCAATAAAAACTTGGATTAGAAGCATCCACTGACCCTGGCTGTTAGGAATTGGTGTTAGAAATTCAGTATTTGGGGTTTATTCTTTGGGGAAGGTGCAGTGGGAAGGTGTGATACAGAGGTGTCTTGGAAGGAAGCCATTTGTGGTCAGCAAAGATTCTTTTCAAGGTTGTTAAGCTCTGTGTCCCTGAATTGTGTTTACATAGCTGCCTAAGGGATTTCTGCAGTTTCAGTTGGAATATGTTCCCCAACCAAAACACTTTTTTCTGTGACACAGCTGTTACCATTTGCCCCATGGATGCTCAGTTTCAGTTAGAGCTGAAGTAACCTCTGGCTAACTTCTAAGATAGCTGCACTGGTTAAAATTCTTCATACTCATCTGTTTCAATATTAATTAGGCTTTTAGGCTTATTAACGTTATGATTACTGCATTTTGTCAAGACATAGGGCTGTCACCCAGGAACTCTTATCTGTTGGCTTGCAGGTGTGCCTAAGCCATGTTATCCTGACAATTGCATTGCTAGAATTTGGGAAATTTGTTGTAATCAACTATTATTGCTAAAATGTTTAACTCTGTAATGTAAATGTGCAGGAAGGCTATGAAAGATGCATAATTTTCTATTAGAAGAAATTAATTTTCAGTATTTAAAAAAATTAATACGTCTTATGTGCAGCTAACGATAGGTAATCATATCTTGTCTTTTTTCTTTTTCTCTTGGAAGTGCTCATGTATTTTCCTCCTTTCATAGGAGTCTCAATTTTTCCATTGGCATGGAAATGCTCACATTTGAGAAACTTTTCAGGAGTGCTTTCTTTTTTTTTTTTAAATAGTACTTGTATCTTACCAAAATTTGTCTCATAGCTCCAGAGAACAGGAGTGCATGAACTAAAACAGCCCATTACAGTTCAAATCTTTCCAAGATTCATGTTCCTCACTGAAAAACCTCAACATGATGAAATATTTTGAGTTTAGTGAAGGCTGGTTTTTTGGTGATAAATACCAAGTCCAGATTTGTACAGTGAATCTGCCTCTTACAATAATCTGCATCAGCTCACTTTGCCAGTTTTTGCTGTTATCACAGCCCAGGTGTACGAGACTAGGGACTGATTTTTATCATGCAGAATCTTATGGAATATGTCATATGAATTAGGGCAGTATTATTTTGCTTCTGCAAATTGTGTGCTTGGCTGGAGGGACTTGAGAGAGCAATGATAGATGTTTCCTGCTAAACTCAAGAGGAGATAAATACTTAACTAAGTGCCCAAGTCAACAGCATAATAAAAAAGGAGGCACTTCAGTTTCCTAAAGCTCAAATTACCTTTTAAGAGCAAATTCCAAACTCTGAACTACTGGAGTTTGTGTAGTAAGTGAGACACTGACATTTTGTACTGCCCATGATGAGATGAACCCAAAACTTAAAGCATTGGCCACACCTACCTGTCCTGTATTTAACCTGAATCTACCTGCGTTGGACATGTCTTTTTCATGTGGGAAAAGATGTTAATCTTAATTTTGATACTCTGTGTAGGCTGCCAGTCCTTTCACAGGTATATTGATTGTGGACAGCTCTTGGGCTTGCCAGGGGAGTGGCCATGGGTGGTGTTTGTAGGAGCTGTAACATCTGTGGGATAAGAAGGGGTTCACCACCTTGCCTGAGGCAGTAGTGAGATGGTTGCATTATGTCCAGATGTGCTGTGCAAGCCACTTTTCCATATCCCTGATCAAATCAATGTGATTTAGCCAGAATAATTTTTGAACTGCGTGAGTAAGAACCTTTCTGGAGTGTGTGTTTTAAAGGTCTCTTCAAATAGGGAGTTACTTTGCCCTTTGCTAGACCTTTTTACTTTAATGGTTGCTGAGGTTAATGGTTGTCTTGTGTTCAGATTTTAATGCTGCTTTTATATGGCTGCAGAAAATAGTTTAGACACACAACCCTTATACTTGCAAACCTGAGGAAGTGCAGGATCTGTGGGCTTGCAGGCCAGTTGCAGTATGTAAAGGATCTTCACTCAGAGGCACTAAAATTTTAATCTTTTCAATATTTGCATGTATTGTTAGAGGTGCACAATTTCCAACTTTCACCCCTCCCAGTCTTGTTATGATGTGCTGTTGAGCTGAAAATAAGGGCTGATATCCCCTCTTGGGCTCTGTTCCAGCAGTGCTTAGGTCCTTGGGAACAGACACATCTTTCTCCTGCTGTTTGCCTGCAGTTGTTTCCCAGCTCTTTAAATCACAGCACTGAGATGCCAGCAATCCAGATACCAGAGGTTCTGCTTCATTCCTCCCAGGCAGAAATGTGATTTGGCACTTACCTATCTATTCTTTGACTGGAACTTTTTAAAGCACCTTAATTTGATGTATTTGGGATTTCTGTAAAAGACTTCATATGCTGTAAATGAAGATGTATCATCTCAGAAATGAGGGTCACATGTTTAATTGCAAATGACTTGGGTTTACTGCATTCTGGTGTAATTTTGTGATGTCCTCACCCAAGAAACAGCACATGATTATTTGTAAGCTTGCCATCCCTGGGAGGAAATTTGATAAGGCTTTCAGGATCTGTGTTGTAAGGCCAGTAATTGCTGTGATCCAATAAGGGAGAGCTCGGTGGTGGCATCACTCGAGAGAGTAAGCGTGGTGTGACTGCTGCTGCTTCTCGGATCATGCTGCCTAATGAAAGATTAATGACGAGATGATGCTCTGTAACAAACAGCTAATACTGCCACCAGGTCACAGCTTTGATTTGAACCAATCAATACAGTTCATTCTCCTAAAGGTAGCTAATGATAGCATGCTTATGAGAAATGAAATGGCCTGCAATCTAAGACAGCCTGCTCCTTCTCACTGTGTCAGCTTTAAAGGAACAGCATTCCTTTTATAATGTCATCTAAACCTCGGGAAGAAAGGAGAGTTTCAATTCTGGGGGAAAATGTTAAGAAAACTTTTATTAAAAAATGGAACTCAAGAAGGGAATCCTTTATATTAAAAATAAATTAGAATTAAAACTCAGTGAAACCTAAGTTGGAAAGAAAAATGTCTCATATTCTCAAAGTTAATGGCATCTGAAAGAGAGAAGAGTTTGATTTGACCTTGGTGTTTAAAGATCAGATGTACATTTATGTGTGTGTTCTTAATCCCTTAGAGTGACTCAACTGCCTATGAAAGGCAGGGGGTCAAGTCCCCTCTATGTCACATTGACCCATCTGAGGAGAAAAGGAAAGAAATTAATTCTTCTTCAAGGCCGGATAAATGTAGATGAAACCCATTGAGTATTTTTTTAAAGATTATATCAGCTATATTAATTCCAGAAGGCAAGTTTAGAACACAGAGGAGGGTCTGTATTCAAGTAATTCCCTCAAAGATAATTCTATAAGAGGCTGAGCAATCTTAGAATTAGAAGGCAGAATGAGGAAACTCAAAGGTTTCTCAAGATTTCAAGATTCAAAAAGATTTTCAAGATTTTTTTTCCGGAACTTCTAAGCCCTTTGAAATAGACTTTGCATTCTTGCTTTTGTCTAAGTAATAATGTGCTGTGAAAGTGTTGGCACTAAGGAACTGTAAAATATGAAAAGAGAGCTTGACTTTTGAGCTCTTGATTATGATACTTCATCTTTCCAAGATACAAAGTGAGAACTCCCTACCTGTCTTAAAAAAAAGCAAAGCAAACCAAACCCACAAAACCCCCCAAACTCAAGCTCAACTTCTCTAATGAAATATTCTGATTTTCATAGCAAAGTGGATTTGCTGTCCTCTAGGTATGAACAGAACCATACTGACCTGGCTTCAGTTACTTCTTAGGTACAAAACAATATTCTAAAAAATAATGATAATTTATTTCCTAGATGAAAATAGTCTTTGCTTAATACTTAGGATATTTGCCTGTGTGGTACTTTTATTCTCATTGGTAACATCATAAGCTTTGTAAATGTTAGCATTATTATCATTAACAATGTTACATTCCTAATACCTGGAACAAATTGAAATTGTCACCAAAAATATCAATTTGTCATCACTAGAAAATACATTAAATGTAAATAGCATCTTCATGCTAACATCATTTCCCAGGAGCACAGATGCACTGAAACACTCCCTTGCAGTGACTAAGCAGTGTTTGTTGAGTAAGACACTTCCCAAGACCTGAAAATGCAATTCTAATAGCAGTTTCAGAATTGCATTTTGCCACTCTTACACAGTTGTAAGAAATACATATATTGACATTAGATGGCATTTCTTAATGTTTAGCCCTCTAGTTTTCATCACACAGCAGAGGTGAGGACAAATTAGTCACCCCTAGCTGCAATCTGAGCATCTGTGCCTCAATCACTGGAGCTGTATCTCTTTTATTTGATTTCTTCCCCTCTGTATTGATTACATTTCCTTTCCAGACTGGTCTGTGATCAATTGCTATCGCATTTCTTGGATTAACTTGGATTTCTCATCTTTTCTATTTCCATTTCCTTTTTTCTATTCCAGTAAGTGCTTTAAAGTTTTAAATGTTTAAATAGAGCCTCTTTCCCATAAACCCTGGAATTTGCCAGGATCCCTTCTTACAAGAGGAGCGTGGTCTAATGGTGAACAACCTGAGAGATGGACATTGGACCTTGCTGTGTTTTTATCCCAGCTGATTTACTTTTGTGGCCTTATGCAGGTCTTTAAAATACCTGCCAGGAGACCCATGAGGATTAATTGAGCAGACAAAGTGCTGTGTAATGCTTAACATTGTCTGACTTTACCAATCAGTGTACATTTAGTGCCAGTCTTGAAAACAAATCTGTGATGTTAGTGGGTGAAATTATTGGGTTTGGGGTTTTTTGAGTGATCTTGCCTGTAGAATGACAATAGGATTCTTGACTCCAGCCATACAAATTAATAGTTACACATACTTCAGGGAAAAAAACTGTCATTTCTGTTTCTTCTTGGTAACTGTTATTTTCCCTAAAATTTCCTGTCAGTCTTAGAGAAAAATATGTTTGTCTCTCTTTGTGAGGATTCGTGTTAAAATTAATTTCAAACTTGTTGCTATCCATAGTTCTGCAACAGAAGATGGAAAAAAAACCAATATCCAGAAGAAAAATATGCCAAAACTGATGTCTAGAGAAACAAGATAGTACGTAATGCTGTTCATTTTAAATTGTAATAATTTCCACATTAAGGATATTGTAAAAGAAATATTCAAAGTATTGAATTTTGCCAGCTTGTTAATAGTTAGATCAGACTTTTCTTTCATAAGAGTCAATGTATCTATATCCTTAGTGTATATCTTATTTTTATTACTGTGTTAAGCTTCTCTTTAATTGCACTGTTTTGACTTCATTTTTCTTGAATATGAGTGGCAAGATCTTGCATTGCTTCATTCTGACTAGCACTGTGTATCCTGACACTGCCTTTCCTGGCAACGTCTCACCCAGAATATCCTACTGTTCTTTGTGCCACATCACAGTGATTGCTCACAGTCATCCCCTGATCCGCTAAATACGCCCTCTTCTTTCTCCTCATTTGTAATTTCCAGCTTGTCACAGGAATTCTTACTCCTATATGGATGACCATGCACTTTATCTAATTTCTTTCTGTTACTGCAGAGTTCTCTGCTCCCCCTTGGTGTGGAATACAGTCTTTCTTTGTACTAGCAGCTTATCACAAAGCTAGTTTCTCTGCCAAGGTCACAAGGGAAAATATTAAATATGTCTCAAGGCAGCTACTTGAGGAATTACCCTTACAGTTTCTCTCTAGCCTAATATTGGAATTGTTTGAATGGCTTTCTCTTTAACCACAGTGTAGAAATATAAGTGCATATATTCCAAAATTTCCTGTTAAGTATATGGATGGATCTTAGATTTTTATAAATCATACTGAAGCATAAAAATGGATTGCCCTACAGTAATCAGAGAAGCCTCTGAGAGGTTCTAGATGTTCTTCAGGTGTTTGCAAAACAGCTCCACTCAGTCCACTGTGCCAGCACAAAGATTTCCAAGCCAAGCATCACATTTAAGAAAGCATCTCTGCAATTGTTACTTGCTTCCAGTCTGCCCCCTGTGTAACCAGGACTGTGATTTGGAACTGCCAGGGCTGGCACGTGTTTTTAAGGACCTTTCAGTAGCAGAACAAGCCAGTGTTGTAACTGAAGTTCAGGTTATGGCATCCATATCCACTCTGAGCTTTATCTAGTCAGGTCTGGAGTACTGCCAAGGATGAAGCATATGCAACCTCTTTGGACAGCCTGCTCCAAAGCTTGGCTGGTGAACCATGTTAATTCTGAACTCAGGCTTGCCTGAGAATTGGTGTGTTGTTGCTTAGGCCTGATGTACTTAGCTAGCATGCACATTGTTATTTTAAGCATCTGTGTCCTGATTTATATGAGAAATAGGTAACCCACCCAGAAATTTGACCAAGTTATTGGCTGTGGACTGACAGTGAGGCCTTTTAGTAACTGGATATTTGAGTTTGAGCACATCTTTAGTTCATATTTTCCAAGGCAACCTCCTGCTTCTATTTGGCACATGATTTGGGAAATATAAATCAAATCATTTGGCAAACTGTTTTTCTGATGTCATTCACAAATGAAGCAAATGTTTAAATATCCTGTTTACCTTTGCAGTTGTAGTATAAAAGGTGAGGAAGGAACCCCTATAAAACTAGGCCATGAATATTTTGTTCTTGAGTTTCAGTTGAAGCTGAAACTTTTGGAAAACTTGTCTCTGATGTCAATGGGAATGAGATGGGGCATGTTTATAGAATAAAGGCATTATGTTGGCTGTTAGTGGTACAATGTGTATGAATAAAAAGGGTTTATCTCACTAAATGTTCAGAGGTTTGCCTGAAATCACTTTCAATATCCTTTCTTGTTCTCTATACAGTAAACTATGTAATTAGGGAACATGTTATACAGCAAACTCAGTTTAAAAAATTGATTTTTAAAGCATAAAAGAGGCAGTGACTGAAGTCCTGCCAGGCTCTATCGAATACTCACATGCATTATATTGTAAACATAATATGGTTATACTGTATGTTGTCATAATAATTGGCAATGGTACTGGAGTCAGTCATTGAGTGCTTTGTTCATGTGGTAATAGATGACAAGGGCTACAACATTTGTTGGCAGCAAAGTTGTTTTCCTATCTCTTTCTCTTCGTAAATTGGTTTCAGAATAGTTTTGTGGGGTTTTTTCAAACTGACTGTCTTAGGATCCAGATGGCTTTATCTCTTTTTAATGAGATTTGGGATATTTTCCTTACAAGTGGTGTTCACTCAGTGTTGCCACAAAGGCTGCATTCTTCATTTTTCTTAAAGCATGGCACTGTGATGAGAGAGGGAAGGCTGAGCAGTGACCCACAGCACAGAGAGGTGGATTGAGATTCAGTGGGATCCAGGGCTGAAAGGTAGCCTGAGTCAGGAGAGAACAGAAAATGTTAGTCTGGAGGCCAGCAAATTGTTTTAGGTTTGTGGGTAGGAACAGCCTAGTTAGTCTGTTTAGGCTTGATTCCGTGATCCTAACTCATGCTAGCCACGTTACTGGTGTCCAGCAGCTGACATGGGATAGGATCTATTCCTTGTGAGTAACTAGAAAAACTGCCCTATCCATTTGCAAAAGTTCTGAAGGGGCAGTCAGAATAGAGAACAAGTGGGAAATGGCCATTTTTCTTGCAGACACTCACAGAGGTTTGTTTTTTTTTTTGTCCTGTTAATTGCTGGACTTTCATGGGACATCACCCTCTTCAAATAATTTCTTTTAAGATCCAGACCCCATGTAAGACAGGGCTCTGCAGGATCCTGAAAGACAATTTGTGATGGCTTCAGGCATTCACAGTAGGCATTCATTTCAATTGTATGGGAGTGAATTTCACCTAACACAGGTTTAACAGCTGAAAAAGGTTGTCTGTACCAGCATTTCACCTTCCAAATTCAGACTATAAGCCTCAACTTTCTTAGCTTCAGATTCTTGTTAAATCTGCACCAACACACAACCTGTGCATCACCATGCTTTTACCTCTATGTATATCTTTACTTTTTGCCAGTTTGAGTCAGCTCTTCCTGACTTGAGTTACACACGATGTAGTCATGTGCTTCTACCCTTTTCAGGCCCCCATGCCTTCTCTTGTACTGTTTATGTCCCTGTCCCGCTGTCTCTGTGTCAATCATTTTCTGTCTCATTTCACATGGTGTACCACTCTCTGTCTCAAAGCCCATTTGTGTCTTGTCTCCGTTCTCAGTGTCTTTGGACTTACAGCTGCAGAATATTCCACCTGCATGTGTCTCTACTTCTGCCAGCAGGACAAGAATGGCAAAACAATCAGTTCTACAAGGATGTCTTGTTCCTACAAAGGAGACATAACTTGATTGTGTCTTGCACTGATGTATGGGGTTTGGCTTTCTCTGTTGTCTACACGGGCATTCTGGATCTGTAAAGCTGCTGCCAAAAATCTGAACTAAGGCAGGGATTGTCTAAAGCTCTCACTCGATCCACAGCAATATCTCAGCAATTTCCACTTAGAAAGCACACAAATTAACATTGTAATGTTTTTTCAACATTGTAAAGATTTTATTTAATGGTGTTTGATAGAATTGCAGCATTTTTTTCTTACTGATACATAGCAACAGGTGCATGTGTAAATTCTATTGCACAGTGGATTTTCATCTCAGGCATAATCATTGCAAACTATGGTTGTCCCAAGTGCTTTTCTCATCAATATTCTGATTGTTTGTTGTGTGACTAATCTGTATTTTAAAACAATATTTGCTGATAAAGAATTATTGATTTGGACATGCTAACAGGTCCTCTCCCTACATGAGTGCTCTGCACAGTAAAAAACATGCATTGGCTGCATGGAATCAGAACAGAATCAGAACAGGAGAGTTTTCACAGCACACAGAGGAGCTGAAAATTGTTTGTCAAAACCACTGTGAATTTTTCTTGCTGTACTTTACACCCTGCGAGGGGAAATCTTCATGCAACAGTGCTCAGTACTGTAATTGGGACTGATTTAGTTTGTACTTTAACCAATAAAAAAGTCCTGATATCTGCACAATTTCTTTACTGTTGTTCAGTCTGCTGCTTTAGCAGTCAAGCTTTACAAACCAAGAAAAATCTTACAGGTAGGGCTGTGCTTACCCACACCTCTTACTCTGGGGGAAATGGCAGAATCTGACAGAAAGGTTTCCTGTACTGGAGTAACCAGAAGCTGGGTCTGTTTATATCCTCTACATTGCAAAATTCAGAAAAGGGTACTTTTGCCACTCCTGAGATTCTAAGGTGATATGCCTGAAAGCACACAACAACCTAGCCATAGGAAAATTGCCTCTCCAGGTGTTTTCCAGCTTTATCAAACCTTGTAGCAAAGAAGGAAAAGCAGACACAGCTTTTCCTTGATGAGTCATCTTATTTATTACAATTCTCCCTTTGATAAGATTATTTGCAAAGAGGCTTGAAGCTCTTGATTTCTTCAAAGTGGCACTGTTTATTAGAAAACTGAAAGATCATGTATTGTACGTGTACATCTTGCGTGAGAGATCATGTAAGCGGCTGCTTCTTGCACATTGATAAATTCATACCTATCTTGTTCTGGAGGCTGCCCAAAGAACAGGTGCAGAGTTTGTGAGCATGAATTGGGTGCTGCAGCACTTTGGAGTCATGCTAAACTCTTTGTCCTTCATAGTACCCTACCCTTTCAATGAGTGCTGTGGAAAATGTTGGCTGTCATCCTTTAAACAGCACGATGTTTGCATTGCCCTTGGTCGTCATCTCAGAGCAAAGTTCAGTAGGTTGAGGAAGTGTTTAAGTGCAATTGATCTAAAAATACATCAAAAGGAAGACTACTGTATATGAACAAATCATGGGGAGGCTTTATATAGGCTTGTTGATATCTGCAAAACAAGGAAGCAGCAGCCTATGGCATGGTTATTTCTCGAAAAGCGGAAGGTCTGACTGTTTTTATTATACCATGCACGGAGTCAAGCAATTGCTCCTGAAGAAACTGTGTGTGGAATTAAGAACCCCAAAATTAGAACCATTTCCATAGGGTTATGAACACTCTGCTCCTGATCTTGCCACTGCAAATCAATGGCAAATCACATATTAATGTCAGTGGGATCAGGCTTAGGATTTCCACTTCCCTCTACCTGCACCCTTTTAACAAAACCCTTACCTTTCCAGGGAACACCTGTTCTGAAAGAAGCCCGAGGATCTGACAATCTTTAGTGAAATGTGGCAGATCTCAACATAGAATATTCCAAAACCAGTGAAGTGGTGTGTTAGTGTCAGCCCAATTCTTCAGACAAAGAGAGAAAAATATATTTACTGTGTCCACATGGGGGCAAAAAGCTGGAAGAAACTGCCAGGTCAGTTAGTTTGCTCTCTGTGTCACAGGTCATTGTTACCCAGTTACCTCTGTATAGAGTATTTTATGTTCAACTGTGGTAGTAAGCAGGCAAATACACGCTGACCTACAACACTCAAAAACCTATCCAGCCTTGAACTGAGATGCCATTGAGATATCCCATGGTAATTTCAGCTATAAATAACTTGTTGTTTAATAGGCCATGTTTCTACATGAACTTTGTGTTTACACTAAGTAACCACTAGGAACCAGAATTTTCTGTTCTATTAGAAGTCAAGCTAAAGAGAGAAAACTAATTACTGTCCATCATGATACGAAAGAAATAATCAGAATTCTTTATGTTAACAGGCGAGTCTTCTCTTCAAATATGTCACTGTAAAACATTTTCCTCTTCAAATAATTTTCTCTGCTTTTTTTATATTTAAATTCTATTTTGAAAGCATTCTTTCTAAACTGTGCAGCTTGGTGTGGTGATTCACAGCACATTTCACCACTGAAAAAGCTGGTATTGCTTTTTGTCTACACATACAAGGAATGTATTAAGACTGGTTTTTAGTTTGGATTTTTTAGCTACATTGTCAGCTGTTTGTCACCTGTAATTCTTGGTACTTTTCAGACCATGTGTTTTCCAGGGAGAAGACTTGGCTAGTGTTGGAGCTTTTATTTCTTCTCCCCTTGCAGTTTGCTGTATTAAGACATGTTTAATTAGAACTGGCTTAGTTTATTGAGTGATTCAAATTGTTCTGCATTAATATCTTCATCTTTCATCCTCACAGTCTTATTGATCTCACAAACCTTGTTATCATGGATGCATATATTTATTTCCTTCTCACAAAAGCCCTAAAGTTTATGTTGCAAGTCTCCATTCATTATTACTTTGTTAGGTCTTGCAGTTTTCAGTTCATTTAATACATTTTACTGGTAGTATTGTGCCAGTGTTCATAATGAGAATGTCATACACTATTAAGTCAAATGCTCTCCACAGATATATTGCAAATATACAATTACTTTCATCATGCAAATACTTGTCTCATCAAACAATGCAAAGATTTGTCTTACAAGATCTGTTTGCCACAAAACTGGGTTCACTGGGATGATATTAATTATATTCCACCACTTTCATTCTTCATTAAATTTGTAACAGCTTTATTACCTGGAAGGAAGGTCAGACTCACTGTCCATTAGCTCTGAGTCATCTTGCTGGCCTCTGTTATTATTGGCACAACGTTAGCACTTTTTCAGTCAAATGGGATTTCCCTGGAATGCCTTAATTTAGTAAAATGAACATGATTAGCTCTCAAGTCTTCTCTGTCTTAGTTCTTAGGTGTGAGGTAGATGAATTGGCTGACTTTAAAATGCTGATTTCTAATGCATGTTGTATAACATCCTGCTTGGTTACCAGGGGACTGGAAAATAGCTCAACTTCATCATGTGACATAAGAACAGCTGTCCAAATATGGAATAAAAATATTTCTAAATATGTCTGTCTCTTCTGCACCACTATTAAAAGTTTTATCATTTCCATCTGGCAAAGGGCTCCTAGAGCTGCTAGACTATTGTAGTCTTGATAAATCTGAGGGTTTTTTAATTCTTCATGTTACATTGGTGATGTCAGCTGTGGATTTCTGCTGATGTTTCTAACGTATTGATATTTTTCCCTTTGTAATTTCTAACTCATAGGGATTGTTACTGTTTATGTTCATTATTATATAGCACTTTTTATTATTAACTTCTGCTCGCACTTGAATTGTGAAAGAAAACAGCATTTTTAGGCAAAATTATCCTTCCCTTGACTGTGGAATTACAAATTCATGACCATCCTAAGATTTCTTAAAAAAACGTATCTCTTCTGACTTTAAATTCAATTTCAACCATAATTTTAATTACTGTGATAGGATTCTGAACTTGCAGGTTACTGACAACTGCAGCACATACATTACACTCATGTCTTTATGCAACAGTGTCTCCCTCATCTCATCTACTCATTATACATTGTTACTGTGGTTTGTTGGGTGTTAAATCATATTTTAGCATTTAAATCACATTTTACATCATTGTGCGGTGTTCACTAATATATGGCATCAGTCTCTTGCATTGTTTCATGATCTCTGGTTCATTACCTCTTCCAATCTCAGTATGTAAAGGACTGAAAAAGTCAAATTTTAACACTCTGCCATGCTAGTTCAAGTTTGTCAGAGACTGAGCACGTACTGGGTTTGCTTTCTTGCCAACTTCCTCAGGTGTTGCTTCTGTAACATCCTCCTGCCTGCTCCAATCAGAGGTAAACACTTGCACTGTCCACTTTTTGATTTTTTCTAAGAAGTAAGGTTACCACAGGGTAACCTTTTTATTTTCATAAAAGCCCTGTTAAAGAGGTCTTCCCAAGTCATGCACTTGTTTGTCTGTTATCCATATGATCATATTTCCTCTGAGGATAATGTCATCTGTTCCAGAAGTGATGCTGCAAAAGTAAGATTTCAGATACATTTCATCACAACATTATGTTCTCTATGCAAAATTTTCCCCAGCATGTCTCCCACAGTAGTATACCATGAATGTAGAATCTGTGATTCTACCAGCAGAAGGTAAAGCTAATTATTTTTTTTTTCTTATGTTCTTGTATAGCAGACCCTCATTTTAGTTTAGTGCATTTTGTCTCTGTGGCTCAGAGTCCCACATATCTGGAGGATGTGTCAGCATTTTGTTCTAAACCAGTGTATATTTTTCTTCTTTTAGAATAGCGTGTTGTAAATTAAAAAGGGTGATATAAAGGGTGTTGAGGGAGCTGAAGCATCCAGCTAGTGTGTAAGTGATGTTAAAGGCTGCTCCCAGGAATAGAGCACACTGCATGTTTTACAGTGAGAATTCAAATTTAGTCAGCATTCTGAAACAATAGCTGTTCAGAGGTGATAAAGTAAAAATGTGGCTCGGGCATGCCTCCTTACTTCAGTATTTTAAATAAAATGCTTTCCCAGGACAGGACCCTTAGTACAGTTCTCCCCTCTGACTTCCTCTTTCCTTCCTGAAATATAATCATCACTGTAGGTTCTCCTGTACTCACAGGAAAAACTGTTTCAGTAATGCACATACATTGCAATTAAACCTCTTAAACATTATTTTAGTAATAATTGTTTTAGGAATATTCCTGATTAAACCTGCAAATTAGCACAAAGAGGGAACTAGAAGTAAATAATGACTTTTTTCAGTATGTTTTCCTATCCAGAATACTCACAGAGAATGAGCAGAGGAAAAGACAGTTGGCAAAATTGAACTGTACCTCTTCTTTCATGGGCTTTCAGTCTGGTTTCTAACTGAGGGAGGAGAGGAACCAAGCAGAATTAGGATGTACAAAGGCTTTTAAATGCAGGCTTTTATTTTTCTAATTCTTACCTAATTTATCCTCTGTTAAAGTGATCATCTCTTTACAGATACTTAATCTTGTGTTCTCCAGTGATAGAGACAAAAAAACTTAATGATGCGTGAGTGTCACACATTTAACCTGTGACCTTGATGTGATTTGTCCAGATCATGTTGCTAAGGAAATCTTTAGGGTCTCATCAGTACGTGAGGACACTTACTTCCTCCTGAATGAAGATCACAGAAGGACTTTCTGTGATAAACCAGTACAGTCCTAGAGTAGTAACAGTGTTATTTTTGACATGATAAATGCAGAAAAAGTATTAAGAATCACAGTGGCTGAGCCACAGAGTCTTTCTGAATCCAGACTTGTTTGGATGTTTTGAAAGAGAAAATGAAATTGTCACATGGTTGCTGATTACATAGTGACTGAATTGTTTGAAACTAGTGTGCTTTGGGAGTCTGCAGCTGGGAAATCCCCAGCATGTGACTGGTACAGCTGTGTTTGATAGCGTGGTTAAACTTCACTGCAGGACTGAGTATTTCACTACATTGCATCTTCTACCTGCCTGTTGCAGCATTCCAATAACTGCCAAACATTCCTTGTCTTTCAGAATTTGCATCAGGCTTTGAACATCTGAGCTGCTTGAACTGTGCTAATCTTGTGTTGATAAAGCAACGGGGAAGCAGAGTCCCAGGTGAGGCAAAGGCAAATTTCTCATTGAGGGTGAGCACAGTCACTTTCAGTCATCTGCATTTGTTCCACACTTCCAGAAGGTACGAATCAACTGGTAGGAAAAGGGGAACTCCTGGACTTCTGCTTTTCTTCAAGCTATTTTTGTGCTTATCCATCCCCATCTTGTTCCTGTGTTTCATCCTCCTGTGGCATCTTGTCAGCAGTGGATGTGGTGTGTTGTTTGGGATGGGACCTCTTTGTTACTTATTGGTACAGTGCCAAGGATAAAGAGACACAATTCCTTGTGGGGTTCAGAAGACTTTTTGTAATACAAATCCAATATCCACTATTGGTTCCTTGGTTGCCTTGTTTTGACCCACTGTGTTGTCTAACATGTGGAAGCTTTGGCACTGGGTGGTGCAAACTGCCACCACATTCCCGTGGGAAAAGGGAGGTGCCACACTGTGGCTCTGAAGTGACCCCTCAGAGCCCTGCAAGACAGGCTTCTAGTTACTTCCTTGGAAGTTTGGATCATTAACTACTGCAAACCATCCCTGTGGTGACTTCACCTGATAAGGAGTTAGCCTTTTCCACACTTCTGCCACTCCCTGGAGGTTTCCTAACACCCCTTGGGCTCCACTGTCTCTCCCAGAGAGGAACTCATAGCACAACCTGGTAGTAACCAGCAAGGTCCATGGCATTCCAAGGAACTATCTCTTCTGGAGCTTGGGATATCAATTATGTGGTCCCTAGAACACTGTGATCCCAGACCAGAGCAAGTTACTAAGAAATAACTGATCTGATTTAGAAAAAAGAAACGGCAGTGAAGCATCAGGTTATAGTCTTACATACTGTGAGGAAAATGCACAATTTTTCCACCGTTTGCAGAATATTTGCAGGATGGTGTCCCTTGAAAATATATTTAGCCTTTGCTTCTCAGATCTACCACCTATTTCTTTCACATGTGTGATATCCAGGCAGAATCCAGTGGGGCTCTGATATTTCTCCTCTATCTCAACTCTGCTGGTTTGGAGAATGCTGCCACTTTAATCTTTCTGCCAGAGCTTTGCATAACATTTAAAATACATTTTCCTCCTGGTGTGTATCACTTCATGTTTCTGGAGACCAGGTAAGGGCTTTTTCTCTGATATTTAATAAACTCTTTCAAAATGCCTAATAGAGTGAGATACTGCCAGTAGCTTCCTGAAAGGATTTTGCTCATGTTTAATTTTAAGCCTGAGATTTTTCACATGTGGTGGCAAAAACATCTGTGGTGCAATACTGTAGCACGTTAACTTTGCCTTCTCTAATTCTCAGTATAAGTTGTGTTTGTTGATTAAGTTTGATCTTGGTGCTCAGGGTTGCTTGTTATCAGCTCCACACTGTAAGGGGCAGAAAGGAAAGTTGTACATATATGTGTTCTTATTTTTAAAATGTAGAACAAGGTTATCTGCAGATTGGTATATTATTCATATGATATTGTTTATTTTATAATATTTTTCAAAAAAACTGATCCCTTTGCAAGGCCTTTAGGTATTCTCTGCCTTCTCTTCTTTCATAACAAAGAGCAACCTCTGCTTTAGTGGATCTGGTTAAGTAGTCAAAGGGTAGCAAGAGGTGACAGAAATGCTTGAGAAATGCAGAGCATGGAGTAAGGATTAGCACAATAGCAAAAAAATCATGAGATGAGCTATTATTATTCCCCCAATTTGTTGGTTCCTGCTTTCCATATGTTATTTATATTCCTCTGTATTTTGTTTGAGGAAGTAGTCAGATGAAAGGTCACAACTGTTTTATGAAAGTGGGTGAATCATATACTGAGTCACTGTGTACAGGCAGTGAATGCTCCATGTATTTGTGACTGTGCATTCCTCTATTAGCTTGCCATCTGTTCTGTGGAAACCTAAATTACTAGAGATGAAGAGGGCTGCAAATCACTTAAACAGAGATGGTGTTGCAATATAACTTGATGGACTTGAAGAGGAAATTGCATAGTTCATTTAAATCACACGCTCAGTGCAAATGTAGGCTGCATCCCCCCACAAATATTTGAGATAAAAGTTAGATGAGCAGGTATTTACTAGGCAGAAGTAGGATGCACAATCATGCCCATTGCTTTGGTCATGAAATGGAGAATGTGCTCACTTCAGACTTTTGTGATCATATGCAAAGGCTGTAGCTTAAACATGTGTTGCTTCCCCAGATTGACACTAAAAAACCCCAGTTGGGGTTAGGGTCTCTATGACAGATCATGTTACCCAGAACATCAGTTTTGCTCTTGCTTTCCCATCACTGTCACTGGAGATGGGAAAATTCCCACAGCTGAGGTCGGACAAAGACAGAGAGGGAAAACTCATGTTGCAGACAAAAATTTGGAGAAAAATAATCACCAAAGATTGTAATCAGGATGATGGAAGGGTCTGGGTTAGTTTTGTTTGCTTTTTCTCTAAGATTGTCCCGGGGCAAAGTTGACAGACTTTTAAATGCCACATCTGCTCACTCATTTGGCAAATGTGCCTACTTTTGTTACCACCAAATTACAGAACGTGGTGAGATCGAGGCAGCCTCACGTGCTTCGCCACAGCCTGCTGGGTCACTTGACAGGATGAGGAGCATAATATGATAGTCAGGGAATCTTGTCTTCCTTTCTTTTTTCCCCCTCCAACAGAGACAATTTCATGCTGTGCTGGCAGTTCTGGGAAGTGACACGCTGTCCCCTGAGCAGGCACCACGCACACGTGGTCACACCGCACGCTGATCCCGTGCGTGCCGCGACACTGCACGCTTCCCTCGTCCTGATGGGACAGCAGCCTCATTCCTATGGGGAAAAACAACCTTTAGGGCTGAAAAAGCACATCAGGCCAGCTAGGCTTTTGCCCTTTGTTACTACACCTTCTTGCCAAGACTGGCAAAACTTTACAACTGGAGAGTTCCCTATAGTTTCAGCCAGACCAGAGTCCATCTTATCAATACTGATGGAAATGTGAAGGCCCATCTGCTGGAGGTACTGTCCTCTGCTTGAGGCAACAACTGTAATTCTCACAAATCATGTTGTACAAAGCTTTAAAACTGCCTAATGCAGCTGCAGGTGCAGCTGTGATATGGGCAGGGGGCTGGATGGGCATTAAGCAATCCATGGCTGGGTACTGCTGCATGGAGTGAAGTAAAGAGAGAAGCAGTCCTGCTAGGAATGCAGGTGAATCTGCTGTAAACTACTTGCAATCCCAATCCACATCTAGGTTCCTATCTAGGAAAGTACTGCTGACCTTCTGTATAGGACTCAAGCAACTGAAAGCTAAGCAATTTCATTGATACATTTCTGGAGTGAGGCCTGAGTTTCTTCTAAATGACAAGCTTAATTACAGCTCCTCTGCTCTGACCTTTAGTTGGCTTTACGTAGGCATCCAGGCTTGCAAGTTGTACATTGTACAAAGGGAGTTCGAGTTTGGTTTTCTCTTACTACACCTACATGTGGAATGCCAGTCTGATGCACTCAGAAATGAAAATAAACACTGAGCAGAGCAAGCAGAAGCACTGTGGCACATGAGGGTTCAGTATAACTTCATTTGTCTAATGCCATCCTGAAGATTGATTTTTTTTTTTAAAGCAGAAATAAGTCTAAATAAATGTATTTTTCAGCCTTTTCTCTTTGGGTGATAAAGGACTAATTTATGCGATACTGAGCAAATTTTGTAAGTTTTACAGTGCACATCTTTGGAATTACCTTACAACACATATTGAGTGTTGCTTCATTCTAGCAGCCACTGTGTTTTCTGCAGCTAAATAAAGGCTTTAAAACCTGATTTGAAATATGAACTGACAAAACTGCCAAGAGAGAGAATGTCTCTGTAAAGTATCTGTAACCATTTACCTTCAAGTGTGCAGGCATTATGCAATATAGGATCATAAATGTTTTATGCCCTCTTGATAGGCATGGAGCTTATATCTTTTTGAGAACAAAATGTACAATGTGCAAGGGAGAAAACTAGAACTGCTGATTCTCCTTAAGTTGGTGGTTTTTTGCAATGTTTTTGTATAAAATCTCCTTTCCTATGACCATTTTAAGCTGTTTCATGAGTGTATTCAAGGGGAAGAAGCAGGTGGGCTAAATAAATGTGTTTATGTGTGCTTAAATATTCCATTATTAACTAGTAAGGTGCTTTCCTGAAATCAGAAGGTTTTACTGATGCCCTTTATTTCTTGTAATTTTATGTTAAAGAAATGGTACTGTGTTTTAAAAGATGTTACTTAAGCATGTCATCAGTTCTGGGAAAAATTAGCAGAGGCTACTTGTACTAATGGGCAATCTTAAGTCATCTTGGGGGGAAGCACATATGCAGAAGGAGCTGGGTTTGGGAACTTAAACAGAAAAACCACAGAGTGAGTAGGAAGCTTATCTTGGGTAAGAGTAAAGAAAAGCTGAGCAAGAGCTCTCAGAGCAGCATCCTGCTTTACCCACTGGGGGCACCTTCAGCTGTCTGATTTGTTTGATTCTTGCACAGCTGGGAAAGATCTGACCTTGTAAAAGGGCTTGTTAGTTTTATCTTGAAAGTAGAGCTGATAAATAAATTGGGAGGGGGGAAAAAAACAAACAAAGAATAAAGTCAGTTGTTGTTTCTGCCTTCTCTGTGTGGGAGGTTTCTCACCCTTCAGCTGGAGTGAAAGTACTCAGGGAGGCTGAGTACCTGGAGCTGGCACAGCTGAGAGGCTGAAACTGTGGTGTGGAGCACAGCCTGGAAACAGTTTCAGACACCTCCTGAGAGCAGTCTGGCACTGAGGGAAGTTCCTGTGCTTTCAGGAGCAGAGCTACTGCAGGAATCCCACTCCTTCCCTGGCTGCTCCCTCCCATTCCTCCGCTGTGGCAAAGGCTGATCCAGCAACCTTTGCAGCTGTGCTGTGAGTGATGGGGTGAAAAGCCCAGTGAGGAAGGTGAAAGTGGAATGCTTTGAAATTAAAAATTAATACCAGTTATTAAAACTAACAGTTAAAACTAATTATTATTTGTGAACTTAATTAAAGCAGCACTATTTTGGAGTCAAATTCTATACCAGTGTCTTCTGACTGGAAAAACCACCTGAGTTTTGGTGAGGTGATCAGGTTAAAGTGTTAACAGCTGAGTAGTTTGACTGGTGCCAAATTTAAATGTGCTTCCTCGGTGATTAATGATCAGGCTCAGCCTCCATGAGAATGTGGTTTCACAAGCCTTTCTTTCTCACAGTGGTGTCATCTGTGTGTCACTCATTTCTGCCTGCTGCCACCATCACCTACATATTCACTTGTGCCAGTGTAACAGCTGAGGTGACTGCACAGTGAGTTAGATTGGGAACCTAATTAATTCTTTCTAAAAGCCTTTTTTTGGGGGAGGAGAAGGGGTAGGAGAGGTTAATTTTCCTCTATACAGTCCAACATGTGCCTGTATCAGCAATTGTCTAGCACAGGTAAGGTTGTGGTGTAAGGTGAGAGTAAATTGGAGGGACCAAACTGTTAAAGCCAGCACTATTACTGAGAAGTTTGTGAAAATGCACCTTGTTTTGGTGCAGAGCAGCAGGAAAGAGGATGTAACCAAGTCTTCTGGGAATTTCTGGGTTACATGTGGTTATTTTGCTCAGAACAGAGACCTATCTCGGAGTGCCTGTGGATCCCCATTCTGATATCTTTTTTCTGTAGCAGACTGGACAGGAATAGCCTTTCTTCTGAATTCTAAAAGAGCAGGCTGTGCTAGAATGGAATGGATGTGAGTTTATTCACTTGTAGAGATGAAAAAAACCCTAACCAACCTGAATTTTTCTGTATGGTATCGTTGATCTTTGATCATCTCATGTCCTTTCCTCCGCTGTGCCCTGGGCACTGCTGCTACAGGAGAGGGTGCAAGTGGCCTGTGGTGCTGCACAGATGTCCCTTCCAGGCACTGGCCTCAAATCTGCCTTTCTTTGTGCTGTAAATCAGCCCTCCTGGGACTGTCTTCTTCACTGCACAGCCTGTGCACTCCTTGCCTGGGTATCTCACGACTTTCCCTGAACTGTAGTTCCCTCTGGTACAGAGGTTCCTTGCCTTCCTTTTTCCAGGTGTAGTATAGTAAGATTTTGCTCTTTATCCAGTGCTTTCTACTTAGAGTTGTCGCAGCTAAGTGTGCACCTCCTCATTTCTTACACAGAAAAATAGATATAGGTGATGATAGCAGTGGAATACAGTCACAGCCTGCTCTCCATCAGGGTGTGGAATAGTTAAATAGCTGTCCTGGCTTCAGGCCACTGCTCAAGTAATCTGCATTTTAACCATTCCTTTTGGCAGCTTGATTTGCTTATTTTTGTGTTTATATATGGTGTTTCTGTGGCAGGTGAATCCAACCAAATCCTGCTGTATGTCTGCAGGCATCTTGCATTGCATACCTGAGACCACACTCACCCATATCACTTCTATTTTTCCAGTCCCAAATTCTTCCTGTGTTGTTACTGCCTGAGCACACAGTGCTGTCCTTGTGCAATGCAGATGGATAGCTGCTCAATCCCTGTGATGCTGTGCAGCTCCCTTCACCTGGGATCTCAGGAAACAGCCTCATCTCAGTCAGAAATCAAGAGGAACCTGCATGTTCATGATGTGATTCAGAAACCTAAGTGGTAGCAGGGTTGTGTTGTATGACACAATGAGAAGCTAATAATATTAAAGAATAAAGAACAATAATTATCCCCTGCTGTTTGCTGTAGTAATTTTATTATAAAAACTCCTTGATCCCTTCAGTTCTGTGTATGATCTGTTAATTGGTCAATTGTCATAAGCCTTTCTCCAGATTTTATTCATTCTCAGGGAGGTGATTTTCCCATCTTAGTTGATACGATTTTGCCTGAGAAGAGGACCAGAGTCATTGTCTGTGCCACGTAGCAATGTTGAGAGCCTCTAGGACCTCTCTGTAAGCCCCAGGTGACAAAGCAGCAAATCCCCCGCACGGGCTCTGCCTGGCGCTCCCCCTCGCAGCCGAGGTTATCTTGGCTGTGCTTTATGTGGATGCGCCCGTCCATGTCCCAATAAATCAGTGCCGTGCTTTTCTACTCCTCTTGACTTCAGGAAGCCCTTTAGGTTGCCAGATCCCTAAACTGGGTTGCATGCAGGAGTGTCCCGGCCGGCAGGGAGGCGTTTCCAGGTTGTGTTCTGCCGCCTTCTCGTGGTCAGTGCCCTGCTCGCAGCCTTCCCTCCAAGGCAGGCAGGCAGGCACTGCCCTCGGCGCTGCTCCCGCCTTAACGCCGGCCCCGAAGGGCAGTGCTGCTCTTCTGCCTCTGGAAAGGTTGCCTAAAAGTAACAAAAATATTTAGGAAGAAAGTCTAGAGGAGAACCGCAAAGATGCTCAGAGGGCTGGAGCACCTTTCCTGTGCAGGCGGGCTGAGAGAGATGTGGTTCTTCAGCCTGGAGAAGGGAGGGCTCCAGAGAATCCTCACTGTGTCCTCTGGTGCTTAGAGGGAGCCTATAAAAAACAGGGAGAGCAGCTTTTTACTCGGGCAGATAGTGATAGGCAAGGATGAACAAATTTATACTGAAAGACGAGGGACTTAAATTAGATATTAGGACTAAATTCTTAAGTGAGGCACTGGCACAGGTTGCCCAGAGAAGCTGTGGATGCTCCATCCCTGGAAGTGTTCAAGGCCAGGATGGATGGGGCTCTGAGCAACCTGGGATAGTGGGTGGCATCCCTGCCTGTGACAGGGGATTTGGCACTAGATCATCCATGAGGTCCCATCCCAAACCATTTTTTGATTATATGATAAGTTCTTAACAGAGGAACTTTGCAACAAAGCTGATTTGACGTGTGATATTGGGACTTTGCTGGTATAATTCTGTTTCAGGTTTAGTTTTAAGGTTTAGTTGGCTGTCTCAGCAATCATTTTTTTGTTCCTTGAACTCAAATGGAGGAAATTTTGTTGGAAAAGTACAAAACATTAGGTCAAGGGATCTGAGTTATTGCTCTGTTTCAACTGTAAAGTGTTGAAACTTTGGATGTAGCTTTTTTCCTACCGTTTTCTGTATGGAGAATGGAGTGACAATAACAGCTACTTTATCACAGTGTTTGGGGGTTGATTGAAACAGTGCAAGGATTATGTGGTGTAAAAACCAGTAGTACATCCAATAGAATAGGACCCACGTTCTTTCAGAGAATCCTGTCTCAGGGGTTGTATTTTTTGAATGCTTGTACGAAATCAGGGTGACCTTATGCTAAATATAGATCACCATTTTAAAGTTGCTTTTCGGTAAATTCTTACTACAAATCAGAAGAAAACTAAGGAAAAAATTATTACTTTTCATGTAGGCATATTAGAACATGTTTTTCAATATGTTTAGACCTAAGTGATTAAATAATTGATTAATCAGTTGCTGATTTAACCTTTAAATTAAAAAATAGCCTTTTGCAATAACTAGAAAGTAATAATAATTTCATTACTGTCTGATATCCACCCAGCTGTCATGATGTACAGGTGAAAATTCTACCAAGTACCCTCCTGATAATTAATAATTCTTCTAATAGAAGAAAATTCACATGCCTTTTTCTGCACTCCTCCAAAGGAGTAAGTATAGAAATAAAGAAGTTCATAAGAAATGAGTATTGTCTCCAGCCAGTGTCACTTTTTTCTGCAACAGAGCAGTAATATGAGGGACTTTATATCTCCAGAGTACAGCAATTAGGGAAGGCTTAATGATTTTCATGAGTAAAGAAGATGAAGAGATGTCTCAGGTGTTTGAGGGCTGGCTTGCTTTGGGTGTGACAGTGACACATCCAGGGCTTTGGGTCACTGGAGAGGTGCTTAAGCTTCAATACACGTGTGGTTCCCCACCTGTATGGTTGTGATGTCCCACCCTTAGGAGGAAGGAAGCACCTGAGATTCGTAAATGCTAGTGGGCAAAGGGAATGACAAAAGTCTGCAAACAAGCAGAAAGTTTTATTTGTGAACTGCACACTTGGCATGGGAGTTGGTGTGTGGGTCCCTGACCTACTGGATAAGCACGTGGTGTGGGTTTGGGATAAAGGGGTGGGGTGAAAGGGAAGACAGGAAGGATGGAAGAGATTAATTAAAGAGAGAGAAAGAGATCACCAGTCCTGGTTTCAGCATTGACTCGTATCTGCTATTAATTACTAATAATTACTGAGTATGTCAGTTTTTTCATAAGCAGCACATCCTGATAATTTTGGCTCATTCCATCATATTATCTGGTTTTACCCCATTGACTGATGCACTTTTCTCTTTAAAAACTCTTTAAACACATCCCATGACTGTATTCCTAACTCCTCATCCTTCATTGTTGTCAGTGAAGTCAGCAACTGCCTGCCTTTAATTCTTCTCTAAATATGGAAGATCTAACCCACTTCCTACTCTTTTCATATAGATCTTTCAAGTTTGTAGGGCTCAAGCCTTTTAAAAAAAAACAATTACTTAACCTGTAGCAGTGACAAAGTTGATTTTTCCAAATAAATTACTTCTAAATTAATATTGCTAATGTTTGCTAAAAAAATATTAACCCTGTGTTTCCCTTCTTTTTCTTCATATTTTCTTCAGATTTTTGAGTTTATAAGCCCTTTTGTGGTGATTTATATTTCCAAATAAGCTATATTTTTATGGACAAGAAATAGTTTAGATATGGCAGGAAAGACATGGAATTTTTAATGACAAGTACTGTAGATACTACTAATTTCTACTAGTAAAGTTAATTATTTGTTTTTCCTTGCTCTTACATTAAGATCAAACCACTTAATACTAGGATTTACAACTGATTCTCTGGATTTTTTTATCACTATTAACTGGGAGCTCTATTTGCTGTGCAGATAAAAATAAGTAATACTAATAGAGTTATGGTTAAAGAAAATATTTAAATAGAAGATAGTAGATGTGAAAAATACATGTCTGAATGGCAAAGCACTGGAATGACATCCTGGGTTGACACAGAACATTACAGCTTGATGGAAGTTAATAGACTTATCCCAATTCACATGCAGAGCTCAGAAACAAAATAATGGAGTTAAGCCTCAGAGAAAAAAGTAGAACCACGGGTGGGACTTGGAGAAGGCAGTGAGGAAGTCTGTGTAGGTTGCATGAAAAATGCACAGCAGAGATTAAAGTAGTGCTTCAGCCACTGGAATATTTTTTTCCCTGTTTCTGTATGTCCGGTAGTTGGCTCATAAATGTTTTCTTATACACGCAGGGCGGTGGATTAGCTAAGAATGTAGTTGAGTTTGTCTCCAGTTGTGTTTAAAAATGCACTTAAATGGTGCAGCCGCTGGATGTCTCTCTTGCTCCGCTCTCATGGGCAGGGACCGGCTTTGGGAGCATCTGGGAAAGATGAATGGGGCAGTGTGGGAAGCCAGCTGCTCACTGCTGCCCAGCTGACTGGGAGGATGTGACACAACTCTCAACACGAGAGGTGGTGAGGTATCAGCAAGATAACAGATGAGAAATGCATTTTTCTTCCATTACAAGAGCACTTTTTTCCCGCCCCGTTCTCAGTTGTGTTCTGTGCCACTGTACTAAACCTGCTGCCAGTAACTGAAGATTATTTGAAAAAACAAGTAAAAATTTATAATGCCTTTCTCAATAGTTACAATATGTAAGCAAGTACTCTCTTAGGCTGGATAGAAGAAATGCACCAGGTAAATGTTCCTTTTTTTCATGCCAGGGGTTTCTGGCCCAGGTCAGTTAAGCTGGGAGCAACATCATATAAACAAGAATTAGATTTCCCTTTTCTGGGAGAGCCTGCACTCTCTGCTTTCTCTGTTCTGAAACAGAATTGAGAGAGACATACATTCAGAACTTCCCATTAAATCCTGCTCTGAAAAAGTAGGCATTAGGAGAGAATTTTGGTTACCTGTGTGAGTCAAGGGCACAGGACCAGGTTCTTTGTCTTGCTCAGCTGCTGCGTTGGAAAGGCAATGGAAATCTTTCTGCAGGCACATTATCAGCTCTCGTTTGTTTGAGGCATCAAAAATACATGAATGCAGCAAAACCCTTCTGTTCCAATCAAGTTCTGTGGAGGTTGGGAGCCTCAAGGTGTCTGACTTGTGTAGAATCAAAGAGTTCTGTCCTGCTGCACAGCACAGAGCTCTCAGGGCTGGGGAATGCAGGGGAGAACAGAGTGGTGCCTTGGGCAGTGCTTTCAGGAGGACCCATGAAGGTGAGTGCAGGGAATTTGTATTTCAGTGATCTAGCTAGGCTAATATGGGAATTTGGGGTTAGGTTGGAGTGTAATAGAGATCTCAAAGTTTCAAGGTGATGTGATGACTAGATCATTTTTTCCATTCCGCAGTTCTCCACACTATTTTCAGAAAGTTTCATCTGTATATTGTGAAATAGTATGTTTCCTTATATTCATATTATATCTTAAATTCTTTAAGTTAAAAACCAACTTAGATTACAAATTCTGAATGGTAAAACTCTGAAATGTTTCAGGATTTTGCTAGATTTTTTTTTTCTGTGTACTTTTTTTCTCAGTATATATGAAAGGAGTTACATAACATTTGACTTTAGTGGTTGGCCAATATTTGAGCTCCTCTAGTTTATTTATGTCGGAAATGTTTATACAAAGTGACGTATCTTTGTGTACATTCTTTGTAATCAAAGTAGGATTAAACTGAGGTCCTGTTTTCCTGAATGTAGCAGGAAAAAGGACAATAGGAAACAGCTCTTTTGGCAGTAGCCCAAGCCTCTCTCTTCAATCAGGGTTGCACTCAGAAAACCCTTTATCCCTTTTTTCTCTCTTTGTGGTAATTCAGGATCATTCTACAAAGTGCTTCACTGGTTTGGAGTGTTTTCTTTACCTACATTTGTAACATTTCTAACTGGGCCACACAATTTTGCTAAAACTACATACACACACTTTTGTGTTTGCATCCACATGGCTCAGATGGTTTTTGTATTTGCTTGTCTTGTGGCTGGTGCTTGGGAGGCAAATACCTATTTGTCTGCATCTTCAGTTATATTTAAAACCCATTTTTTTCTCTAGGACTACGAACTGGTTTCTTTCCACTCCATTTTCTGCTGGGTTTCTCTGAGGCCATTCAGGAAAACAGGCAAGAAAAGAAGTTTTGGTCTCTCTTATCTCAGACAGTGAAATTTAAGAAATATCAGAAGTATTATTTAACAGTCTAAACTAAGCATTAAACAGGGGAGGTGCTCATTGCCATGTTCTTAAAGTCTGGGGCAGACAAATCTGCAATTTGCTATACTGAATATTTAAAAGCCCTTAGTCCTTCTAGATTTTATCTTTTCCAGGCTTGTATTGAGAAAGATGTTTGCCTAATCCTGACTATGTATAAAAACAAAAATCAGAAGTGGTTATTCTGTGCAAGAGCCAAATTGCATGGTTGTTATCTTAGACTGGCAGTGAAACCCCTGGAGAGCTATTTAATTATGTAAATTAGCAGAAAATTAGCAAATTATGTTTACTTTCAATTTTGAGGGGAGCATGTTTGTTTTTTCCCCTGCAAAACCAAGAATAAGCATCATCAAAACATATGGTTTGTTTCTATAGCTTTTAGCTAGATTTAGCAATTGCTTCAGGTTCATAAGTAGTTATCTCATCTGTATCTTGCAACAATATTTGTCAAAACTCCCAGCAGTGTCTTAATATTCTTCAAAAGGAGAAATGCAGGGAAAGGGATAACAATGTACACAGATGTACAGTGAAGTACAGAGCTCCAAAGTTCCAAAGGTTTTTTTTAACCAGAAGCAATTGTCCATTTAAATCTAGAATTATGGAAGAAAAGTGGATATGTAATTGTGTTCATAATCAGAGAGGTACTTTTTTGGTGCTTAATCTAAATAATGTAAAATACATAGGTTTTTGAGCAGCATAGAAAACATGAAAGTTGATAATGTAGGAGGTTACTGTGGTCTAGGGAAAAGAGGGGGGACTGGATTCTAAAATAGTGAAATTCAGCATAGCTCAGTTGGATCTCTGTGTTTCTATTGATGTACACTAGTTGAAAATTGGTTTATGATTTCAAGTTGCATAGAAACAAAGCAAACAGTCAAGAAAAGTACTGCTATGAAAGCATCCATCTAGGAAAACATTTGGGGAAGAAAAATACAGTGAAAACAGCACTCTTTCTAAATTAAATTTACTATTGCACTTAATAAAGTTTCCTAGTAGGGAGTTCCTGAAAAATGTGGACTGAAATGTGAAGCAAGGTGTCAATGCTCTTTTAGCTGCCTTGATGGTATATTTACAAGAATGAATTTCTTAATTTTTTTTTCATTACTTCTAAAGAAAAAAGAAATGCTTCATAACCACCTGGAGGAGCATTTGCTATGATTGTTTCCAAAGGAGCAGCTTGAGAGTTTCATAAATATCAAAGTTAATAGGCTCCTAGAAACAAGGAAAATTGCCTGTAGGTGATTTCTACTTATACAGAAACAGCTCCTCTCTGAACTGCAATCTTCTCTAAACTTTCTCTCCAGGCCTGTTGCCTATTACTGTCCTGTTCCTACTTCCTTGAGCTGTTTTGGATCAACAGTGGGTAGAGCAATACTTATATGAAATGTTCTAGAGGGTGAAACATGATCTCACAAATTACAGAAAATAAACAATGTTAAGTGTAGCTTGTGGCTATAGGCAGATCAGAAGCAGTCTAATGGGAACACACTGGCTTTTTGAAAATGAAACAGCTATGCCACATTGTCATCCAGCCATAGTTATGGCTGCATTTGAAGAAGAGAAAATCTCCCAAAAGGTGGCTTCTAGAAAGAAGTCTGAGAAATAATTTTTTTTTCGTGTATTGAGTTGCTATGTGGTATGCAGTAGGAGATGCTTCTCCTTTATTTTTGCTGCATTTTCCCCCCTCTTGATGTTAAGGCACTTAATTGATAACTTTTACTAAAAATATAAAATCATTGTTTTCTTCATAAAAAGGATAATATGTATATGCCTCATAGTGATCATACTTGGAATAAGAGCTCTTTCCTCTCCTTAAAAGTGCAGGAAAACCTCATCATTATGACACAGCTCACAGAATCATGTTTAGGAAAGCACATGCAGTATGACATGACGTGCTAGAAAATTGGGTCTTCCTGTTGGGATTTCATGACAGGCTTTGAGTCCTGATGGGCTTTCTGCTGCCAGAGCCTTAAAGCAGCCTAAAGGCAGCAGAGCTGATTTTACAGAAGGCAGCAGGAGGCTGAAACAAGACTGAGCAGTGCTGGTTATTGCATGGGAAGAGACTGGTGACAACTGCTGGGCTGTCCCCATCAGGGCTGAGCTGGTTCCACCCAGGAAATTGTGAACAAATCACAATTTCCTGGGTGGAATTGTGATTCAGTTCACAATATTGCATCCACACTTGGGATGCCCATTTGGTACAAATGAAGAGGGCCTTGCTTTATTCTTCTTTACTGTTCCATGTTCTGGTAATTTAATTTTATGCGTAGACAGCTGTTCATCATGTTTGATATTTGTATTTCACATCCCTCATGTTTCCTAAATTCTTTGTTGGTGGGGAAGAAACATTCATAAAGCTGTGGCAAGTTTCAGAAGTTTGTTATCTGAAGTTTTACGCAGGACCTTTTATACAAACCTTTATTTTGAAAGCTAACTCTGGAAGTGCATTGTTGCTATTAGCACCCCTGGGGGACTGGCTCCCTCTAGAAAATAAATGTCTGCTTCCTTAGCAAAGATGATGTTGTAGTCTTGATTGAAGAGTGAGCTCTTAATTCCATCAACTGCTTTTTTTTAGCAAATCCATCCCTGATTCTCTGTTGCAAGGTGTAGAGTAAAAGAAGGAAAAACAAATTTCCTCCTTCAGGCAACAAGTAAGGCACTTCTTCCCTCCTTCTGTCCATTCAGCTGCAGTTGAACAAAAAACATCACAGGAACTTAAAGGGAGAAATATAATCCAATATATATTTCTTCTAATCACTATGTACAATATAGAATAATACTTGATTCCCAACAGTTCACTCTAAAGCATGTGTTTCTTTTTTCCCCACTTCACTAGTCTGAAATAATTCCTGCTGGTTCTGGCAGGAACCAGCCACACAGTGAGGCTGCCCCTGGACTTCTCTTACTTTGCTGTGGCTGTCAACATCAAAAATTCTATTACCTCTCTCTCCCTTGATTGTGGGGGTCCTCCTCTCCTCTTACTCTCTTTTTATCACTGATTTCTCCCTCCTCCTCATGTCACTCTTTTGTTTTCTTGATTCTCCAAGAGCTTTTCAGTTTGCTCCACACTGGCAGGATGGAGTCCTGCTGTATATTTTGTTCTGCCTGATTGGGGAAGCTGAAATTAGCAACCCTTGGACTTCTCCAAGTTGCTGTGTGTAATTGAATTGTCTAGAGTGTTAATCATCACTGGATTATTCTGACATTCTTGATGCGAAAATATGTACCTTAAAACAATAATGTAATTACAGAATTTGCTTTTAGCATGAGTGCATTTCTTCTTAGTGGCACTGAAATGATTTACTACTCCCCATATTTATATATTGTTTTGACAGATATGCAGCGAGCTATGAATAATTTTAAGGTGGTACAGTTTATTCCATGCTGCTTAAAAGCAAGGATTTTCCCCCTCCCCTTTTATCCCATCACATTTTATTATTAATGGACACATTTGAATTGTCAGCTTTCCCAAAACCTTGGTGTATTGGCTGGAATTATCAGATTAATTGCTTAACTCTGTCATCACTAACTAGGAGTACTGAACATGCTCTTGCTTTATCTTTTCCCAAGCAGTTCTTCTGGTTTGGTTTTTTTTATTTATCCTGTTAGTTTAAATATAAGAAATGCAAGCCAAAATAGCCAGTAATGTGGAAATGTAGGCTTCCAGGAGCTGTGTGGGCTGAGAGTAAACTTTTGACTTTGTCTGGAGGCAGGATGCTAAGGCAGCTCAGCTGGCAGGTTAATGGTGATTGTCATGAATATTAAATGACAGAACCAAAACAAAACTCCCAGAGAGACACTTATGCACAAATCTCACATAGCAACACAACCAGCTCAGACAGCTGGCTCTCTGTAGGCTTTCTTGAAAGAAAACAGTGCTGAGGCGTATTAGGATGATTTTTATAAACCAGAAAGCCAATTTGTGATGCACTGTTTGAAAGTTAGAGGCCCTAATGATTTATAGCTTGAGGCAAAAATCTGTTTTCTAAAGTAGATAAATAACAGGTAAATTATATCTATGCTGTTCTCCCTTGGATTTAAGTGCTTTGTAATATTTTTTGAGCTTTGTGCCATCTGAAAATGTGTAAACAAATGTGTACCAGCCTTACTGTTGAAGTTCATACCAACTCTCTGGTGTGCAAGTATAGTCCCACTTTTCCCTCTGAAATTCCTCTAATCCCTTTTTTCTTTTGATTTGCCTCTTTGTTTTGGTTTGGGTTTTTTCTCTAAAAAAATGCAAAAATCCTCAAACAAACAAACAAAAAACACATTGCAGGGCACAGAATAATGAACTACATTTGAGTTTGTTTCTGTTTTGTGATTTGTCCCAGACAGGGTAAGAACTTGCTATTCACAGCGTTCCTCCTTTGGCTCCTGTGGTGTAAAGCTACATGTACCTCCTGCTACATGGAAAAAAATGCAAAATAATTAAAATTCAAGAAGTCTGGATTTATTTGAAGTAACACCAACAGAGATCTGGGATGATTCCATTAACAGCACTGCAGTCATGCTGTTTCTAAAAGGATATCTAAAGGTGAGATATTCTCCAGGGCCTAGGCAGTAATCTCTGTTATATTTTTAAGTGGGGATCAGATCCTTGCACAAACCTTCCTTGACTTTCATGATTATTTAAATTTATACCAACTTAATATGTGGTTCAGTCATTTCCATACTCCAAAAGGAATGAGCTGAAATAACAGAGTAGATTTTCTCAGGTAACTGCATGTAGGCATGATCTGTTTTGTGGTGTTATTCTAAGTATAAAAAGATAAAGTAAATCTAAACTATTTTTAGGTGCAATGAGTCAGTATAAATGAGTTGATGGAAAAAGATATAAATGAAAGGACAGTCCAGTTAGAGAAATTTATGGAGAGTAATGCTTTTATATAAACATTCTACAGAATTCATTTGGCTTTCCAAACCTCTGTCTATAAATCAAAAAGTGCTTTCCAGTAGCTCATGGAGACCTCTCAAGTCACATGTTGCTAGCTGTCTACTTTTAGTTCAATTCCATTGAAAACAGAATATTTATA
>VXAX01003727.1:4091610-4166446 GCA_013399835.1 Leptocoma aspasia | reverse complement strand
ATATATAATATATATTTAAAGTAGAATTTTAAAAGTATTTATGTAAATAATTAATGCAGGTATTCCAGTGATTATTATGTGACTACCAGCAGTGTGCACAATGAAAAATACAAGTGGCCAGCAGATTCCCAGCTGTGAAAAAAACACATTCAGTGAGATGATTTTTCAGCTAGTACCAGGAAAACCCCTGATTAATTTCTGTTGTTCTTAAATCAAACAGCCTAGTGGAGGAGTTTTTTTTAAGGGTAACATAAAGCAGATACATTTCAAAGACATAGACTAGTTTATATTCGTGTTTTCACAGTACCATGAGGAATTTACACACACTGCCTCACACACACAGGGCTTGCAATAAAATGAGCTACAGTATTGTAGAATAATGGCTTGTAACTATTTTCCTATGTATTAAAGCTTCCTATAAATACATATTACTTGGATCAGCGTGGGGTAAGCCATACTCAATTCAGCTGAAAGATGAAGCACCACGAAGTGATACCTCTTTGGAATGAGAAAAGTAAAGTTAGAGTTCCATAAAGTAGCATTCCTGATACGACAGCCATCCTGGGGTCCCAAATGTCCAGCCAACATTACCTTCCTCAAGAGGCTGGAAGTTCAGAGCAGGGATAAGAGTCACAAGGAATTCAAGGAAAACACCATCTTCTTTAACAGCTAGGAAGCCTGTCATTAAGGATGGCAAAGCTATAGTGAAGCTGAGAGCTGCACCTTCATTTCTGTGTCCCAGGTCATTGGGGACCTCTTCATTGGCTAAACTCCAGCCTTCTTTCTTAAACTGCAATGGGCATCATTTAAAGACAAAATGGGAAAAATTGGTAAGTTATGGACTGAACAGCAGCAGTGTGATTTGCCATGAATCCAGGCACCTGCAAGGTCTCAAAGGTATCAAAGCCAAAGGCATCATATTTTTGGAAAATGGGACTGAGGTTGTCAAGCAAGGAGCCAGCTTGTTTAATTGTTTAATTCATGCTGATTTCCCCAGAACTGTATCCAAGGAGGATGTCACACTTCTTTGTTCTCAAGTTCAACCTTACCTCTGAGAGCATCAGCAAGTTTCACCTCTCCTGAAAGAGTACTCTCCTGTGATTTATTTATCATCTCCTGCTGCTTCTTGTAAGTAGAGCTTCACTCCCCTTCCTTGGCTCTGCCTCACATCATTATATTGCACTGATACACTGCTGGTTCACATATGAACCTTTCAGCAGCCTGTTTTCTTCCAGCTGCAAGACATGCTAAACTCAAAGGACACCACTCAGAGGAGTGGCAAGGAATTTAGGGACAATAATAATGTTTAATGTGTAGAATCACAGGGGCTCAGCACATACCAAACATCCCTGCTAAGTTCAGGTTCTTAAAATCCTTTCAAGCTCACTAAAATTGATAGGTTGGTCTTTTACACACATTAATACTGAGAGTTTTTCAGATATCCCTACAAGCTCATTTTTGCCTATAATTTTTGTTGTGTCAGGGTGTTTTTTGTGACCTGTTCAGTTTAAGAAATACATGGAATACAACATGTTTTAAAAGACTGTTGCCTTTGTCTAAATTGCTGGATCTGTCTGCTGTGTATCTCAGGTGCACATGTACATTTGTCTTTGTGTAACAGGAAAATGCTTCACAAATGCCTTGAAAGACATACTGCCCTATTCTTAAAAAGTCTTGCATCTATTTTAAAGTACAGAGCATGGTTAAACAATAAATAAAGAAAAATCCTAGCAATGCCTGAGGCACTTCCAAGACACATTACCTAAGAATGTAATCTCAATTTAAACATGTAATCCCTTTGATTACCACTTTTGCCTTAAGTATGCTTAGCACTAGGTATGCTGCACAGTTCAGAATTAACACTTTGTTTTTTGTGGAATGGTATTTATTCTTACTAGTAAAGTTTTCAGGAGTTTTGCTCGAACTTAAAAATGAATAAAGGGATAAATGTAATTAATAATTTTCAGTTTACCTGGACTTTTATCTGCAGTGTAAAATAAGAGCTATGGAGCCACAGCCCCCAACGAGGCAAATAACCTTCCTAGGATACTCTTGATCTGCCATGGCTATTTTGAACCAGTTATCAGTTTGATCTATAAAGTTACCCTCCAGGCAGTGAATTGCTTGGTAACTAAGTTCTCTGTATCCAACACAAATGATTTTAGAATCCCTGCAAAGCAGCTCAGAACAAGGCACGAGGAAGTTTTTCAGTCATCATCCAGTTCTGTCTGCCCAAACTGGCTGGAACAAGTGCTACCTTTAAAGATTTTTTTTTTCCATTCAAAGATTTTGTTGTCTACAAAAGAAGGGTGGAAGCTCTGAGTTTCAGCTCTACCTTCAGACATTCCTACTAGCTTAGACCTGGCTTGATTCAGTTCATGTGTTTGACTCTTTGTACGCCACTGAGTTGTCGTAATCTTTAAAGCCCCAGGAGATACACCAAGAAGTGGATTAAAATTTTCACAATGCAAGGGTTTAGATTCAAGTCTTTTTCAAGGCTTTATCTGCTGCCTTTGCACAGCATGGGAAAACTTCCAGCAAAATCTGGAAGGTAAAATATAGACCCTGGGACAGTGATTTCGTTTTTCAGAGAGGTTTCTTTAAGTAGAGGGAAAATTGGGTCATATTTTGATTTGTCTTGGCTGGCTTATCTCCAAGATGGCCTGCACCCAGTTTCTTCTAAACTTTTCACTTCTCTGAAGGATAATATCTCATGTCAGAATGATAAAGAGTCATGTCAAGGAGTACTGCAGAACATGGTAAGCTGAACATTCATCAACAATACAAAATTTCTGATGGCAATAGCTACAAATAACTTACAGGAAACATTAAAAGAAATTGTTTATTCAAGAGTACTTCCTGTGGCTCTGCAGTTCATCCAGGTGCACAAGCTCTGTTTTTCACAGAACATTAATCCAAATATTTCTCTTAGTTTGGATTTCTCATTAACAGATTACCCAAGCCAAGATTTAAGTGTAAGTTTTGTAAACAAGTAAATCAGGACTCACACTTTCTACGGAACAGAAAGAAAAAAGCTAAACCAGAAGGTGTTATGTAAAGCCCAACAGATGGATAAGGGTACAAATTTACATTGTTATCATGGGCCATATTTGACAGAAGCAAAAATAGGAAGCACTGCTGCCAGACCTGCTCTGCCAGAACTACCTTGCCAGTATAAGTTGTCCCAGTAGCACACTAAGACAAATTCTCATTTCACACCTATTCTGTTTTCTGGGTTAGGGGCTTTTTGGACATGCCAAGGTCAAAGTCATGCCTATTCTATTAGAGTGCTTCTAGCAGTGATGCCCACCTATCATACACCCAGGTCTTTGACACTCTGACTGACTACAGAGGGGAAAAAATCACCTTTTGATTTTTCTACCAAAGCAGACAGATACATGGTAATTATAATGTACAACCATGATAATGGTTGTACATTATAATTGTGTGAACTGGTACTCACAGAGCTCTGAGTGAAGTGCTACAAATGGAAAAGTTTAGTGATTTTTTGTTTGTTTCAAAGAATTCACAGATAAGTACTAGTTTGTTTGAAGACTGCCATTCTGCATACCATTTAAATAGCTTTCAGATTATAGATTCATGTGCATTTTTATGAATATTACTTATGGGGTACAGATTTGTCATATAAATTGCATGATTTGTGTATTTTTTCCTGTATGGACAGGAAAACATTAGGCAAAGGAATAAATGGATGATGGGTAACAAAGTGTGTGATTGTCATCACTTACATCAGTTCTGGGATTTCAAGATATCCAGTGTTCATCTGAAAATATGCAAAGACCAATCAGAGCTGCTTAGCACATCTTCCTGATGTGCAGCTGAATCCTTCTGAATGGCAGCTTTTTCACTCACAGAAGCAGGCAGATTTTTTTTTTCACTTTTTTTCCTTTCAGTTCAACCAGATTAGCTGAAAAAGTAGCATTGGGCTTCCTAAGTGGATCTTCCCACATCTCTTAGATTTTCTCTTGAGCAAACACAAATTACATTGAGCCCATTTCAGATATTCATCTGTAAGAGACAGAATACATATGTGAAAGTCATCTAAACCATTTCTTCTTGTTCTGCAGGTTCTTGGGAGCCTTACATGGGGAAACTACAGCAATTTAATACCTTTCCAAACTATCATTTCTTGAATGTATTGCCTGATAGTGGTTTTGAAACAACAATAAAAGGAGGTGATTTACAAACTCTTTTGAGGCTTCTTCCATTCCAAAGCACCATCCTTCAAGAGATAAGTATCCTCTTTTAATTTTTACTGAAACATGGAAGTCTGGCAGGTCTGACAAGTGCAGTCTGAACTGTGATCCCACATGGATTCCTACACTGATGTTGTGGTGAATTCACAGCCAATGGTACCATCAGACCACAAAGTTAGTAGCCTAAGCTGCAGTTTTCAAAGGATCACAAGGCCTTTTCTACAGAAGAAAACTAATATAAAACCTGATTTAAGTCAATGAAAGACTCATATTTTGGCAAAGGCTTCAAAAAAGTGGTGTCCATATAATGGATAGAAAAGAAAGAAATTTATGTCTTATCCTAAATTATTGAAAAAAATCTCAGCTGCTCAATCTGCAGGATTCAGAGCCCCTGCATTCCAGCAGGTGGTCTTGTTTAGACTGGGATGCAATAACTAATAACACATTCTTAGGAGGATTTCTCCTCCCTGCACTCTCTACAACTGCAAAAAAAAAAAAAAAGAGAATACTTTGATTTGCATTTCATAAACCCTTTACTGAATTTTTGTTGCTTACACTTGCAGTCCTAACGCTTCAGTTGTTAGTAAGAGAAGTCCTTCTTAAAGTAGGGATGATAGAATTAATCCTGTCACAAATGTGTCAGGGTCAAAGTGAGGCACTTTTGAAAAGAGTGCCAGGTGGGAAACACCAACTCAGATTATGCATCATCTAGGTAAGTGAACCTATCTGATAATTCTTAACATTCTGAAGAGTAAACTATTATTAAATACTAAAGGAAGGCAATTCTTGGTGCAGCAATTCATTAAAACCATAGACCTAAGTTAGCAAGATGCATGTTGGAAGCACACAGCAAAAGTAATGACATTTGCAACGTTATCTGGAAGCAGCAAGCAAATTGAAAAGAAATGCTAGACTTTCCAGAGGAGTGCAGTAGGAGGGCTACAACAGGGCTTTGCACAGCTTGCTTGTTTTGAGTGCAATTTATAGATCATGAGGGCACCTGTTCTACTGGAATAATACAGAGGTCAGGGAAATGCAGCTGCCTGAACAAAGCAGCCATAGCTGACAGTTTGCTTTTAAACAAAATCAATTTCAGGCCTTTGGCAAGTAAAACAACCTTAGACATAAAATAGCGTTGTTGAATTAACACTGAAAGAAATACTGTGGTACCTCTGAATGCATTTTTAAAAAGCAGTCACTGAAAACGTGTTAAGGATGTGCCCACTTAAAGCCTTATTGTTGTAACACTTCCATTGAGTGGAAACCCCAAGTGAAATAGCCTAGGAAGTGATTAAATGTGAAACCTTCAGTTTCCAAATGGAAATAAAACCAAAAAGGAAATGTTCTGCTTTCTAAGGTGCACTCAGTTGTGATAACCTTGTCTTTAAAAACAGAAAGGAAGGACTAAAGCATCTCCCTCACAGACAAGGGTGACAGCAGGTTGAATTAATGAGGATCTTGCATTACAAGAGGGGGTTTTATGTCACCATTTCCTGTTGCAACAGGAGCGCTTCCCCACTGAAAAGAACCTGAAATTTCGTACAAGCAGAAGCTGAGTTACCTGCTTTGACATCAGCACAGGTGATTTCATAGGGAGAACAGGAAAAGCTGTTTTTTCATAGAGAGCTGTGATTTCATAGAGAGAACAGGAACACTGAGCCACTCAGCGGTGGTGAGCTGCAATCGAGCTACAAGGGGTTTTTTTTGAAATGCAGCTGGATCTCATGATCCCAGATGGAGCAAGGACTTCTACAGTAATCACAGCAGCACAACTACTGAAGCTGCCCCTCAGGAAGCATGCAAGGAAAGGAGGAGAAGGGCAAAAAAACTAGTAGGCACTGAAAAATTATTAGTGAAATGTTGGCAAACAACCAGCCACCATAACCACCAAACCCACATGCATTCCCACAAGGACAACAGGTATCATCAAGGAATAAACTCCCAGCTGCTGTTGGTCTCTAATCAAAAGGGCAGCAATGATAATAATAAATAGTAACACAAAATAATAATTATCTGAAGCAATAGTCATTTCTAAGATGCTGATTTATTTTTTCTACTCAGAGCACCATCCAACAGTGGGGGGGGCCCATGGAGTCCCTCCTGCAAATGAAGTGTTCTAATGGTGAGACACAAAACAAATCTAGAATAAAATCTGTAACATTGTGAAAGAATGGGAAAATACACAGAAACAGCTTTTTTAGTTATTCAACTGACAGGCAGCTGTCCCCTGCAAACTAGAAGGTGGAGAACCATCTAATGCTTAAGAAATAGAACAACAATACAGAATAATATTTTTATTATATCTGTATTATTAATACAGAATTGGGAGCAGCTGCTTAGTTTCTCCCATATCAATCAAAATGGTGACAGTGACAGATAAATCCACTTACGGGACAATTCACATTCTACTTAAGTTAGTGAAAGTTAGGGGTTAGCAGCAATTTATACAGCTCAGGCTTTTACAGTCCTGTTGTTGCTGAAAGACTGTCAGGGGAATGCCATCAAGGGGGTGTGCTTTCACCCTGCAGGATCTGCAGTTTTGTGTCAGGTTAAGAGCAAGAGGAACATGGCACTGCACACTTCATTAAAACAACAGTGATGAAGCCAGGGTAAGAACAAGGAAAAACTAAGAGACATAAAAATGAGAGCTGAAATTGTTAATATAAAAATGCTAACAACATCCACAGGACATTAAACTGCTATAATAAACTTGTGCTGTAAGAGCGTGAGGCAAACAGTGGGCTATGATTTCCTCTTTTTGTCAGAGAAAGATTGGAGGAAGGCAGAAGGAAATCATTATAATCTAATATAGATGACATCTTTCATAATTATTTTTAAAAAGTAAAGTGTCATTTATCCAAACCTAACATAATAGTCTTATTTAAAATGTCACAGTAGTCCTCATGGGGGAAAAAAAGATTTATTTTTCTCAGTTTACAGCTGTAGGCTTTGCAGAAATACTCAACAGTAACTGCATTTGAGGAGACTGAGTGGCTTTATATCCAGTATTCTCAAACCCATCAAATATTAAATTCCACTGTGCTTTTTAAAATGGAAAATGTAACCCTCTATTGCACCTGTCTGTACTCGTGATACCTACATTCACATGCAGCACAGAGAATTGATGTTAGCTTGTCCAAATAATTCATTTACACTTTTCCAGGAGTGGGAAACAACTTGCAATTTACAAAAAGACCAGTCATATTTCAATTATTAAAAGCTTTATTCTCTCTTCTAAGGAATGTAATTTTACATTATACACTTCTTAACAGAGAAATTGTGGCAGAAAGAACTTGCAGGTTAAATAATTCCAATAATTCCCAGCAAACAGCCCAGGTGAATGACACTACTGCAGATCTGTTTGTTTCCTCTGTGCTCTGTGTGTACACACACACTTATTTTCTGAGCAGAGAACTGACTCATGATAGCTAATTGTAGTAATGAACTCCACAACACAGGGAATTAATTTAATGTTCTGCTGTGCTTCTCCCCAGGCATTCTCTAGGTACAAAAATGCTCCTCAAAACTCATCTTTAATGCTGAAATGTGGCTGATCTTCAGGTTTAAAGTGCAGATTAGGGCTGCCATCCTCATTCAGAATTCGCCGAGAAGTATAGCCAACAATTGGATATTTGGCTTTATAAACATTATTGAAGATGTCATCCAGGGACTTCAGTTCCTCCTCTGTGAGTCCTGTCTAAAGGAAAAAGGGAAATGAAAGCCCTGTCTCAAAGAAATAAAAACAGGGATATTTACATGGGGTTTTTTTTAATGGTTACTGTAAAAATTAGGGTCAGCTTTTGGGTTTACACTGCAGAGCATGATGAAGAAAATTGATAGTAGAGCCTGTAATTTATTCTTTCCATTCAAATTCAGCCTTGACAAAACTTTATGGTATTCAGGTCAAACAAGCAACAACCCACCACCAGAGCTAGCATTCACTGCCATGTCAGGATACACCAAACCAAAAGAAAGGGATTTACTGTCTTTGTGAGCATCTTTTTAAACAGCAGGTGATTGCCCTTTTACATGCTTACAGAAGTTGTATTGATTCCAGAAGTTAAAAACTTTCCTCTTGAAGGCTGTTAGCACCTTTCATGACCAGTAAATATATTTTATGTATCTGAAGAGAACTAATGCATTTTGATTTTAAATATGTGAGTCGACTTATATAAATACAAACAATTTAAAATCATCTTGCATAATAATAAAAATTTGCAAAGTGGAATTAAACTGATGGCCCATTTTCTTACTGTGTCATGTGTAAGATCTGCTGGATCCAGAGACATCTTTGCAACTCCTCTTGTTGAGTCTTTTCCAACCAAAGCATTGTATGGGGCTCCTTTTCCATAAAATTCTGTCAGATTAAAAAAAAAAAAAATCCAGTGATGATCTGAAACTGTACAGGGTATGTTCAGCCTCTACCCTTCACCAGACTGTGAACTGAATGTCAGTGAACTGAAAGCAACAACTCAAGTCTAAGCCTCTTCTTTCCAGAACTGACTTTGGATTTCCTATTTTTGGGGTTATACAGCTGTTGAACTTCCTACACTGCATTCTTAAAATTTTCCTATTATTTAGGGAGTTGTGCTTTACATTCTCATGAGATGTTTGTAGACCCTAGAATTTGCAAGCCTTGTCTCATTTAGGGTTTGAAGATCAGCCAACCCAACATGTATGCCCAGACAAGGTCAGTACAAACACAGCCACAAGCCATTAGTGTACTTATGACATTGATGATGCTTGATGACATCAAGGCAAGCATCTAAGACCTCATGGTCCCTTCAAGCTTTTTATAGCAAATCTGGATTAAGTAGCAGGAGTTCAAATTAAAACATTTGTGGCTCTCAGGGAAGGCACAAACAGCAAGGGGTGTGAAGTGCAGCACAGAAGAAGATGCAGCTGCAGCAGTGTTGATGTTGTACAGTGGGTACATCCACGTTAGCTGTGATCTGCTCAGTTCATGTGCCCAGGGCAATAAAATGCTGTAGCTTCCATGTGGCCTGACCCCACATCTGGCAAGGACTCAGGGATCTGGGAAGTGCCTTCCAGATTTTGTTAGCAGTGCCCATGTTGTGATCTCAGACCTCAGTGTAAGTTCTAGACAAAACCTTAGTACGGCAACTGTCAGAGGAGGGAAATCAAGTTTTTTTAGAAGAGGAAAAAGTGTATCTGTTTGTTGCAATTGAACTGCAGGCTTCCAATGCACTGGGAATATTTAAAAACAAGTGACTGAATAAGAACATGAAAGCAAAGTAGACAGCAGAGGAGAAGCACACTAACCTTTTCCAGAGGTGACATCAAACACTACTCCCTTCACTGCCAGGTAGATGGGCTGTCCTTCCTGGAGGGAAAGCCATCAATACATCCTCAGCACTTAAGCACAGGCAAAAAGCAGTCAGTTTTAGCTGTGAAATCCACAAGCTCTTAGGACACAAATTCTTTGCTGTATGTTTCCTCTTGTTATACCACCATCCACGTTCCCTCTCTTGACATTTCTTGCTTGTGCTTTAAGCTGCCCTTAATATTCTTTGAGGGTTCAACCATAAGCAATGAGAGAATCTTTTTAATCTCAACAGCACAACCATGGAAGACGTGTCCCTTTTGCAAGTCACCTCTTGTCTGCACACTAGTCTGCTCGAAGATTGTCAACTGCATCTTTCTATTCCTCATGCAAACGGAAAATAAAAGGGGGTGTGGCCAACAGCATTATTTGATTAAGAAACACAGATAAATACATTAACACACATAAATCTGATCTGCTGACATCTATTTTACTTAATAAGCCAGTGCTTCTGCTTTGTGTTTTATACACAAGAAGCAAGAGATGCCCGGGACGCCAGAGCGGGAGGGATGGCGGGGCAGCCCAGCAGCAGAGCACGGCAAACGCGAGCTCCGCGGCGGTTCCGGGGCTCGGAGCGCCAGGGAAGGCGGCGGCGGCTCCGGGGCTGCGCGGGCCCGGCCCGGCCTCGGCGCACAGCGGCGGCCCGGCCCTACCTGGTGCCCGTCGTATTTGGCCAGCTCGGGCTCGGTGAAGAGCCGCACCGGGGCCTCGGCCGGCGGCCTGAAGCGCAGCTCGGGCTCGGCGCCGGCGGGCGGCAGCAGCAGGAGCAGCAGGCAGGGCAGGCAGAGCGGGCCCCGGGCCGCAGCGCCCGCCATGGCGCGGAGCGCGCACCGCCCCCGGCCTGAGGCCCGGCCTGAGGCCCGGGAAGGGACGGGCCGGGAGCGGAGTTAAAGGGACACCGGGGACAGCGCCGCGGGGCTCCCAGGAACAGCGCTCAGGGGGATGGGGGTGCTTAGGCTGGGGAAAAGGAGGCTTGGGGGGAGCTTATGGCTCCGCGACTGCCTGGAAGGAGGCGGCAGCCAAGTGCGGGTCTGCCTCTTCTCACGGGTAGCGACCGACAGGACAAGGGGAAATGGCCTCAGGTTGTGCCAGGGAGGTTTAGGTTGTGTGAAAAACGGTTCACACTTACTTCTTTTTTTAAAAATTTAAAAGTTTAATGGTAAAAATTTCNTAACAAAAACCTACATTTAAAAGATTAATACAGCACTACAAATATTAATACAACATAGCTTTCTAACATAACACATATAGTATTCGTTCTAATATTTGCAAAAAGCCAATCATATAATATGCATTTTTCAAAGTTGGATATTAGGGAAAAGTTCTCCACAGAAAAGGTTGTCACGGGCTGCCCCAGGCAGTGGTGGAGTCAGCATCGCTGGAGGTATTTAAAAGAAACGTGGATGTTGCACCTAGGGATGTGGTTTAGAGATAGACTTGGTAGCACCGTAACAGACACCTAATAATAAAATATTTCTCAATTTTCCTCCTTCTTCCCCTCTTGAAGTTTCTCTGCTAGCTGATTTCAATGTTTATTCACAAAATCAGCACACGCAGTGCTTCATATTTGTAACTTTAAAAACCCAGACATTTTTAGCCTAAGAATGGAGAGAATAAATAGGAAATTTTCAGATTATATGCTTTCCCTGTGCTATGAATATAGCACAGGGGAACATTCAGGACTGGCAGAAGAATAAGCTTGATGTTTACCCTTCTGTATAGAATTAAGAAAATTAGAAACTTTTTACAGTTCAGATCCATATATCACATCCCTTGCTGCAGTGCTGACAAGTGAGGATCCGAAGGATTTAAAGCCCGGATGTTTGATCCTGCAGCATCCACTCTTCCTGAATACAGTGCTGTAATTCAAATGTATAACAGGATTGTTATGGCCAAAGGACTTCAAATCTTGGTAATTAACTTGCTAGGTGTGGGCCTTAGGCAGAGGGAAATGATCTAGTCAGCAGGGATTCCCTTACAGTGTTGCATCTCAGTGCGGAAAAAACGTAGCACGTGCTTTTTCTTGATGATGAAACATTAACAATTACTTCCACGCTGGGGAAGGAAAAGAAATAAAGAGCTGTGTAGGTATTGGTGGCCACGTGGCTCGTGAATCAGCCCCTTAACGTGGTTTTGGCTTTTATTTCCCATTTTATTCCCCATTGCTGCAGGCACAGCGCGGGTGGGTCACCTGCAGGAGTCCTGCAGGAGCTCTGTCTGCTGGTCAAGCACACCTGGTGTGCCGGTGCTCTGATAACAGCCTTGAGCAAAAGAATAAAAATAAAAATAAAAATAAAAATAAAAATAAAAATAAAAATAAAAATTAAAAGGGTAATATTTTGTGCAGCTTGAGGCGAGCCGGCTNGCGTCCGCATCCTACCAGGAGGTACGGGGGCCCGGGCGGGGCTGGGGGGTCGCTGGTGCCCGGCGCTCGCCGCTTGGCCAGCGGGGACAGCCCGGCTCGGCGCTGGGCACCTGGGGCGGCGGCTGAGCCCTGCAGAGAGCACCGGGCGGCTCGGGTGCGCACGGTTCGCCTTTTACCTCTGGACGTGGGTAAAGTAGCGGGCAGCGGCTGTTTCAGGTGTGTGAGGTGCGCACAGCGGGACTCTGTAGCCGGGTTTGGTAACAAGGGGATGGTCTGTCGGGTGTGAGAAGCGGCTTAGGTACCAGAGCTCCCGCATCCGACACTGAAGGACGCTTTATCTCACTGCCAAAAGCCCGAGGCAGCGCCTGGTTTGCATATCAATGTACAGGCTCAGCAGCCCGACTTCCTTGCTCGTTCCTATCTCTCCTGCTGGACACACAAGCAATTTGTGCTAAGTTCAGCAGCGGTAGAGAGTTACAGCAGAGCACTTTTGTTTGTATCTTGCAGGCAAAAGGAATGTGGATACTTTCCTTCCTCTACATGTGACGGGCAGTTTGAGGCTCAGTTTTAATACATTTTAATTTAGTGTGGTACTGTCTGTTTAGTTTCAGCTTCTGGTTTTCTTGCCAGGCAACAAGGCATTGAAAGGTGATGAATCAGCAGATCAGCAAAAGGCCTGTATGAACAAGTTCTCCTTTTATTTAAGGGAGTTTTATCCAGTAGGAAGGTTTTAGCCCATGACTATCAAGGTGGGATTCACTTGTGTGCTTGTACCTAGGGAAGGTACTTGAGAGAGTTAATGAATCTGCATTGATGCCTGAAGTGTGGACATGGACGATGCATGTTAGGTTTGCACCTTAAGTATCAGCCACCACTGACACTGCTCCATATGTTTGGGTTTATCCCAAGCTGTGGCAGGAGCCGAGACAGGGTGTGTGTGTAAGTGCAGCACCTGTGTGTCCATTCCTTCTCCAGCGCCTGCTGCAGTCTTTGTTGCTTCTGCCCCTGGCAGGGATGCTCAAATGGCTGGAGTTGCCTTTTCTGAGCTTCTGTTTGTCCAGTGCTTTTCTGTGTGCAGGACTGAAAAAAAGCTGCTGGGATGTGGGCGGGTTCCTGTGGTTGTTTCTCCCTGGGCTGTATGTGCTGAAGCCAGAGGAATGCTGAGTGAAGGTCTGCTTCGTGCCCTTCCTGCCCTTGGCATTCTGTCCTGTCTCTGCATCCTACTGCAAGCTTCACCACCCTGTAATCTGTGTTGCTTCTGTTTGGCACCACACTTCACCTCTTTATCAAAAATACCACATAGGAAGGGCTGGCCTGTGAGGGTGAACCTGCCTGGCGTGCTCCAGGTTCCCTGTTGGCAGAGTCCCTGAATCCAAGAGGAGTGGCAAGTGGGCACTGGAATCAGCTGTCCTGTAGGGATGTTGTGCTGCCTTCCCAGTCACTGGGGGACTGCAGCAGAGCATGTGTGTGAGGGGTTTGGGTTTGTAGGTCTGTGCTGCCCTGCCTGGTAGAGTCAGGGTGCTGTGTGCTGCTCAGAACGCAGTGGCTGAGCCATGCACGGGGGTCTTGGTGACCTCAGCTCAGGTGTTCGGCATCTGCAGTAAAATAGAGTTGTTTTTAGGGAGCAGGTCTTACCCATCAGCTGAACTTGCTTACTGCATCTGAAACAATGTTAGTCCTGCTCTTGCCTGGCTGTCCTTCTATGGCTTTATGTGTGAAAAGCTTGTGAAACATTGTGAACAGAGATAAGAAAACATAGCTGCATATTGTTTGGGATTTTTTGGTTTGTTTCTAGGGAGTGCTGAAAGCTTGTGTTTTCTGAGCTTATCACAGAATTATTTAGATTGGGAATTACCTCTAAGATAATTTTTCTTCCACTTGTTGAAAAAAATTGCTGTAGGTCTTCTTCAGAGGATAGGAAATGTTGCTTATTTTGTTCTTTTTTAAACTTGTGTTGGGATCTGCTTGCCATCAGGAATAGAGTTCACTTACCCTCCCAATAACCTCAGTCAATGAGCTGCCTGTACCTGGGGAATCAGAGCGGTGTGGGAGTCAGCTGAGGAACTGCAGTGACTTTGTAACTTACATTTGTTGGATCAGCTCTGGTATCGGCAATTGGCACTAATACAATTGGAACTGGTTTCTTAGCTGATTTAGTGTAACTAGTACAAGAGGTTCAGTGACTACTTTTCTTGGGTCAGATAAACAAACAGAAACAGCATGGTTCTACAAGAAGGAGCAGTGTTTTAATTTCCCCTTATTTTATGGTGATAATTGAAAAAGGTCTTCAGTTGGACCCTGGTAAGTCTTGCACATGAGCTGAGTTTTTAGCCTACAAGTTACCTGTTCACTTCTTGCCTCATGCTATGGGAAATCATGCTTTATTTATGTACTAAGCATTTAAAAACAGCTGGTTAACTGCTTTCATCCTGCTTTGGGTGGTGGCAGTGAATACAGAAATACAGCAGGAGGGGAAGAAGACTTTACGTCAGACCTTGAAGACGTAAAATGAGTGGACTCTTTCCTAACAGGTGCTAATGATCATCTGGTAATGGCATAATGATGATTTCAGTACTGAATTAAATTTGGGTGAAGTAAAAGCACTCCCCTGTGGATGCATACAAGTTACTGTTGTGTAAGTTGGGGGAGTAGTGTTTAACAGCATCCAGTGCAGCTGTAGCATGAACTGTGCCCCCATTTTCCTTGAAACAGGAGCAAGGCTAATGCCATGTGCTGCAAGCTCACACCTTGGTTTGCATTGTTGCAATCTCTGTGTCAGTCCCCACCAGGAAAGAAAGCTTGGAAAACATTCAAGAGATACTTTCTATTTATAATGTATAAAATCTGTAGTGCTTCACAGTGCCATGTGATGCGTATCTGCTGTGACAAACTTCTGACTCCGATGGAAGTGGCCTGGCAGTTTGAGCCCAGAGCTCTGAATAGCAAAACAAGAAAACATCTGGTCTCTGTTGGTGTTTCAGAAACACTGGAAGACTAATTAGTTGCATAACCACTAATATATAATAATCTGCACAGTGAGATCAAATAAGGACCAGAAATACAGAGATGCTTGACTGTTGTCTCATAATGACCCAGCCACCTGTGTGGCTGAGACTGTATTTCAGTGCCTTGCCTTAACACCTGTCAAAATGCATCTCATGCTTTTTGTACCTCTTTATTAAGAAGTGCTAATGCTCTGTTTGCTGGTGTGTGCTGTGGTTTCTTTATGCCTAAAAATATATTCTTCAGTGACAGAATGAAGTTCCTGCCTGTCAGAGAACACTGTCCTAATTGCAGGGTTAAAGTGTGTTGGAGCTGCTGGGGAAATAATTACTTTGAACTTAAACGGAAAGGTGATGCTATTGTTGAAGCAGCAGGGTAGAAGTAGGTTAAATCTGTAGCATGCAAGTCACTTAATTTGCGGCTCTAAGTCTACAGAAATGTGGCTTTTGTCTTGTGAACAAGTGGAACAGATGTTGGGTGCTCTTGGACCGGGGGCGTGTTTTTGTGTGTTTGGTTAGTTGGAGCCTCTTTTATTTGTACCATAGAAATTCCAACAATTGCAAGTTGAGAGCATGTTTGGAAAATTGAACCACTGTTTTAACTACACAGCTGAGTGAAGATGTGGAGCGAGTATCTGAAAATCCAACAGAGGAGAGAGAAGGAGAGATGGAAGTTCATGAAGATTCCAGCTCTGTTATTTTACCAGGTGAGAACTATTGACCCAAAAATTACTGATTTTTAGAGCCTGTTAGCTGCTGCTGCTGTGTGTAGCTTTGGTTGTTTTGGTTTTGCTATTTTATTGCACTTCTGAAAGTAAATAAAACACTAATTTCACTACTTATTTCTCTTACTTCACTAATTTCACTTACTTATTTTATGTGAATCAGTACTGATGGAAAGCCAAGGAGGTTTTTCCAAGGACTGGTAAGAGAATATTTCTTTGTCAGGAACTGTGCTCAATCAAAACAGGTTCAGCACATCTGACTCTGAGATAGCTTAGTATGTCATCTTCCTTTATGTTGTGCCTCACCTGAGTGGCAGTGAGTTGCAGGCAGAGTCTGTGCCAGATTTACATGAGCAAGATGCAACATTGAATAGATTATTTTAAATAGATTCTTAGTTAGATTGTTCAGGCTGCTTTTGGAGGGCATGGAGCAGTGTTAAATGAGCTGATTGCAGCTCAGGTGTGGGCACTGAGGTTAGCCAGCCTGAAAGGAGTGTGGCCTAAATGCCTTGCAGCTGTTCAGGACATATTTGTTTCAGCAGTGCAGTTTTATGCATATTAATGTCCTAATTGCCTTGGCTGCCATCTCCTGGCATGTAGCTAGTCCATGGACATTTGTAAGTGGTTGTGTGTGCAGTAGGGTTCACTAAAAGGCTCATGTTTGCTGTGGGAAGGCACAAACACCAAACCACAGAGTTGGAGAGCAGCGTGTGGCATGGCCTGAGAGGGCCTGACTCATTAAATGACACCACACAGAAGAGTCAGCAGGAAGCATGGCTGCTTATCTCCTTTCTTAGATTCAGTTTTAAAATAAAATTTTGTGTGTTCAGCTGTATATTGCTCATGACAAAACATGATGTGTAACTCAAGAGTACAGGAACCTTTTCCTTAGAAGTGTTGCCAAAAGAAATAGCAAGTGCAGGGAGTATGGGTAAAGTAGTGTCTGTGTGTGAGTGAGACTACTGTGAAGACCTAAAGAGAGCAAGATTTGAAGGGAAGGAGACCCTGGGAGAGTTGGGTCAGTCTCTTTCTACCTGTAATTGGAAGAATCCTTCTGTGAAAGTTTTTAACATGCAAAAGGAATTATGAACTAGAGGGTAACAAGTATCTCGTGACTTCTACCATGGTGGAGATGCAATGCATAGGGCTGGGCATGAGCATTAGAATATTAAATCACTCCACTGATGTCTAAGCTGAGTGTGTGTAAGGATCACTTCAGACTGGAAATGGGGGGAAAGGAGTTGGTTTTTTTTTTTTCCAGAAGCGAAGATTGACCATCAACAGAGTTTCTTGTGAATTTTAAACTTTGTTTCTCAGTTGTCCTTGAAAATAAACGTTGTTTCCTGCCTGCAGTGGCCTTAAGCAGAGTGCCAAATTCTGGCATGTGAAAAGGAGGCACAATCTTAGGTTGATTACACCTCAGACTTGAGAAGGAAGCATCTGCCTGGCTGATCATCAAAACTAGAATTAGCTGTGGTTTTTAAAATCAAGCTGAGTTTGAGGTTTACTTTCCTCTCACATGATTGATCTTTAAATGAAATTTCAGCAAAAAACCCTGTATTTTAAAGTCCAAATCCATATTCTGTTTGGTTCCAGATGGTGAACTGGGTACCACTACCCCTTCTTTGCGTTTCAGCAAGACCTGCCTGAAGAATGTTTTCTCAGTAATTCTTCTGTTTATTTATCTGCTGCTCATGGCTGTAGCTGTGTTCCTTGTCTACCAAACCATCAGTGACTTCAGGGAGAAGCTCAAGCACCCAGTGATGTCTGTCACTTACAAGGAAGTGTCCTTGTATGATGCACCTGGTAAGAGCAGTTACAAGCAAAATGGGTTAAGTTTTTGTTCATGTTTTTCTTGGATTGTTTTATATTTTTGGTGTTCCTTCTCCAGAGCCCAGAGTGCATATAATACTTTGACCCAGGTCTTTAATTTCCTCACTGTAGGTTAAAAAGTTGTGTGGACTTTGCACAGAAATGTTAACGTTGTACGGGAGATTTTTGGGAGCTTTTGTGCCAATAACACGAATGGCAGAAGCTGTGGAGAATTATGCAACATTTCGTAGATAAGAAGTGTTTTCAGAGTCTAAAATGAGTCCTCTTTTAGGGGAGAAAGATAATTCCTTTTGGAAATACTCCCCAAACTGTATCATTCAAGCAGAGTAACACATAGGATGTGTATCAGGAGCTCAGTGCTGCACTGGCTAATGAGATGCCATTCCCAGTAAAGAAGGTGAATTTCTCAAACCAACCACAAAATAACCACAATGCCACTTTCTACTTCCACCCTGTCTTGTTTACAACATGGTATTACGTCAGTAGGCAATGAAAATATGATGTGACTGCAGGGAACAATGTTGGCACAAAAATGCAGCATGGCAGCAGAAACTGTTGCAGCTTGCAGGAGGAATTGCTCCACAGGAGCACTTTTGAATAGTGAGTTCTGTTGTTATTATTCTTTTTAATTGTCCAGTAGCCATTCATGAGTAGAGCCATGGTCACTCATGCAGCTCAGTCAGTCATCAGTGAGTTTCCAGTTTAACAATAACACTTCTGTTTGAAGTGTTACCACACTTTCCAAATACCCACTTCAGAGTTGTGGCTGAAAGGTGTTTTGAGTTTTTTTGACATATTACTGAATGTTTTTCTCTATGGCCAGTTAGGCCCAGATCTGAAAATAGTGTCTTATGTTTGGACCATAGGAATCTGACTGTAAGAGCAAGCAAACTCAAGCTTTTCCCCTTTTTCTTTTCCCTGTGTAAGCTTTTCATACAGCAACAGGAAGAAAATAAGCAGATTTTAAATAAGCAGAGCAGCACACATATAAATCCAAAGGTATTGTTGGAGATCCCTGCAGATCAGAGAACCTAAGTCAATGTAGTCCTTTATTTTATTGCTCTATTAGAATGATGAGATGCAAGTTGCAAGCATGGAGCTCTGAAGAAAGGAATAAAGCATTTGATATATGCATTTGATATATGCTGAGTGCTTTGACATCTCACATTTTGGTGGGCAGGTCATCTCAGTTGTGAGTCAATTATATCTAATCAATCATACTCTTTTTTTTAATGTCGGACTAGATTATCTTTCAGCAAGCTTGTTTCCAATAATAAATATGGCATAGGTGGTGTAAAAGGATTTTGAGGTTTGGCTCTTGTATTTTGCTAGCCCTCCAAAGCTGAGGTGGCAGAGGCTGTTTGAATGTGCTGTTGGACTGAATCAGGAGGTTTATGGCATATGTGGGTTTCCATCCAGGTGGAGCAGTGGCCTGCCCTACCCAGTGTTGTAAATAATAAGGGATGGTAGCAGTTAGTGCGTGTTTGAGGGCTTTGATCTTTGTCGTGATGTCACATTCAGTTCACAGAAGATGCTGTATTCTGAAGAGCATCTTTTCACTTCCATAGCTCAGCCAGTGATCTTTGATCTGTCATGTGTGGTATGTACATTATTTCCAATTAACTCTTGATGTGTTAAATGCTAATATCTGAAAACTAAAGCACTACATGTCCCATCTGATGCCCCCTAACATGTTTTACAGATTCACCTGGGGTTGAGAGGGGTTGATGGATTAGCTGCTGGCTTGTGGGAACACTAGGGAGACTTGGTAGCTTCTATGAACTTTGAAGTGTTGTATCAGGATATGAACCCTGATTTTTTTCAATGCATCATGGGGCTTCTGTCCTGATGCAGTTGGTGTTTTTGTCCTGCTCCAGAAAAATGTGGAAGTGCATGGTTTAATTTGATTGTTTTGGGGCATTTTAAGGATAGCTCAGTATCCCGTGGGATTAAATTCCAGAATGAAAATCTATGTCCTCAGGAAGGAAATCAGTGCTCTCCAATGTTTTCTCTCCCCACACAGGTATTGCCTTTTACCCAGGCAAGGCTCGGCTGCTCAGCTGCAAACATCATTACTACGATCACATTCCACCTCTGATAAATCCAGGTCAGCCAGGAGACATTGAATGCACCACTCAGAGGATCAACTACACAGATCCTTTTACTAATCAAACTATGGTAATAACAACATAATAGAACAAAGCTTACTCAGTGTGGGGTTTCTGCTCATAATCTTGTTGGAAAGTAAAAGTATGTGTTACATGCTGCAAAAAAAATCCTTGCTTCTGGTTGGGATTTTTTGTAAGCCATCTGTCATTTTGTTTTCAGAAATGTAAAAGACTCCAACCAGTGTATATATGTGTTATGGAAAATCAGCTGTCCTGTGGGTGTGTGCAGCATAAAACCCTTAATGGGATAACATAAGTAATTTTTCACAGTGAAACTCTCACTTCATTCTTCTCCTAAATGAACTGGGAAGCATTTCCCTTGATATTGTAAACCTAGCTTTGATTGAAAACAGCATCAGTATCCATTAAAGGAGGATAGCTAAGCTCTTTTTTTTTATGTTTGCTGCAAATTCATACATGAATTCCTTCTGGGAATTACATACCATGTTTGTCACACTTGGAAGAATCTTAAATGGGCACCAAGTGTTTCATTACACTGAAATGCTTTGAGCCAGCAAGATGGGTACATTGAGGAGGGATAGTCTATCTTAAATTGCCCTTAAAAGTGCAGGGAAGCTTGCTTCTGCATAAACAAATGCCCCAAACCCACAAATGGCCATATTTAATACTTAAATATTAATATTTAAACACTGACTCTGGATGTAAAGACCTCCTTTTTAAACTAAAAGGAGGGACTCAAGTGGCATTCTTGTTAGGTATTTTAATAGATGTGTATTTAGTAGCAGCCAAGAAACACTGTGTGTGTGTTGGATTTCTATAAAGTATTAGTGCCAGATGGCAAATTAATGAACAGGAAATGAGATTCCTTTGCTCCTCTCACCATCTCTGTTTGCTTACAGAAGTATGCTTTGGTTGTTCAAGGCCCTCGTGATGTGAAGAAAAGGGAGCTGGTGTTTTTGCAGTTCCATTTAAATGAAACAGACCAAGATTTTAGTGCCATTGACTACCTGCTCTTTTCTTCTTTCCAAGAGTTTGTCAGCAGGTATGTAAAGGGGAGATGAGCCTGTGGCTGCACTGAACATGCTGTCACAATACTTGTGAAAGCAGGGCTTTTTCACTAAAAATCAGGCAGGCTTTCATGATTTTTAAAAATGTTTGGACTATGTTGATGCTCTTTCATGTCTTTGTTTAAAAAGTGACCTTTAAAAAATGTATTGAGGGCTTTTTCAGTGACAAAAACTGTTCTTCAGCTGTCCTTAAACCATTTGTTGCTGCACTTTCTAAAAGCTTCCTGCTGTCTGCTGCTGTGGGTGATCAGGAATTGTGCTGTCCTGGGTGGTATGTCAGGCAGTGCACCAAGAACAGGAATATTTCTGTACCATTTGGGGGTTTTTAAAGCAATTGCTGTAAAGGTCAGATCCCTAGATTGCTTTGTTGTGATTTCATTGAAAGATTAATTCTGTTTCCTTGTATTACTGGCTTTACTTAAGATTCTACAGAATGGTGTAAATTCATATATGGGGTTTTTGAAATTGCTTTGTACTGGTTTGACATTGGTATCATTGGAGTATCTTATCAACCTTCTAATTTTAACAAGAATGGAATTAATCCTGTCTTGAACTTTCTTGAAAGACCTGCTCTTTTTTCCACCTTTTGAGAATAAATCTCATACTTAACAGTTTAATTTTTGCTTTAATTTAAATTCAAGTTCTGTTCTTCTCTCTGAGGTCCAGACTAAAAGTTAGGCAAGAAATATTTGTCACAGTTACACCTGATAGAAAGTCTTAATTTGATAACAGATGCTCAGTGAAAGAGGGACAGGGGACTGAGGACCGATGCAGAACAAAATTAGGTGAGGGAGGGAAGAGAAGAGATTTTATCATAGCAAGGCCTTCTCAGAGGCTTGGACATGGTCATACTATTGCTTTTCAGATGGATCAAAGACTGGAAGTGTCCAGACACGATGCCTCTGGGTGGCCAAAGACCAGTTAGCTGGATTTGCCTTTTACAAAGCATTTCTGCTTCAGTGAAGACATCCTAAGTCTTTAACTGTTTCCTGTAACTGTACTGAAACACTTCATAAAATGCTAATGTTCTGGGTGTTTTAGGCATTGATACTTTAGAGTGAGAGAACACCAGTTAAGAGCAGTGGTGTAGAAGGTGCTGCTGGTTCCTTATGTTGTTTTTTCCTGGTTTTCTCTGGTTAGAAATGCTTACAGTGGCACCAGTTGCAGCAAGGTGCTCAGCTCTTTCCATACTGCCAGACACAAGCACTGCCCTGGGGTAGCACCTGGCTCAGGGCAGGATGAGCAGCTCAATCTGTGCATCCTCAGCCCTTGGAAGCCACATGGGAAATGAGGATGTTTTTTTGGGGATGTATCCTTTGTGCTTGCTTGAGGCGGGCAGTAGGAGGAGGAGTTAAAACTGGTTTTGAGCTAACCCAGGTGAATGGTGACATTGGCAAGGGGATGAAGGCCTTAGTGGTAAATGATCTCCATGTCTAGATGGAATACAGGAAAAGAGCCAGCTGTGGGAAAGAGCCCAGTGGTGTCTTTTTTGCAGCATCCTCCAAAACTTGATACAGATGGTGTGGCTTGTGTTGCTCAATGCTGTGTTTGCTGTCCTGGCATGGACTGGCTGGGCTCAGGGCAGGTTGGGAGTTTACATTTCTCCTGACTATGAAACGTGCATGTGAAACTACACTGTGTATGTGGAGAGCACTCATTCTGAACAGCTCCCAGCAGAAGAGAAAATATAAATGATTTCTTGTTCATCAGCAGATGCTAAATTTAGCTGATGGGAAGTCTGGCTTAAGACATCTGTAGAAACTGCTGTGTATCCTTGCATACAGCCTCTCCAAACTTCAATTACTGGCCTCTGTTAACTACTTTTCCTGACGAAGTGTCTCACTGGTTATGAGAGCCCAAAATAACACTGTGCCCAGCAGTTCATGTATAGTGTTATCAGAGGTGCCACAAGCAATAAAAAAATGTCATCTAAAGACTTGTATCTTTAAGAGATTTTTTTGTAGTGTAGTGAGTGCTGAGGACTCGAGCAAGGTCCAGTTGTTTCTGTCAAGGGCTCTATTCTCTGCAGCTCTTCTGTTAAAATTGGATCAGACTCCATGAAACTGGCACCGCTCACTGGTTTTGTTCTGGTCTCCACAGAACACTGCTGCACTGTGTGCTGTTGTTGGCCTCTGAGCTGGAGGGAGATGCTGCTGGCTTCTTTTTCTTTTTTTTTTTAAGGTTGTGGCAGCTGCTGTCTGTACCGTATTAATTGGAGGGAGGGAAATAATGAAACCCTTGCAAATTACCCAAAACGTGTGGCTAGAAATACAAGTTCCTCTCCTGAACTGTCATTAGGATAATACATGGGGTTTAGAAGAAAATCCTCTGAATATACTCCTGAAAAAACTATTGTTAGTGTAGCATGTCAAATAGCTTATGGTCCTGTGAAATGATGGATACCAGTGTGAACAGATCAGAGATTATTTAAGGGTCTAAACAGAGCTCCATGTTCCTGTCTCTGATCTGGACTGCTGCATGCAGAGAAATACAACACAGACGGGTTGAGACTTTTGGTACCACACCAACCTTCATTAGATGCCACGGCTGTTTGAGAGTTTCCTGCTCTGGGAAAACACAAAAGCAATAAACATTGGGTATGAACCATCAGTGGGTTTGGCTCTTGCTATGGCATTGGAATCTGCTGGTGGGATGTCCTAAACTTCTCTGGCTCACGTGGAGTGGTCCACAGACACTGGTGGTAAAGGATCCACTGCAGCACTACAGCCCAGTCCAGAAATAGGTTAGTGACTCCCACAGATTAAAAAAAAAAAAAAAAAAAAAAAAAAAAAAAAAAAAAAAAAAAAGAGAAAAAACCCCAAACAGCAACAAAAAAAGAGGTGTAGCCTGTGTGGGTTGTCTGTCTTTGGTGTGAAGAGGAAATTAAAAGAAACTGCCTGGAGAACTGTTTTTCAGCTTAAGATCCCTTTCCTCTCTTGTGTTCATTCGGTTGTGTGTGGTTTTCAAGCTGTGTTACTTGCCCTCTGCTATAATTTGTGCAAAGCTCGTGCCTCTCTGCTGTGCTCCTCCTGTCCACCCCCCTTTTTTTCCCCTCACTCTGTGGCAGTGGTCTGGATTATGGAGATGCCTCTCAGATCACTTCTCCACAGCTTCTCCTAAGATATTATTAATCTTTCTTTTTCAAGCCTGCAATTACTGTCGAAGGCAAAGCACACTGCTGCTGTCTGCCTGCCATGGAAGTTGTGGCTGTTCAGCTCTGTGTCATAACTTCCTGCCTCATTTTTCCATGTTGGCTTGGAAAGCTTTTTTAGGATGCTGTATTTAGCCAGCCATTAGGCATATGACTGGCTGGCAGAGTGCTAATTATGTATGTTCCTCTTGAGTGGCAAAGCACTCTGGTGCTGCCCTGTGCTGTCCCCTCAGCTGCTGCTCTGCCCACACCCCCAGAGGGGAAGCAGTTGTTGGATTAGGTGTTCCTGTGTCACTGGTTTGCTCTGGTGAGGAGCAGCCAGGCCGTGGGCTTTGCCCTTAGGCTCTGCCCACGTCTTTCCTGTGGGAGGTAGAGAGGTGCCATCCTGTTGGGATCAATAAACAAGCACCTTGTGTCAAAATAAAGATAATCCTAACTTCCTAGAACACCCTGGGAATAACATCTGTCTTGATAGGTAGCAAAGCATGTTAGTTTATCTTTCCAGAAACCCTTCTCTTTTCTGTCCATGTGCACAGTGGAATTCTGTGTTTGAGCCCTGAAGCCCTGACTTGAGAGAATGGCTTTGCTGGGTTTTGCCCTCCCATGGACACGTGTGCATTCATCTATTAGGCCTGAGCAGGTGGTGTGGTACAGAGTAGCCATCAATGTGATGTTTATATCAGTGCAGTCCTTTTGGTCCTTGTAGACAAGGCACCTTGCTTTGTTGAAAGAAAAGAAGCCCTGAGTTAGAAAACTAAGAAAAAAGACAGAAAAAGTGCAAATCCGGTCAGTGCTGGACAAATCTTCCTGATTGACCTGTTCTGGGACAAGAGCTTGCTTTTTCACCTCTGCTGTTCTTCTTCAATTCTTTGTATTTTTCTCCTGGAAGACCAAAACACCTTCATCTCCTAAAATACCTGGTTATGCACACCCTCTGCCATAAAAGGAAAGAATGCTCTTTCCCTTTTCCTGGATAGGTGGATTTAGTCTGGATCAAAACCCTCTCCCTTCTTTTAGGGACCAACATACCCTGGCAGATCTCTGCAACCTGAAATCTTAGTAAATCTTAGTAAAAACAGCCTTTAATGATTCCTGACTTCTCACAGTGGTTTACCCCTTCTTCTCAAATGAAACCTTACTGGAAAAGCAGCTGCAGGGCTGGGCTTATTTCACAGGGATGACATGAAAATGGCTAAAATCATAGTACTGAGGAGCTCCAAGTAAACAGCATGGGTAATTCACTATGTCCTGTGCTGCTGGTAGAGAAGAGATGGAGACCAGATATGTCTTAAAGCTACCTCTTTACTACTTGCAGCATGAGGGGTGTTGGAAGCCTTAAAGATTTGCAGAAAAAACAAAACCCCAACCAAAACACACGAAGCAATGCTGCTGTTCTGGGGGCTGCAAATAGCTGTGATTGCATATTGGGATAACAGTTATTGCAGGTGGGAGCCTTACACCAAAGCTACAGTGTTTCCAAAATAGTGAGAATATACTGAATGTAAATTTTGAGGCATTTTAAGCATGTCTGCATTGCAACTGGTTTATTTGGCAACCAGGAATGAGGTGAAGCACCCTGTCCTTCCTCTAGGCTCTTCCTGCTGTCTCCTGCTTCTTAACACGGTGATGAGTTGTTTCCTGATGTCCTGGCTCTGCTCCTTTCTGTCCCAGAGGTGACAGATGAGCAGAGCTGAACTCCCTGTGAGGCAGAACAATCCCTACAGGCAGGCAGAACCTCCAGGGTTTTAGGGCACCAGGTGAGTCCTCTGCAGTTAAGGATGCTCCAGTGAAGTGCTGCCATCCATGAAAACATCACTACACACTATGTTTTACATATGTTGAATTTAGCTGGTGGAGAATAAAAGGAATTGTGAACATAGTTTGAAGTGCCTGTAGGTCTGACCTTCTCCTGCCTACAGTGCTCAGTTTGGTCAGTAAAGTAATGTTTTTTTTTTCCTTTAGTCCAGAAAAAGCAAAATTCATGAAGGACTGTGAAAGCTCATATTCCAGCTGGAAGTTTTCTGGAGGCTTCCGAACTTGGGTCAAGATGTCCTTGGTCAAAACAAAAGAAGAAGATGGTAGTGAGACTGTTGAATTCAAACAAGAGGTAGAAAAAAAAAAAAGTACTCATAAAGTTTTGGGAGTTTGGTTTTTGTTTCATTGCATCCATGATGCCACTTGGAGCAGTTTTGGCTCTAGTTGCTCACTCTGCTTCCTCAGCAAGGAGGGATTCTGTAGAATCCTCCAAATGTCTTGATGTGCTCAGCTGTTGGTATGGCCTAGTGACAGAGCTCTGGAAAAACATCTCCTAACAGGGAGGCCAGAAATCCAGGCCTCACATGGGTTATAACACCTGTAGTCTGAGGTAAAGGTCCCAAGAGACTGACATAGAAATATTAACACAGCTACCTACAGCTCAAGGTGGAGAATATTGCCAAAGGAATTGTCTAAATAACAGCTACTGTTGGAAAGAGGTACTGTTTCGGTTGCCACTGATGTTAGGATGAAGCAAATGTAAGCCTTGTATCCTTTGTAGCATTCTCGTGTCTGCTTTTTGTTTAGGTTTGGAATTTTTGGCTGTTGCGTGTCTTTAGAAACATGGAGTAACTTCACTTCTTGCATCGTTTAAAACTAGGAAATATGCAGGTGGAAGATGCAAGCTTATCTAGAGAGGAAATGAGCCTGACTTTCCTGATTCCTGTTCTGTTCACGGTAATGCACAGGAAAATAATTATGTTTTGAGTTTGTTTTGCTTCCAGTGTTGGTTGGAAGGGAAGTGTCTCACCGGTGGTGAGAAATGAAAATTTTAAGAGCTGTCCTTTCCAGAGGGTGCCTCTTTCAGAGATTATACTTTCTCTTGGTCCTTGGTACTCTTGCAAAGAGTGTTCTGGGGAGAGCAAAATGAAGCAGAATCTTCAGTTCTGTTTTTAGTTCTCACAGTTAGGTGTTACATGGCACAGCCTTAAGGGAAGACCAGAGCTGTGACTGTGAGGGGGTACACTCCTACTCCACTAGAGAAGGACAGGAGGCAAATCCCAGAGTCATGCAAGTCCCAAATTAATACCTTGGTTTGGAGGAGAGGAAAGAATGCATCAGTCTGCTGCTGCCATCTAAGCACTGGAAGCAGCTGTCTGTCTGTCCTTCATCACCTACAGCTCTGTATCACTTGCCATTCGGTGCTTACCAAGTGTAGGATTTTTGAAAGTCCTCCTTTGTGTGCCCAAGTCTAATGTGTCTCAAAGTGGAAACAAAAGGCTGGCTCAAATTCAGAAAAAAACTAGCTTTTTGTGACCATAAACATCTATTTAGTTCAGCAGTTATGGACTGATCATCTGAGTAAGTGAACACTGTTGTTGGTTTGGGTTTTCTGTTTGTTTTGTAGGTTGGTTTGTTTGTTTGTTTTTAATAAAACCTAGGAACCAGGAATGAGATCCCTATTAATAATACAGCAGAAATTGAAACAGCTCAGACATAATTTGCACTTGCTTTGTTTGACAGTACAACATCTGCTCAAATTGCACCAGGAAGTCCATTAGCCTTTCAAATCCAAACCTGGGAGCTGGCATACTGGAAAGATGGATACAAATACTAGGTCAAACAGAACAGTCACTCACTTGCTACCTAGCCCAGCAGTCACTCATTTGTATTTTCTTCCTTTCCCACTGCCTTTTTTTAGCCTTGTGTTCTGTTTGTTTCCCAGTGTGTGGTTTCCTTGGATGAGTGTGGCTGGGGCTGGTACCCTGCAATAAGGAAATGAGCTGTAGAAGTGTGGGGCAAGTCTGCAGCAAAGGTGTTTGACCAGAACCAGGAGCTGGGGAAGCTCCACATGCTCTGAGTGGCCATGAACAGTGTTCTAGCTCCTGCTGCTTTTGTCTGCAGCCTAAAATCTGTTCAGGGCTGGGACTGTGGAGAAGACTGAGAGGAACCCTGAGGTATTTGTAAAGAAACTGCACCATGGTAGATGGGAGGCTTTTGTGGCAGGTCATCCCTCATGCAATGGGAAAGCTTGTAAGGAGATGAAGAGAGTGGTCTGCTGAGAGACTTCCAACTCAGCCATCCTCTGCCTGGAAAACCGGGCTCACAAAACATGGAAAGGGCATGTTCTTCCATCATCTGTCTCATCTTCGTGTCACAGCCCTGATACAAAGTCACAGTGCTGCTGGATTCATTGCTTCCAGTACAGAATTGAACAGGATGAGCAGCAGCACTCCCCTCTGCACGCACCAAGATGTGAACACTCCTTTGAGGTTTGGAGAAGGGAGAAGTCCTTCCACCACTGTGCTTTCCTGAGGTCACTGTGTGGCTTGTGGGCAGTTTGTGTTGTCTGCTGGGAGCAGGGGGAAGTTCAAACTGTGTTGGTTACAGCCTGTGTACAAACCCTGCGTAGTTCCCCCCTAGGCTGGGGGCAGGTGGCACAACACAAGTGTTTTTCTGGGGCCTCATGTCTTAATATTTTCCTGGTTGTGGTTCTTGAGACTCTGGCTTCATGTGGCTGTAACATAGTCTGGTACCCTAACCCAGTTCCCTGTTGGAATTGTGTTACAGCTCTCTGCTGGGCAGCATTAGTTTCAAGTGGTGACCTAGTTAATGGGCAGTACTGGGAAGTATGGGTTTGGCTGTTAATACCTGGGCTTCTTTCCTTCCATGTTTCATTCTGCACTTGCTGGAATGTTCTAGTTTATTCTACAACCCATTTTTTCAAAAAGAAGGAATCTTCCTGCCACCATTATGTGGTTCTCTGGCAAATAAAATGAATTTAACATTCATTCATGAGAACTTTCCATGTTGTATTATTGCAACTAAATGAATTTTGGAAATTAATTGTCCCCTCTTGAGAGGCAATATAGAAATGATGTTGTAGTGTGATACTGAGTGAGAAGTGGGGGAATAACATGAGACAGAGGGAGGAAACTGCCCTTGCCATATTTTGGCAGCCCATTGTTCTAGCAGAGAAAGGCTGTGGTGGAAGTCCCTAAATAGTCTGGTATTTTCACCTCCTTACAAGCCTTTTCTGTTGCACAAAACACTCCTTGTACCGCTGAAGAAAGTAACCTGCACTTTTCTTTCCCTCTCCCCAGACCAGTGTGGTTAACTACATCGACCAGAGAACTAAACCAAGGAGTGACCAGCTGTTCTTTGTGGTGTTTGAATGGAAAGATCCTTTCATACAGACTGTTCAGGACGTGAGTAACCCGCCAGTCCCTTCTCGAATCACTGTCTGATTCTGCACGCTCGTGGTTTGTGTGTGCATGCACTTGCCTCTGTTACCTCACCCCAAGAAGAAATGCAGAGAAGAGTGAGGATACTTCGGAAATTTCAGTGTAGGCACATCCCTATGTCCAGTAATGCCTTCTGTGTGGAGGTCAGGACCATGTGATGCTGTTCCTTGGGCTGCTGACACTCAGCATTCTGCTTGCAGCTGGAGGTACCACATAGAAGCACCTGTCCCTCGGTGTTCTGGCAAAGGGTAGCTTCAGGTCAGGGCTGAACTTTTTGCTTAAATAAGTCTGCTCAGGTAATCTGATTTAATGGCTTTTTAAAAACTAATTGACAAGAAACCTAGGCTGAAATAAGAATAATAAAAATAGCCTGGTGTATTTTTTATCCATTATTAGAATAAATCCATTAGAATAAAATGTGGTACTGTATTTACCTGACAACCAAGGTCCAGCAGCAGCAAAATCTACAGTGTTGGTGTTTTCTTGCCCAGAACCAGAGTGTGAATGCAGACTGTGTGGGACAGGAGTTGGTCCTTTGCACTCCTGCTGTCCCAGCAGGACCCTGGCACCTCCTTGGCCTTTAGAGCCAATCCTATTCCCACACCTCTCACTCCTCTCTACCTGTGTGGAATCAGATGAGGGGACTAATATTTGTCATCTCTTTCAGATTATCACAGCAAATCCCTGGAACATGATTGCTCTTCTCTGTGGTATCTTTCTGGCCCTGTTTAAGGCAGCAGACTTTGCTAAGTTAAGTGTTAAGTGGATGATCAAAATCCGAAGAAGGCATCTGAAGAGGACTCGTCAAGTAACGAACCACATAAGCTGAGACTAAGGCTGCCTTTAACTGTTCATAGCAGGAGGCATAGAAAATAACTGGAATAAGCTGCAGTCAGCAATTAAAGCTGAAAACCAGGTATGTTTTCTTCCAGAGAGATGCTGGCTGGAGGAACAGCCTAGTGAACCAGCCTTGGAACTGCAGAAGGAGCTAACTCTAGGACAGGTCTAACAAACTCACGCTTTTCTCGTCCAAGTTTAACAAGTTTACCTCTGTGTATGGGGGAACCAGGGGGAAAGGAGGGAACTCACTAATGTTCAGAAAGTCATCAGTGTAGTAAATTGTGAAAAAGTGGACAGTGTTGGAATGTGTCTCAAACAGAGCCTTTAGTTTCTGCATCAGCTGTGAGCTGCTCCTGTAGCACAGTCACTGCCTTGATGGTGCTTAGTGGAAGGTAAAGTACTCTGAAAACATCCTGGCCTCTCTTCTCCAAAGTATCTTTTAAAACAAAATACACTGGAAATCTATTACATGTCATCTTTAATATTAAAAAAATACTTCAAGTAATCTATTGTGTGCCTTCTGTGAAACTACCTGCTCTCAGGTTCGGAAGGAGCCTTACAGGAGGCAGGAGTGTCATGGCATGAGGGTAAGGTGAAAACCCCTGATCAGTCCAGCTCAAAGGAAACTCAAGCAACAGGACAGTGTGGGGGGCTGAGCTGGTGGCTGATCTCAAAGTCTGTCTCAGGCTGTTGTTTATCCCTCTCTCTGGCAGTCTTTCCTAAGGAAGTGAAAAAACAGTCTTTCATCAGCAGGGCATGGAACTGAGATTCTCTGTTCTGTGGGGAATGCCTGCTCACCAGCTGTGCTGGGGTGCTGGTGTCTTTCTCTTCCTTATAAGTCCCTTGTTAGTTGAGATCCCTGACTTGGATGTGTGGAGCCTACAGGGAGCAGGGCACCACTGTGTGTTTGCTCTGAGGGCTTTGCTGCAAGGGTGCCAACTCGTGGTTTGCTCCTTCCTTCCTCTTCCAGCAGAGTACTCAGAGGAGTAAGTTATCAAAAGTACCCCCTCACCTTTCTTCCTTGTTTTTGGCATCTGAGGAAGCTTTTTGGGACAAAATTTCCTACTTTCAGCTGGCTGCCAGAGCAAATTAAGGCACTGCACAGACACAGCCTTAAACAGGGGAGCAACAACTCACTGCAGTAAGATAAACAAAATAGCAGCACTGGCTGTTTGGGGGAAAAGTTTAATCAGGGAACAAAGATGTTTGTGTGGGAAAAAGGTGGTGTCCAGTCCCCACCTTATCTTGAGTATCTCACAAGGATGGCTCCTGAAGAGCTCGGCCTAGTGCACAGCAAGGGAATGAGATTAAACTGAACAAGACCAGCAACGGCCAAACACTGCATGGTTGGAGCAAAAAGAGCTACTCCATCCCTGGATGATGGGGAACAGGACAGAAACCAGGCAGGGGGTGAGGGATGGATAAAACCCCCTACTTTGCTACCTATGAGCCTATGCTATGACAACTGAGCCTTCTTGGTGCCTCACTGCCAAAGGAACACCCAACTGTTCTTGAGCAAATGATATTACAGCAGCTATTTCTTGGATTTTCCAAAAAAAAAAAGAAAAATTGGAAACAACTGGAACCAGTTCTGATGGATCCTACTGCATTTTTTCTTTTTTTTTTTTTGCTAATAGCATCCGAGAAGGTAAGTTGGAAGACAACAAAGCTGCAGCTGTAGGGTGAGTAGAAAGCATAGTTAAATCAAGGATAAACTCCTTTTTGCAGTATGTACTATTTTTTCCCCTCAATAAACTCCCACAGCAGTCCACTTCAGTCACTACATCTCAGCTGTCAAGATGTTTTGTTTTATAAGGAAATGTTACAAGAGCAGACCAGTGATCCCAGCCAAGAAACCTTTCTTTTACATACCTATTTATAGGACCCATCCTGACAGCAAGTGTTGCACAATTTGGAAGGCTATCTTACAGCTCCTGTGTTGTTTTTTTTCTATTACTTAAGCCTGATGTCCCTATTTGTAACTTTGGGAAAAACTTGTAACAATTACAAATGCCAGTGATTTTTTTCCTTGAACCCCTGCAAGGTGTTTGGTTCCCCAACATTTGTGTGTGTTATTTTCATTTAGGCTCTAGGACAGCTGAACAAAGTTTGTCCCACACTGGGAACTTTATTCCTCTAAGGGCAAAAAGGCCCTAAACCGAGGTAAGCTGTGCCTGTGGGACTGTCCTTTCCCTTCAGGCAGTGCTAGTCCCACACCCTCTGTGAAACAACTACTTGAGAGACAAAAACGTTCCAACAAACAAGTGTAATGCAGTTGACTCAAACAGTGTAGCAAGGACTTCCCCAGTTTTGCCACTCAGTGAAAAGCCACACTGGACAGTTAAAAAGGTTGCTTGTAACAGCCATTCAAATTCTGCTGGTCTTCAGAAACACAAAGATGTGAGGTACAGCACTAAATACAAACATAAAGACTTTATTGAATGCTGCTCAATTCCCCAAAGATCTTTCATTACAAAAATTTTCCACACAACTGCAATTTAAGAGATTGGAATGGTACTCTGATAAAAGATGTGAAAAAATACTTGATCAAGTAAACAGACAAGACTTCTATTGTCAACTTTCCACCTTTAAAAAACAGACTGCATTTTCTTTAAAGAAAACAAGGAATAATTTCTTGACATTCTTCCCTCCTTACTGAAAAAAAAAATATACTAATGCCAATTTTGGTCTCATTCTTCAGTCCATAAGGTGCAGAAACATCCAAGATGGGTCTCTCTTGGAGACTGCACCACTCTGGAAGGTCCTTGGGCTGATGAGGAGCATCATTGATGGGCTCTCCAGAGGAAGCTCCATCCTCAGCTGTAGCAGGAGGAAATCCCTAACTAGCCCAGGACCCAAGAAGCAGCAGGAATGGGGTAGAGGCACTGGCCACCCCAACCTGTTGCAGCTGATTCTCTCCCTACCTCCCCTCCTTTCTTATGTGAGATAAATTGTATAAATCTGAATCCAATCAGGAATTCAAGGACAGCTCTGCATCCGAGTTCCTTTCAATGCTGTAAGGGGCATATACTGAATATCTCAAGTTACTGGTAACGTACCTTGGTTTTATTTGAGAAAATACAGCACAACTAGAAGCCTTTTCTATCATCTTAACCAAAGTATGCAGCAATGTGAAAAGCACATATAAAACAAGGAAAAATGTGTACGTAGCAAACTATACCACCTATGTGCAACACAATCAAAAATTCAAGTCATAATTCTCACCACTCCCATAATTATTTCACTCATTAAGGATGATAATTCAGTTCTATGAAACATTGGAAGTGACAGTGTATCAATAATTAGACAAATTTACAATATGTTGTGGTAATGACATCACTTAACTGCTGTATTTAAATTCAAATCTTTACATTTGCCAGAGAAAAAAATTGGCTGTTTCTATTATACTGATGAGGCTTCTTTTGCAAATCCTTACATATTTCAAAAGGGTACAAAAAAAGAATGTCTGCCGAGTAGAGGTGGTCATTCCTTTTATTTGGCACTTGTATTGTGTGCATTGAGCACGTTGTGAGTGCTGTTCTGCTTTTCTGCCATCGCCTTCTTAAGCTTTAACTCCTCCAACCTTCTCCACAACTCTTCACGTTCCAATTCTTTCTTTTTCTCTCTGAAGAAAAGAGTGAAAGATCAATTTCAGATGTGTTTTAAGTTACTGTGTCTCCAGATTGTGCTAAACTGTGACTTGCATCTACTAATTCCACTTTAAAGCTTTTCTCCAAAGCTATTTTTAAAGGCAATTACACTTTCCTCAGTTAAAAAGAGAGCATAACAAATAAGTAATGGTGACTGGGGAAACTGTACCTTTGCTCCAGCAAGTGCAGACAATTGCTGTAGGGTGGCTTTGCACAGCTGGCTGCTGTTTTAAGGAGGTTTTTTATCACATGCACACAAATTAAGGCCCTGAGAATCTTTGTGGGGGAAGAACACAGCTACCAAGGAGGCTTGGCAGTGGTCTCAGCTGGCCAAGGGTCACCTGTGCCCTGCCTCCCTGACTCCAGCAGTGCTGCTGAGTAGGTTAGCAGGGTAAGCAATGTTTCTGCTGAGCTACCAAGAGGTCTCCAGCTCCATTCTCTTCAGACACCTGAGGCAGCAGAGCCAGCAGCAGCTGAGACCCATTTCACCACCCAGGAGGGAGCACAGCCCCTGCCCAGGCACGGGGGGAGCTGGCGCCTTCCTGTCCCCTCCCTGGGCTCAGCTGCCCCACGGCACTGCCTCACACACAGGACACCCAGCAGCCAACAGCTCCACCACAGAGCCCCACAGCAGCAAACCAACATCCAAAATTACAGCTTGGACACATTCACCAGTGGGAACTTGGAAAAGACTCAGTACCTTTGCCTTTCTGCTTTGTACGAGCTTGTGAGTTCATCAAAGAGCTTGCCATTCATTTCCATCAGGGTTTTCAGCACGTTGTACACCAGTGCCACAATGGTTCTGAAACAGGAGGAGCACAGCCATTAGATTTACTCAGTGACAAAATTAACTTCAGAAAACAAGCTTTTGATTCCTTTTTTGGATTCTGAGCTGCTTATTCAGGATACTACTGTAAGGTCAGGGAGTTTCTGAAACAAAATCCTCACCATTTTATTAATTTACAGGGGAAATTACAGTATAGTTAAACATTTTTTGAAATGGCTATTTAATCTTAAATTCCTGACTTCTGTAATTGCACAGGATATAATTATTCATGCTGTGGCTGTACTTTAAAGCCATTCAATTATGTGAACCTTTAATAAACCAAGTTTTAACAACAACTCTGTAATATTTGAGCAATGAAATATGAGACTCTAGAAAAATAAAACTTCTGGCTCGTAGCTTCAAGGAGGCAGCAGACAAACCACAGGCTTAGTGTGGTTTAGCACAGCAAAGCTCTCCTAGTATTATTTCTGGGCAGCAGGAGTCCTACTAGAGAACTAGAATCAAGATCATCAGAGAATGATTTGGGTAGTTTCCTTAAGAAACTCACCAGCTTGAGCAACACTGGCTCTGTGTTACATGGCTGCCTGTATTCCTGCACTACCCTTCTTTTTGTGAAAGTACTCATATTTCAATAAACCATCTTAAACATTGTGTTATCTCCTTTAAATCCACTCATATTTATACAAAGAAATAAAAACCCAATAAAATTAAACATTAAAATGCTGTCAATTAAGCTTAACCACTAAGCAAGAAGTAGCTAAACTGTCTTCCCTGTCTTCTCCCTCACTAGCAGTTCCCCACTGACTGCAAAGGTGCAGCCCTGTGACCTTGAAAAAGGAGTCAAAAAACCCCCTAAGGAAATAACTAAAGAACCAGGTTTGCCTTTTCAGTGCACTCTGTCCATCGTGGCACTAGGAAATCTCCCAGCTGTTCATCAGAGCCTTGTGCTCATTCCATTCCAAATGCACAGTATCCTTTGCCTGTTTATACACTTATTTTTTTCATTTGATTTTTTTTTTTTGTACCCTGGCTTTCATGTGGTTTGAGGTAAAAAGCTTATTTAAGGTTTTGGTTTTCTGAGAGGAAAAGTTGGATTTTGAGCAAGAAGTGGAGTCCATATCAGACAACCAGATGGATAAAAGCATGTTTTGCTGCCCTCGAAAACAGATTAGAATAAAAGGATTAGACTTTCTTCCCCAAACTTCCTTGTCCTCAAGTAGGCAATTATCCTGTGTCTTTTACTTCCTTCAAAAAGGACAACTTCTGCCTGCAGACAGGGAAAGAGGCACATCCTCCAGTTTTGCTGAGGTCCCAAATACATAGATAGTGCAAGGACTATTCCCCAAAGTTTATATTCAGTCTCAGCTGTTATGTTTGCAACTAGACACACCATCTAGATAAATCCAGAATAATTGCAAACCCTCCAAGGGCTTAAAACAGGACATCTGCTTTACTGCAGGGCTGTGGGAGGCTCCTGCTCACCCTGGCTTTTGCCTGTGCAGCTTTTTATTCTGCACACTAACTTGCAACTTAATTCAGGGTGCTGGCACCAGCAAGCTTTGCTTTTCAGTATTTCAGTACCATTACTGCTTCTTTCAAACACAGGATTACCAATATTTAACTTGTGGCACTAAATATAAAGTGGAGTAGTCACTCATTTCTCAGTCCTACCATGCTTTATAAGGGCTGCTCTTCTCTGACAGGATCTTTTTCCCTTTCTTATCTCACTCAGAGATCAGCAATAAACACTTACGAGGACACAGACAGGTGTATGCATCTGAAGTATTAAAGGACAGCAAAGCATAAACAGATGCAACCCTTGGAAATGGTTTTGGTCTAAGTAGCATTAATTTGCATTTTGAACTAACACAGAGGATCAGATGTGGTTACAATATAAAGACCATCATCCAACTTCTTCAATAAATTCCAGGTCTCCATCCTAACAGTGGAGAACAGTGAAAGAATAACACAGCTGAAAGCGACACTCCATTTAACACCCAGAATGTCATGGATTTCATCTGATTTAAATAAAAATGAAGCTCATTTTTACTCACATTTACAAGCTCCCAATCCAAACCTGAAACAGTGGACAATTTATTTATGGTGCTACAGATAAAAGTGAAACATTACATACGGATTCCAGTGTTCTTTGGAGATCTTGTACAAACTGCCAAACATAATTGGTAGAATTTTATCAATGTTCTCCTCAATCAGGCTAAGAATATATTCGTTATTCCAGAAGTACAAAGCTCTTTCTGCAACCTGAAACACAAAGTTAAGGGTTCATAACAACCATAAAATAAGTTACCGTAAGGTTTGTTTGGGTTTTTAAAATATTTATTTTATTTACCTGAAAATGTGAACTTGACACACTCTTGGATATTTGCTTAAATAAAGGCTCTTCTATTTTTTTGAATTGTGATGGTTCTATAACATCTAAGATTTCTTCAATTTCACCTAAAAACATTACCTGTTTGTTTAGAGAGGAAGAAAAGGATGAGAATGTTTCATATCACCATTGTAAACAGAAGCAAACAAAATACAGCTTATATATTAGTCATCAATCCTGCCAAGAACACAGTTTGTCATTACAAGGCATTTAGACATTCACAGAGGGGTTTTGCAGCCTAAAAGAAGTCAATCATCACTCTCAGCTAACAGGTTACAGCTCTCCTCTTGGACTTCTTTTGTGTAAATACTGAATACTTCACCAAACTGCTTCTGCAGAAAATGGGGTTTTACAGTTAAAAAAAATAGGGCATCTTATTTCAAGAATGGTTGCAGAGATTATCAGAGATCATCAAAGTAGCTTTTGAAGTGGTAAGTAGTTAATTCCCATATAAAATTGCAACCAGCAGAACTCTGTGTAGCTGGCACAGAAAAATTTATCACCACTTGCAGAAAAAGCAACGACAGTGTTAAGGGACCCACTTTTAAAGAGCTGTTGGGGATGGAATCTGGTGGGATAAATCAAACTCCTGGATTTTAAGCTCATTTTAACTACATAGAAGAAACCAGACTGAGTGACATGACAAAGGTGAGTGCCTCAAGAAGCTTCAAGAACTGCAAGTCTTCTGCAAGATCTCTTGAAGAGCACAGCAGAGAGAGATTTGTGAACCTGCCCCACGAGATTTTACATCACAGCAGACACCAGAAATGAGACAAAAAACCAACCTCTTTCTGACTGCATGTTTTTGGCCAAAATTTGAGCAGTCCTCTGATTACCTGTATGAAAAATACAAACAAGTTAAAGCAGGACAAGCTTCTACTACGTACTTGGTAAGACAAAAAACTACTGGTTTGCTTTTCCTTAACCAGAGGTTCAATGAAAACTGAATAAACACCATTTAAATGTTTGTCTTGTTTAGGTTATCAGAATAAGTCAGACCCTTATTGCTTTGTGTGCCTGTGATTATCCATTCACACTCTGCTCCCATTGCAGTACTCACATTAATTGATAGGATGCTGATCACATCAAAGCATCACAAAGTGAAGTTAAGGCCCCTGGAGCTAAATCTCACAGAATATTTTTTGCCTTCTACTCATCCATACTTTGGGGAGCACCTGCCTTGGCATCAAAGGTTTGAAGCCTGAGAGGAAACAATAAATGCTGACAGGGCTCTACAGAGGAGCCATGGCCTCCAACTCTTCCTTTCCTCTGCTACAATTTGACATGTTAGACTGGAAACTAAAGAAAGAAAGATGTGAACTTACAGAGAAAATGTATTCTAGTATCTACATTTGAGTTGTTCCACCTTACAGAAGACTGGAAACACAAAATCTTTGGGAAAATTAACCGGAAAGTACAGCCTCCAAGAGGAATGGAGGGGATACAGCAAAGAAAGGCTGGAGGCATTTTTCCTAGAAATTAACATCTCACATGGCATCTAAACTACAAAATGAATGCTGGCTTTAAAAAAAGGCAAAAAAAAAAAAGCTGCAACTATGTTCCAGAAGCAGAAACATTCTCAGAGCCTTATAAACTTCCATTCTGAGGAAAGGACCTCCCCCCCCTTTTCATGATACAACAGCAACTAACTGATCATATTCAAAGGGAAACTTACTCAGTTATTTGAATACCCTTCTGGTTTTGCTTTTTGTCATGTTGATTTTTTTCCTTCAGCTTTCCAGCTGGCTGTTTTATTAACAACTACACCTACTATCAAAAGTGTCTTCCCAGAGATAAAAGTTAGTAAGACTGTGCACTTCCTAGCACAAATTACTGCAAGAATTTTTAAATATACATTGCTAGAGAAGAGACCCATATTCTCAACTTGACAAAGAAATAACGTGTTCTGAGTATAACAGTGCACACTTCAACAGGATACCTATTCCTTTCTCCTCCTTGCTGGAGTATCAGTTTCCAGCTTGACTATGCTTTTATATTAAAAAGCTGATACCTGCACATTTATGTTCATGGATTGCAGCTTTTATTACACGAGATTAACATTCTTCCCTGAGCTACAGGATTCCCATCAAGTGGCTTACAACTGTAGGCACCTGCTGGAAAACTCAACTTGTGTACAAAGATTGCACATTTATCCTGCTTTCTTCCATGTAAAGGCCACTGCACTCAGCAGGGTTAGGTAACAAACTCTTCTTGTCAGCTCTGCAAACATCAGGACTGACCTGAGGCAGACTACCATAGCTACAAGAGCCTGGACTGAATGTCCTCCAAATTGACCCTGAGTGACAATGCCTGCCAGAAAAATAACAGTAAGGTATGTGTGAAGACAGCCTTCTGATGGAGTTCTTAAAATATTACTTGACCTAAAGCCAAGAAAAATTTCCAATGCTATCTCATCAGTTGATCCAAATTTTAACATTTACTTTTCAAGCACTTCAGAAAGTTTCTTGAAGCTTCACTTCTTTACTAACTTTGATTCCTTTAAAAAGCAACTTTTACTATACACCCAGAGTAACAACCAAAGCAAACACAGGCAGTGACTCTGCAGTGACTTCTTATGTCTCCTTCAGCCTGAATTCACCTTTAACTGATTAAGAAGCAAGCACAGTTGTATAGACCCCAGTCCAGATGAGCCTCAGAACTGCACTGTGGCACTGCTCTAAAGCCCTGCCTCCTTCACAGCAGTCTGGGCTTGGATCCTGCACCACACTTCTGTACATTTGTGTCAGGAAGTTCCAACCTTGTCACGTTGTCACTTCATTCAATCTTGCAGGTTTTTATGTAACACTACACATTTTCTGCTCACATGTCAACTTTAACTGTCAAAATGCCTGGGCTGCTTCCTCACTTGGCTTAAGGAATACAGGTTACACAATTCCTTTCTCCTCACCCTATCCCACAAAATAAGGTTATTGACCAGTGTGGCTGGGAACACTGCAGCACAGGGGGAAAAAGATGCTTTAAGCACACAAGGCAAATCCACAGACACCCTCCACCACCTACAGAGTAACTGGTCAGCTGAAATGGCTGCTCAGGAAACAAGCTTTCACTGAAAGAGCACTCAAGTGAAGATCAATGTTATTTTCCCAAAGCTGTTTATCTTCTTTTTTTATAGAAGAAAATTTAGGTCTTGCATAACCTCTTCATTTTTCTGTCACAAAAGGGGTAAAGTATTTAAATATCAACATAGCTCTAATGAAGGTATTCCTGATTGTCCAACTAAAACCAGTTTCTTTTATAGCTGGCCTGACATCACTCTGTGTCCTCACGAGCTGCTGCACTGCCCTGAGCCTCTGCTCTTCTTCATGGGCCCTGCCAAAGCCTGTGCATAAACCCTTTTTAGCTGAGCTGTCAATATGTATCACGGGAGACTCAGTCTGGCAAGAGCCACAGATGCCTGAAGCACCTGAGTTTTGACTGCCAAGAGGCACCCCAGGAACTGAAGAGGCAGGACAGAAACACCACATTTGGAGTTTCAGAGTTCTTTCTGTCTAAATGAAGTGTTGCTATTCTTTTCAACTTTTATTTCGGGATTGTTTGTTCCCTAAAAATATTGCAACTTCATGCAATGGCTAAGCACAAGCAATCAGTTTCAGAACCATTGAAAATTTAGTTTTTATGAGGAGAGAATAGAGTCGTGATGTGGTTTCTCATTTGGGGTAGTTTGCATGATACCAGAAGTTCAAACTTTTAGTGAAATCTGTGTTCTATCTTGGCCACAGGTTAAGAGGTAAGTACCCTTTCAAACTCAGAATTTTCTTAACTATTCTAGATTTCATTCCTGCCCCCTCCCCCCCCCAAAAAAAATCCTAGCTATCCATCTTTAATCAGGATAACACAGCACTGCTGCACAATTCAACAGGTTATACTGCAATATTTAATTGCAATTAGAAATAGAGAGACATCCAACTGAAAAACACTTACAGGTTCTGTTAAGGTTGTATCTTTTTCCAGGAACTGTACAACACAATAGGCGAGCTGGAATGTAAGTCATATGGTTATTTAGTTTAAGCAGACACTGTTTGGACATTGCAGCACTACTAAGTATCACAATTTCTAATGGAAGCACTTCAGATCCTGGGGGGGAACCCAACCCAAGACACCCCTACACAGCCATTTCTTATTAGTCCAAACGAAACAAAACAGCAATTAAAGCAGCAAGATATACAGGCCTGCTCTATCTTAAAAAAACTTCCTGCATATCAAAAATCATCTTTTCTTTTCAACCTAGAAAATTACTTTTAATCTTTTGGCAGATGTTTCCCTAACTCAGATCCCATATCCAGACAGATTTTTCTTAACATCAACTCCTATATTAACATTACAAAGCTAACACTTTCAACCATCTATATTGGGGTAAAAAAGGCCATACTTCCAGTAAAAACCAAGTTGTAACACAGGTTTGACTGAGCACACATTGCACATTGCTCAGGTACCAGACATCTACAGCACACAACATTCAGTGGTAAGATTACAAGTGAAAGAATTTGAACATATTCCAAGGCCACAAGAGATCAGGCAGCTGTTACCCAGCTGAGTGTCCTGTCCCAGTGCAGAATGGCCAACAAGTGACTGTGGAAAGGTGGAAGGAGTGGGGAAGCATAATGTGGTTAAGTCTCCAGCATTGTTCTCCCAGCCTCTCCTGGTTTCTGTGCAGGGCTATTTAATAAGGATATTTAATGTTATTTAATTACTTAAGAGTTTAGTTACTGAGCACACAGTTGAGTAAGTAAACAACCATCCCATGCAGAAACCATACAATAATGCTATTACTGAACTAGTTACAATCTTTCTTATATTCCATTAAGACTGATTTTAAAAAGTCACAGTATTTCACAATATAAAGCAAGGACAAAAATTATGTAATATGCATCACATTTCAATACTCAGGATGCTTGAATTTAAGCATCCCCCCCCCCTTTTTTTTTTTTAATCTGTTATGCCAAAGCAGGTAATTACAATGCTGTAATTGCAACAGGTCTAATTTACTTCTTTTGCCCTTAGGCTACTGATGCATTTCTGTAGATTCAAAAAATAATAAATGTCACACATTAATCTCACAAATCCCATTATATGCGTGTATTCAGTACAGTAATGCTTTACTGTTCAAAGACACAGATACTCAAGCTTAGTTCATCTTTAAGGCTTTAACTTTTAAGGGTAGGCTATACTTTACTCAGCAACAAAGCAACCAGGCCACTTGGGATTGCAAAGCAGATATTAAGTCTGGCTTAGACCTTTGGGATAAAATGAAACACACAGGGCTGTGTGTGCACCTGGCACCAGTGTTTTATGAAGGGACAGAGGAGTGGCCTGGTCAGCAGGACAAATGCTACTTTCAGGTGCAGCTGAATTAAGAGGGCCCTTTCAGTAGCCATGAAGTGGGTTAAATGTATCCCAGAAAAAAAGGGCAGCTGGCTGTACTGATCTGTCAGTGAGAACACCTTTGGGATGTGACTGGGACCTTTCATTTCACTGACTCATTTCATGGAGCAGCAAGGCAATAAACCACAAAGACAAGTGATTTGCTTCATTTAAAACTTCATATGAGAATTAGGAATTAAGTGAGCTCTTCACTAGATCCTGTTTGTAGGCTAAACAGTCAAAATTATTTCACTTTAATTAGAAACCCATTTTCTTGTTATCTTTAGTCTGTATGGAGCTGTATTAGTGAGCTAAGTTACAAAGCAAGTTTTAATTAGCCACAGCAGAATTACTGCCAAGTTTGCATCTACCATATTCAATACTTGACGTGCCATATGTCTGGAAAGGATACAGATTATTCCTCAAATGAAATGCTGAATGTCTGTGGCAAGTATAAAAATCAAAGTCAGCTGAAGAACTGCAGCATTCTGACAGCGTGTCATGGATCTACATAATTCCTGGCTGATCCAGAGAGCTACTGTGCATTTCTGCCGTTTATAAATGGCAAAAACATTCTGCCTCCCACCCCATCACTGGTGCAGCTTTAGAAAGAAAAAACACTTCTGAAATAAACACCTGGCCATACCCAAGGTTCCTTTACACACAGCATTTAAGTTACATAAAGGAAATGACAACAGCACAAGGCCCTGGGATTAAATGAAGCTTAAAGTGTGACAAGTCTAAAAGCAAAAAAGCTTCCAACTTCAGTTGATAAATCTTTGACTCACTGGTACATTCTTTCACTTGTAATATATGCCAAATACTATCTCAAAATTAACATTTAGATATAAGATCTGGAAGACTTTTTTTAAAAAGTGACTGAATTTGCAAATATTTTGAAATATTGATATTATAACACTTAGTGCTTTAAATTTCATTAGTTTCAAATGAAAATACAAAAACCCCACCACTCTTAAAAATAGGCAAAAGCTTACCTGTGCATGAAACAAAGCTAATCCCTTTGCAGTATGCATGGGAATCAGAACTTTCATAAGGAACTGTTTGTGTTCTGCTTTCAGAGGCAGTGCAAAACCATTGATAATACTGAAAACATGAATAAGCAGGATTTATTTTTATTAAAAAAATATTTTTTTCCTAGCAAGTCAAGAATTTCTGTAAGTTCAACTGAAACTCCATTTCTGATTCAGTTTTTAAACCTGATTATTCTGAAGCCATAAAATAGCTCTGCACGTGCACGACCTTTAAAATGCTGGTATAATGAGAGTTTAGGCTCTTGGTAAGGAATACCAGAGAACCACACTAGAAGCTAAATAATAGTCATTAGATGAGCTAAGTATTTTTATCATTACCTCCATTAAGTAAAATAATCTACAGTAAGTCTTTCTGTCTAATTGTAAAGCTTAGACAGATGTATCAGGAAGCTGATCCCTTTCACCCACCATCACTAGCAACTTGCAGAGAAAAATGAATAGACTATACAATTTTAACAGTGCAGTTTGAACACTTGTTTTGATATTGTTGAACAACCTCTCCCTTCAAACACAAAGTTTAAAAGTTGTCTCATTGATTCAGTCTTCTTATATTTAATAGTTGATGAGCTACAGACAAGACAAAAGTCCTTCAGGAAAAGGTTAGTGTCTTTTGCCCCTTACATTTTAGGCAAATCTGAGAAAATAATGGGATCCCTATCACTTGATTTTTCATGAAAATTTGTTCCACAATATTTTCACCATATTTGTATTTTCAGTTAGACCAGTAATACAAATTTCTATGTGAAATGCATGACAGTTTTGGAAAGGCAGTAAAAAAACTACCAGAGAAAAACTTCAAAGTTAAATTGAAGTTAGTGAAATAACATCCAAAAAAAAAAAAAAAGGTAACTAAAAAACCCTAGCACTTACAAGGCTTTCCTGAATAGAACTGAAGGAAAACCAGCCTGCTGAAGATTAAAGCATTTCATTCAGCACGAGGGCAAAAGTTAACATTCACTTTCTGAATCAAAGAACAAGTCATCTATCAGGTAGAAGATAAGCAAGAGTAGATAAATCTGACAAACAAGGACCCTCGAGAAACATTTTTTGCCTGTCACCTTTAAAACTTGCACTGAAAAAAAGAATAATTTATTCTGTGTCCTAATTTGATATTCATGTGGTAACCCAGACAGTATTAGATTATCAGTGACTGCACTTCATCACTCATTACTGTAATAATTCTCTTCCCCCCTCCATTCCCAAAGCAGAAAAGCTGAAGCAAACATTCACAATAACGTTTTACATTTTTTCTGTGTGAGATCAAACGTACCTTCCTAATATCTCAAGAAGTTCAGCAACACCATTGAAGTGCTCTGTTTCATATATAAACCTGTTATACCAAAAAAGACAACCATCAAAAATTGCCACAGAGGATCAGAGATTCCAAAGAAATAACCTTTACTACGCTTCAAATATTTGAAAGCAGGATCACAGACCAAACACAGGTCTCTTATTTCAAGAATAAATCACTGCAGACCCAGGCCATGAAGGCAAGATAAAATATTCCTCAACCTAGTCACACACACACACAGAGCATACCTGAGGAAAATGTTGTTTATCTGTTTCCTGATGAATGCTCTCAAACCAAGGAATTTTCCATAAATTCTATGAAGAACTGTCTTTAGGAAATCACGTTCTCGTGGGTCTTCGCTGTCAAAGAGCTCCAGCAACTTTAAAAATTAAATTGAAATGTATTACTTTTGAAAGACTTAAGATTTGGTTTTGCTACTACCTAATTTGAATTTTATTTTTAATGTACAAGTTTACATTAGGAAAAAAATAGAATCAGTTTAACTGTACATTTTGTTTAGATGTCAATAGATTTTCAAAAATACATTTTTAATAAAGTTGATTTTTTTCTAATAAATTCATCAACTTCATTTCTTTCCTGTATACAACAGACACAGAAGTAATTGCAGTAACTATTATACTATGAAAATAAAAATGCAATTGCAAACATGAGATTATCAAACTGTAGGTAATTTGTTTACTCTTGTTATTTAAGAAATCAGAATGGATAAAATCCATATCCTATAGTTACAATTTCGTAATTAAAATCCTCTAGTGCTTAGCTCAAAACAGTACTTGTGTCTTGATGGCCAAGCAAAAGCATTCCTATACAAGAAATTTTATGATTGAGGAGGGAGTTCTAGAATAAGCACAAGATATGTAATCACTAACCAATTCCCTATTAATACAGACTAAATGTTGCAAGAAGCTAACAAAACTTTCCACACACTTTTTTCTTGCAGAAAGTCTTCCAAGGATACAGAAAAGACCATGCTCACTCAAAGACATAAAAAAATACTCCAATAGTGTTACAGACCATAATTTTTGTTATTTTTTTTAACCCTGCATGCCCAAGCAACAGCATATTCAGAAATGTTAGCTGCCTTGAGCAAGTCAGTAACAGCTCAAGCAGTCACCAGAGTCTCCTGCTCAGGTCTGAGCTTAGGTATGTCTGTAGCAAGCAGCACAAGGGACTGGAAACAGCTGTTCAGGAGCTTGGTTCGGGCTCATTTCAATTTTATATTTAGCAGGAATTTCTCAGGTCACTACTCCACGTTTTTTCCCATATATAGCTAGTTTGCATTGTCTCTATCTTGTACTCTAGAGAAAGATCAAGTGAAATGTCAGGAACAAACTCTGCAACGCTGCTCTTAAGGACCACAGGTCAATTTGTGAACTGGATACCCAAGGCCAATAGCTCACCAGCAGCTTCAGGCTTAAATTTTGTGTGTAAGTTGAATAAAACTGACAAGAAGCAAACAGTTATAAACAAGAACAGTAGAATCAATTAAGTGGAAATTAAATGAAGGTAGGGAGGAAAAGCACCCATCTTGTGGTTTTACTTTTCATTGCTGTATTGTGATGGCCTGCCAGCACTCAGTCTTCAGATACTGAGCAAACAAGTATTTTGACAAACAAAATTTGGCAAACAAGTATTTCGACATAGTAAAAAAACCCCCACTGAATTCACCTTGAACCAAAAATTGTTACTGCATTCCACACCGTAATTCCCTGAAAAATTATAATTAATATGAAATCTCACTTCATTTTCTTGCTCATAGTTGCTTTGCATGGTAAAGCATAACTTTCCTAATGAATTTCTTACTTGATTTTCCTTCTGTGGTTAATAAACAATAGTAAAGAGAATTACACTATCTAGACAGAAGTAAGGTGTTGAAACATATTTCATGTACATTCAGTACATGAACTTTCTATAAGAAAAATGTTTGCTGTAAGTTTTCCCATGGTAAAACTACAAAAAAACAAACATAGGAGGACTACAAAAATATAATTACCACATCGTTGATTTGACTGGAATTAAGTTACAGATCATGAAAAACAGAACTTTACAAATCCCAAATATCTTGCATTGCAAAGCACTGACGTGGATATCTGAAAACAAAGTGTTCCTGAAGTTACTAATTACATACAGCCCCTGTGGTATGATGTGCTGTTTATTTAGTGTTTGGCAGAAACCACTGCTGCAACATCTGAAATTTACCCTGTGTCAGCAGGAAAGCTTTAAGAGTCCATCTGATAAATTAAGCTTGAGAGGTGATCTTTAAATCCCACTCTCAAGTCTAAAACTCCCCTCTTACCTGCTGTACAAATCTCTGGTCAATGTATCGCTTCGCAATGCTGGGCTGAAAATCCGGGCTCTCCAAAAACCTCAGGAAAAACTCATACACCAACTGCAAACATGGAAATGGAAGTTCTGGAGTTAGTAAGGACACTGTAACACAGATCTCAGCCTTGTCACCACCACCAAATACAGTGAGACTATTCACGTGCTCAAAAAGTAAAACAGGAGTCAAAGCCTAACGCATCACTGCTTAACCACAGTTTCTACTGGAATTTACTGAAAGAATTACAGTAAGCACCCAGAACACTTTAATTCCCAGAAGAGTCAAAGCTTAATAAATAATCTACTGAAAATACCACTAGTGGACAAAAAACAAGTTCTAAATGTTACATTCCTGCCACGTTAAGAACTTATTACGCAGAAATAACTTACCAAACATTGAGCAGCACTGAGAGTTAAATTAAGTGCTCTAACATTACCTAATTCCTTAAAGAGATGGAGAAAAATCTACTAAGTGTTCCTGAAATTAAGTTTTGACCGCAAACTCTGAAAATGAAAAGTTGTATTAAAACAGCTGAATGAACTCACAGAAACTGAAAGAGTCTGGATTAAAATTAGGCTTCTATATCCGGGAAACTCAATTATAATATCCATTATGGCTTGCAGCATATTATTTCTGCTTAGTTCAAGTTCCTATTTGCTACAATCCCACAATGCCCAGAGATAAAAATCCTGACAAGAGACAGAGCTACCAAAGGCCTGGGGAAGCAGAGAGTGGCACAAAGAGGCCAAAGCACAAGTCCCATATTTTGGTGTTCATCAGAAGTCCAAGACAAATGACTGCACTTGTATAACAATGGCAGACTAATAAAGTACACAGGGGGCATCCCTTCACTAAGACAGAATTGAGAGGAAAGATGCCTTATGTTGAGATTATATTCAGAGTTGTTCATGTTCTCAATGCCTATTTCATAACTCCATATAATTAAACAACTGATTTGTAATAATACTACAATGCAATTGAGGTATAAATGCCATCACTGACTGGGCTTCTATATAAAACCCACGCAGAGCTGTGCTCATACTCACAGGCATGAATTTCAACTATTACCACTCTGAGTACTTAACTAAACTGAGAGCCAACACCTGAGTAATTCATAATTATAATTAGGAACCTCACTTCAGAAAAGTGCATGACAGTAAGTACTTTTATGTAGAACATTTGAGCTGACAGTTAGTTATGCATGGCCTCAAGGAGGGTGTGCTGTATCTGCAAAGCAGAGGCTCAGAAATTCAAGCTACCCTTCACTTCGTCCCCCTCTGACAGACTGTAAGAAGAGTTTTTCATATCAGCAGATTACATAGAATAGCAGGATTGTTAGGGCTGGGAGGGACCTCTGGAAATCATCTAGTCCAACCCCCTGACAAGGCAGGGTCACCTAGAATAGGTGACAGAGGAACAGGTGGGGTTTGAATGCCTCCAGAGAAAGAGACTCCATGACCTTCCTGAGCAGCCTGAACCAGTGCTCTGCCACCCTCAAGGTGAAGTTCCTCATCTGTTTCAGTGTATGGCCCTTTCTCCTTGTCCTGTCCCTGGCACCATCCTCTTGGCACCATAATAAACAACCCAACAGTAGAATTTTAAGCGTTACCATAGTCCATCCTCTGTCTTGGAAAGAGCTCAACCATGGCTGTTTAGTATCTCCATCAATGACACAGACAGTGGAACTGAGAGCACCCTCAGCACGTTTGCAGATGACACCAAACTCAGCAGGTGCCTTGAGCAACCTGGTCTCCTGTAAAGTGTCTCTTCTCATGGCACGGAGCTTGGTCTAAGGTGGTTTTCAAAGGTCCCTTCCAACCCAAAACATTCAAATTCTATTGATCTTTTTCAAACTAGCAACTAGATAAATTCATATAGAAATGGGCAACATATGGCCAGAGGGAGGTTATATAGCACAGCTTCATAGGGATTAATTTTGGAACTTAATTTAATTCAAGATTTCTGTAATAGATTTCTATATGAAATAGTTCTGTCAATGACAACAACAAAGAACTGCCATGTGTGATAACTGCCACAATATTAGAAGCTACCACCAGGGGGTAAAACAGAAAATAAAAGTATGTCATGTTACCCACAAGAAAGAACAAGTTGACCCTGAAGCCCTAGAAAAATAAATATAGGATGAAACTCAAAGATTGCAAAGTTACAGTTGGAGTTCCAAGAAAAAGCTCTGCTAAGCATTTGCAAGCCCTTAAGCTGAGAAAGGGTTAACCATAAGATGACTAAGATCCATCCTCACAATGAAGCTATGGAAGTGACAGATGAAATCCTAGGATATTCCAGGAAGATACTGACAGCACAGACAGAGATGCATAGGCCTACACGAGCTTGAGGAAATTTATTAAAACCTGAGAGGATACAGAGAAAGAGCCACCAGAAATGTCATGGGATAGAACACTTTTTAAAAGTGAACACTAAATTAGCGTATTTTGTTTTCCCTAAAGGACAGGGGAGGAAGGAAAATTATGGCTTCTTTCCATAAATAGATATAGTGACTGCAGTAGACATCAAGCAGATGAACTAAGTGAAAAGCACAATGCTGCAACATCTTGTTACAAGCTGTCCAACATTAAATTCAGGATATCAACTGGGTATCAACTTTGGAAATCCTTGTGAGCCTTGGGAGACACATGAAAGCCTCTTTATCCGGGGCATTTCAGCCATCAGCTTGCAGTAGCCATTTCTGGATAAGTCAAACTCTCACTTCTTCTGTATGCTGATGTTTGCAAACTTAAAAGCATAACAACAATAATCAAACTAGGGGCACCAGAGCAGATTCTGGCCATAACAGATCCTACCTAAAGAGACAGGTATGCTCAGCTTTCTTGAGCTAAACAGAAACATTACTTTTGGAAATACTGAATCGGGGCAGTATGTTCAATTTAGTATTTTTTGTTCTCAAAACTGGTCTGCTTGGGTCAAAGAGCTGTGAAACACAACTCTTAATGCTTTAGTGATTCAGTCTTGCAGGGACCACTAGAATATAACTGCTTTTAACTACTAATTCCACCAACTCTGCAACTCCCTAAGCTTCAAAATGCACAGTGGCTTTAAATGCCAACCTGTTCAACCTACTTTGTCTGTTACAAACCATCTCGAGCACTGCTTTAAAGCAACATCTTTCAAGTGCCACTCATTTTACTGAAGGTCTGGAGTCTTTTTGTTGTGGCTACACACACTGGTAACTTACTAAGCAATTATGTCAACAGATTCAAGCAGAGAAGAGTAGAGGTTCAGATTTTTTTTTTCTTTCCTCTCCCAGAAAACTGGCTACCTGACTGCCAGATCAGGATAGAATTTGGAATTTGTTTGTAATTGATCTGTCACAAATCATAGCCAGCAGCCTGAAGAAGGAAGGTGTGGATGTTTTGGATGTGTGGATGTGGATGGATGTGCTTCCTTTACACTATGCCAAAAATAATCATGTATTTTGCTGGGGAGGAGAACAGTTGTGTACAGCCTTTCTTCCACACACAAAATCTGACATTTCCAGCAGCTTTGTGCTCCTGAAGGGCAATGAGCAAGTTATCCAACTCAGTCTTCTATGGTCCAGTAGCACGTGAACTGTAAAAGGACAGAGTGGGAAACACAAACTGTTTCCACTGTGCTGCAAGGAATTATCTATTCCAAGGACAGGATGAACAACAGACACAGGAGAGGGAAATCCACAATCAGTGACCAGACAGCCTGGCAAAAACTCCCTTAGAAAACAGCAAGGAAGAAACCTGAAATTCAAATAACACCACAGGCTACAAACCTCTTTCAGTGCCTCTCAGGCAAGTCTAAGGCACAAGTGAACTGATCACAAAATCCACAGGTTTTTTTCTATGAACAGGACTAGAGTTCATCTATGACCTAAAGTGAACTGAGTACTAAATGTATTGTACTAAATGTACAATACATTTACAAACTGTACCTCTGAGACACAAGTCAGATGGTGCTGCTACTGACCACAAGATACATTTGCTTAGCCCTTGCACCCTCCCACCCAACAAAGTCAAGCCTCCCCTCCAGCTCATTTATAGCCATTTCTCCTACAAATTAGAATCAGCCATATATAAGAAAATAATTATCACAGCTTCTAACCTGCAGAGTGATTTCTTGTGATAACTTTATTTTTGTGATAACTTAATTTTTGTTTGGTTTAAGTCTGAAATACTATGCTGATATGTACTTTTTAGAGTCAATATTAGAAGCCCAGTTTTTAAATAAGAGCATTTGTGGATGCATTAGAACTGTAATATTATAGGGGCAGAGTAGCACTTTAGCTCTTGAGAGGAGAGAGCAAATGGTATGCAGATGTGCAGCAGCTCAATCTACTCACTGCTAGGAGCTGCTGCTTCACTTCTCTTTAACAGATACTGCTGACATAAATTCAGCAACTAATTACCCGAGATATGTGCTTGGACAGCTTCTAAGAGTTAAATCAAATAAAATTCAGCAGCATTTCCAGTCAATCACGTGATTGATCCAGCAGCTATAAAAATCACGAGCTTGCCACAGAAGTGCAACAATGGAATAACCATGCAACTGTTACCAAACAACGCTGATATTGTAAGTTTTTGCATGGAGGGAGGGAAGAGGGTGGGGAAGAAGGAGGGGATTTCTATTTGCTCAAAGGACAAATAAAGGCTATTACTCCATTTTTTGTTATTGCCAGGAGAAACAGAACTGTTAATATTAACTTCTGTTTTATTGAAACAACGCAAAAAAGTTGCTCAGTTGCAGAAAACAAATCTCGTAGGTGAAGACTGTAATTACCTAAAATATCCACAGTTTTAAGACATAAATACACCACAATTTAACAGTGCAATCCCTCTGCTTGAAAAATAGTATTTAAGCCACTTAGAATGAGTTACATTCAGCCATATTTATACATTCTAAAAAAAGCACCACTTTTTTTCCTCTCAAGTATAAAAACTCAATTGTATTATAAAAGCAATTTTTTTGTTCTAAACAAAGGCACAAAATGACTGAAATATTCACATTTCTTGCCTCACAAGAAGGCTTGAAAGTAAAGGAATCACATACCTGTATGTGGGGCCATGAGGCTTCAAGAGTTGGTTCATCTTCTTCTGGATCAAAATCTGGGTTATCACTAGGTGGAAGTGTTCTGAAAATATTAGAACTAATCTGCAAGCAAAAAAAAAAAAAATTATTTGTATCACTGTTTATGCTTTCACGGATCACACTCAAAGTACTGCATTTATCCTGAAATCAAATGAAACAAAACCACCTAAAAAAAGTAACATAATAAATCACTACCTCATTTTTTCAAAACTGCAAAATACAAATAGCCAGAAGTCTGTAACACATCAGAGAAAATAAGAAAGCAACTTTTGTCTCAACTGCTTTACAAGCTTGGAGCTAGACTTGGTCATATTCCAGAATCTTCCCTGAAACTATCGAAGTTAAAAAAAATTCAGCTTCCCTAGAAAACAAAAAAATTAACTACGTGACACCAAGAGCTGTTTTTATATAAGACCACAAATAAAATATAACTAATCAATTATGATTTAAAGAGAGCTCTCTCCACGTAAGAGAGAGCATGTCTGTCATGTAAGGCAGACAATAACAAAAATCTATCTTATTTCTACAGTCCTACACGTTACTTGATTTCAAGATATTTCTGCTTACATTTTTCACCTTTGAATATTTCAAGACGTTTCAAGGGTTTGGAAAGTTAGAAACACAAAGTTAGAAACACTTAACCATTCTAGCTTTCCTATTTCACATAGTAGCTATTTTTTCCTTAAAGTTACTCTAAGTTACTTTTAGTATGATACAGTCACATCAAATCAGTTTCAAAAGGACAAGTTTAAAAAGGTTTCTTCAGGGATTTTTGAAGTATATTAAAGTGTGGATAGAGACCATTCAGATGTCAAAGGAAAAATGTCATCTCTTGCACCAGATATAATATACTGGATTTAAATCTCTAGCACAAACAAAAAAGAACATGAAGTTCACTTCATTTCTGCATTTCCCACCATTCTTTCAGGAACAAGTTTAACACGACTTTTCCAACACCTTTCAAACTCTTTTAGTATTTTTGATCAAATCTGTTTCAAGTAGCTGCTTATCACCTAAGCCTACTAAGCACAAAAGAAAATGTTTGACAGTTTGCAGAAAATCCCCCTGCACATATTCCATGGAGTCTCCAACGGTGTTTGAAGAATATAGCGAAAGGACTTTAGAAAGTTCCTGAAGTCACCCAGCTGGCTCTGCACATAAGAATCAGCTGCCTCATTAAACAAGATGCACAGCTATTGCATAAAATGACTTTTCATTTCCTCCTCTGCCCTTTGTTCCGTGTCGTGTCACTGTCTCCTGTCGGGACACGGCAAAGCTGCGGCGCTGCTGCCCTGGATTGGCTGGGCAATGAAGTTCTTTCTGTGTGGATGGGCTCAGCTGTCCCCGAGCTTAATGCACAGGAAAAACAACAAAAAACCAAAACATAAACCCAAACCAAATAAAACCACCCAAACAAACAAACAACCCCACAAAAAACAGTACAGTTGTCCTTTAATGTCATAAACACAAGGGACTTGGGATTCCAAAGCTCAAGAACAAAAGACTGGGGGGGAAAGGAAGGGGAAATAGGAGTCAAAGAACATTAATTTTAATCAAGCTCCAAAGCCAGGATTACAACCCTGGTTCTCTTATTTGCTTTGTTTACCCTTACCAAGTCTTCAATAAAACCCTCCAGCACATGAGTCAGTCTCCTACAGAGAATGTTCTACCTCTGCTTGCAAGTGTTCTGTAACATCTCCTGAAAACACTTATTTCTCTTTCTAGATGCATCTTGCTGAACTGAGCTGGTCAGCCTTTAGCACAGAACTTCAGAGTAGTGAGTAAGTTTCATGTCCAAAACAAAGCTACTAAATACACTTCTGTAGCAGAAACAATTAGCAAGCCTGTCAGCCAGGCCTTTGGAAAACCAATTGTATGATTTTCAGAGTATTCAGTACTTCCACTAGCATTACTCATCTCTCAAGAATATATGAAACTTAAAATAAACCTTGCAACCTTTTTACATACTAGCCTGTGTCCCCAAAAAAACCAGTTAATTTACTTTATTACGTTTGCAATACTTTCGCAGATTCTTCTCTATATCCTCTCCTATTATTTAAAACATTCTTTTTCTTTCCAAAGTGTTTTCAGAAACACAAATCATAAAAGGTTTTTAAAGCTGAGTAGATTTCCAGATAAATCCAGCATCAGCTTTCTAAATGAAATCTCAAAGTTTTCAAAAAATGACATAAAAAATGTGCCAGTTAGTGTACTGAGATACAGAAATTATATTTTATTAAAACAAAAAAGAAAAAAAAAAGTCACTTATTGTCTGTACATTTGATTTAAACATCTGAAAGATACTAGGTTCAATTCCAATTTTTGAGTGTGCAGATTGAGGGCAGCCCATTTCTTTTAAATTCTGAATTCACAACTCATACAGCCTGTTAGGACAATCTCACTACATTAGGTTTTTATATGCTGCTGGGGAACAAGGTGAGCTTGACAGGCACAAGGAGATGAAGACTTACGTGTACTGAAGAGACATTTCTGTCATGTTCCCAAAACTGATAAAAGGCAGAACTTTCTAATTTCCCAGGAAGTTTTAAAACTTAAAAAAATTCACAATGCCAGACCCTGATTTCCTTTTAGCTTCAGAGTGCTTTTAACTGAGAATTTCCAAACAGAGAAGACACTAGTTTTAGATGACCCAGAACAGAGGTGCACTGGCTGTAGCTGTGCTACACCTTCAAAACTATTTGTAAGCAAAACTCCTCCTCAGCTGAAGGAAAATCAGGCTGCCCAGGGTACCAAAAAGACAACCTACAGTGTGTCCTGCACATCCCTTTAAACAAAGGCTTTTTTTATGATGTTGTTCCATCCTCAGTGGCTTGAAACGACACTGGTATCATTTCAAGCTCCCTGCCTCAGGATCCAAGCACAGCAGAGGCAACCACAGGAACCAGCAGCTATCCTGGCAAGAGACCAGTGAAGGAAAGGAATGCCAGAGACCTCCTCACCTGCACAGACCTTGCCCATGCACTGGTCAGAAGGAACACTTTATTTCCCTTCCTGCTGTCTTTGAGGCATTGTTGACTTAGCCTCCCCACAGCTCAGGCAACTCCAAGGAAACCTGTTTGGAAGCTGAGGCTGGAGAGAAGGTGTCCCAGGCCTAGGGAGAGACAAGGGGCTCTGGAAAGAAATTGTCTCTGCTTCTGCCACTGCTGCCACTCTGGCTTTTTTTCAGGGAATTTTTCAGTCTGCCTGTCCTCTACTATCAGCCAGATTATAGCTGGATTTCATTAAGGCCATTTCTACTTTTTCATCCCAAAACCACACTTTAAACTCTGCAGTAAAACTCAGGCTGGTTTTTTTTTTCCTTTTAATATAGGAACACTGAACAGCCTAAAAACTTAAAACCCAAACAAAACAAAAGTGAAACAGTAACTCTTCATTCTCATACAAGTTTTGCTACCAAGAAAGGCCTCCAGCCTGACACAGGTGTTACACGGAGGGAGAGACAGACCCGTGCAGATTTTTTTCTGAAAGCTGGTACTTCATCCTAATTCAAAGCAAAGGCCTTTTCTGCTGCCAGTTACCAGGGAGATTAGAAATACTATTCAAGCTTGGAGAGATCTTTTGTCTCAAGTTCTCAAAAAGCTCTCACTGAGCATTTAAAGCTCTCACTGAGCTTCTTCACTTTCTGTCATTTTAGGAGAGAAAAGGAGATGGAAATTTGTTATGGAAGGAAAAACAAGCATCCACAGAATCCAATCATTTGCACAACAACAAAAACCTCAAAAGAACAGCTCAACACCACCTTATCTCCAAGAAAAGAAAACAACTCCAGTATAAAAGAAAACCTCCCTTCAACAAGTACTATGGGCTAGTTAGTATATTCTTTCTTCTAAAAAGGGCTACAGAGGGCACACAGAATAAGAAAATACTGGAAGAATTCGGGCTTGCTGCCACCAGCAAGAAAAAAAAGAAGGCTAAGAAGAGGCGAACATTCTTTGTCCTTTATTTTCTTATATAAAAAACATTCAGGACAGAAAACCAGGTCCTTTAAGAAATGAAACGATACAAACCCCCCCACTGTCCTAGATTTTTTGGTAGAACTTAATAAGCATCTGCCGAAACAGCCAAAACGATTAAAAGAGTTTCAAAAATCCTAGCCCTTCAGTATAATGGCAAAACTTCCACACTTATTTACATTAAAGATCTCATCTTCCCTATCAGCTGCCCAGAAAAAAACCCCAACCCAACAACAAACAAACCACCAAACAAAATGAACCTTAAGAAAAAAAACTAGCTTGTACTGTATAGAGAACTACACAAGTTGCAGGCTGTACATTTGAACTGCTCTGCTGATGTTCCTGAGAGCTCTTTCAAAGTCATCAGAGAGCTCTTTCAAAGTCAGTCATAACCAAGGTTTAGAGAACCATTAACATAAATGCATGGGCACTAAAGCCATTGTTTTTACATTTCACGTTTCTAGGAAAAAAAAAAAATTTCAGATTATTCTCAAGTGTCTTTCAGTTGCACTCCCTGTACATGGAGTATTAGGCAGATCAAAAACATTACTTAAGTAGCATTTGAAAATGCACATAAACACCTGGGAAAGTCAGCAGATAACAACCACAGATATTTTGTTCATTATTCAACAAGCCATTAGCAGCAATTGCATGGGACGAGTCATCCTATGGTTTATAACTTCAGCAAACCACTTAGGCTACTCTAGTACAGCTCTCCAAGGCCAAAATAATAACAAACAGCCATATAAAGTATTTACAAAGTAGAGTTGCTTTCTTATACTAATAAACCTTTCTGCTGCCGCCAGTACCTGCAATCACTACCAGAAAACTTTAGCCCAACTCTCCATTGCCACTAGTAAATAAAGATAGGTAGCGCTGAAATATTGCCATTTTCTGAAAAGAGAACAACTTTAAAGCTTACCCAGACTGCAAGTATCTGCAGTGTACCAGTTCTTTCACTTTAATTAACCTGAATGCATCATGTTTCAGCTAATAATTAAAACTTGCAAGTTGTTTGTTTTTACAAGCCTTTCTGAGCCAAGTTATCATTAACAAATTATATTACATTGTATAAGCAGAATAACCAACCACAATTCTGAGTTAAATGTCATTAGAGTCATAAACTGATTAAGGTATTTTATTAAAATACAAACTATAACAAGAGCATTCTACTTACCATTTTCACTATGTCAGCATAAGCTGATTCAACAATCACTCCACGATTTGTTGAAACGTATTCAACCAGTTCATTCAGTGTTGCTCTCTTGATTTCTTTGCTTTTCAGGTCTGAAACTGAGTCCATGAAGTCAAAGAGCACACAACACTGTTGCAACTTCTGACAAAAAAGATCTTGCTGTTCATTGAAGGTGGCATCTATAAAAGAAAAAAAAAGCAAAAACCCGAACATTTAAGTCTGTAGAAGCAAACACAGGATTTCTAAATCTATTTTGTTGACAAGTATTTGCACAGCTATGACCTGTTTTTTAATGGGGAAAAGCTGTGCTTCATAGTCAGCAAACAAACAGCAAATTACTAAGCAATTTTGCCAAAACTGAAAATACCTGTACATTAGACTGGAACACCCACCATCCCCAACTTTTGGTACATGGAAGAAATAATGGACAAAGATATGGCAGTAAATTTATTTATCATCAATGAGTTACTGAATTAACTTTATTTTAAATACACAGACATTAACAAGTCTCAGCTCTCCATCACCAAAAGTCATATCCAGAAGCAGGGCATCAAACTAACCTTTCATTCATCCGATTTGTCTCATTCTGTTCCCTAATCCTTTATTATGTAACCTGCTTAAAAGCTGTAAAATCTGCTTTGAAGGAACCTTGTCTTTTTACCTCAATGCAAAATGCTTCACATACTTTGGACATCATGTGATCAATGTTTCTCTGAAGAAAGAATTCCAATATTTCAAAAAGATTAATCCTGAATTTTAATGCTTTGGTCTAAATAATTTATGACAATCTTAGTCATATAAGGGTTTTCCAGATTTTTTGGCCTATTAAGACAACATGTTTGGCTGTGACTTAGCATTTTCATTTTAGCATTCAGTACCTCTGTAATCTGATAAGCAGAATTCCTCCATTAGCATTTCACATTTATTCTAAAAGAGATGGATTATCAAGCACTACACTCTTCAAAAATTTAATACATCCTTAGTATGTTGTAACTGTTCCAAAGCTGCATGATCATAACAATCATTAAAAAGTCATGGTTTTAACTGAAGATTTGGTTTAATGTGTTTTTTGTTCTTGTTTTCAACTGTTTATAGGGGCTCAAAGCCACTGCACCAATGCAGCACCACCTCATCTGTCAACCAGCTGGCATTTCACTCACTCTGGTGAAAAAATAGCATTCCCAATTTTATCTCCAAATAAAGAATGCTCTCCCCTGAAGAATTTTCAAGACTGGTCTACAGCCCGACTACATCCCTTAGCATCATTCATTCACTGCAGTAATGCTATGAGCACTGCTGTTTCATCACCAAAAAAAAAAAAAAAATCAAGACAAGAAAAGGCAATTAAGTACTGAAAATCTTAAGTCTCGCTTTAAAACCTGAACAAATCACGAAAAATCACATGCTTCTCTTTAATGTTTTAGAATTATTCTAATTCAACAAACTTCATTAAGTTTATGCCTTTGACAGTTCACTTTGATAATTCCCTATTTCTCAAGTTTCCCACCAAAACATCTTTCATTTAGTGGCTGGAACAAAAAACAGTCAACAGCAGGTTTAATATTCAGTAGTTATCTGATTGAATTGTTTGGTTTCCATAAGCAAAAAGTGGTTGCTGAAATGGACTGACTGTAACCTCCACTGTAACCCATACTGCATGCTGTGCCCTGGAAATTCAGGCACCAGAACACTGTATTGTGTTCCCTTTCCCACCTGACAGTTGTGATCCTATTAGCTGAGCACAACAACTTCAGGGAGCTTTTGAACGAGCCAGCAATTACTACTCCCTCGTGAAGAACGATTCACACTTCTGAATGTCAATTCTGCCATTTTAACCGTTTTTCTTTTGAGTAAAAAACCTTGCGAGATGCTTATTTCACTCAGATAACTACAAAGACACGAATTGTTACACTCTGCAAAATAATGAACATCAGCTGTAAAAACATTTGTAAGTTATGTAACATTTCAGCTCAGATCTTCTAATATTCTACAGCATGGGCAGGATTGCATGAGTAAGTATTGTATCATAGCAACAAAGCAATAACAGTGACATGCTGAGGATAAAATCCAAAAAGCCTAATTTAAGGAACCGACACAGGGAGGGCAGCTTTTTTTGTTGCTAGCCCCAAGCTGATAGCCAGACTAAGACAGGAACCAAGCCTACTCTTATTTTCCCTCACTACAAACTCAACTATAGTCCGAGCTACAAAGGTCCACAAGTGAGGCACAGCTAATACAACACAGTTAGCTGATGATAAAAAAAAAATTTAAAAAATTAAAAATTAAGTACACTAAGCAAAATTTACTTAGAAGTTTCAAAAACCAGCAGACAGCACCTGAATACTTCTAACCATGGTTCAAACAGACTAAAGACCTCAGGATAAAAACCAGTAACTGGAATTCATACAAAATAATTCAATCACTTAATACCTTCCCTAGGATACCAAATAAATTCCTGCATTAGTCACTTTTAGTTAGACACCAGAGTAAAAGAGAATCTCTCCCCTGCCATGCATCAGCAGTACATTTCATTAGCAACCTGATCTCTCTCAATTGGACATGTTTCCTCAAATGAAAAACCTGCCCATTAATCTGTTTTGTTACTATTAAAACATTTAAAGTAAAACCAAAGGAAGTATCTTCTTGTAAACATACATCCTTTTTTTTGTACTTACAAGGGGAAACAATTACTTTATCAACTTATTACTTTAGTCATCTGCAAGAGATAAAAATTATGTGCAACCATGGCAAAAATAAGGTAACAAGAAAGCCAGTTCTGTTCTATCAGCACAATCTGTCTTCATGTGCTCAACCCCTGCTTGACACATTGCACATTTGTCCCAGGAATGTTATGAAAGGTACCACGGGAACCACCAAGTGATTGAGGAAAATTTGACTGTCAGATAGAGTTCTTAACTTTTCAAAGCCTTGCCTTTATCCCAGCATGGTGAAAGCCAGACAACTTTATACCACAACAAAATCATATCACAATAGTCCATTCTAGTTCTAGGTATAAAACCAACTGTGCCACCATAACTGCATAAATACTGGGGGTTCAGCTTTAGTAGTTGAGCAACCCACGCCATGATTTTTAAACCAGCTTCAATCTAATATTCTGTGAAGATTTACATCGTACACGTGGAGTTCAAGATAATTGTTATTCTTAAAATACCCTAAATACCATAAAGACCACAGAAGATAAATTAGGTTCAAAGTAGACAGCGGATGCCTCAATGAAACAACCCTGAATCAAGCATGATGATGGGAAATTCTGAAGAAAAAAACTTAACATCCAGCACCAAAAGAATTATTGCAAATTATGATCCACTTTAATCATGACTTGCCTCTGGTCATTTCCATGATACATAGTAGAGAGCTTGTACCTGATTAAAATACTTAATTTGATTGTTGCACTTCATAATACTTAAATTCTCCACAGACTATTTCCACTGTTTACAAACCCCCCCTCATTACAGACAGTAGGCATGATAATAAAGGACAAAAAGTAGCAAGCAATTTGACTTGGAAGTTCTTCCTGAGCAGAAGTTTTAAAATGTTGAAACTACACGATTGTACAGATTTGTCTCTAAATTGAATACTTTCAGATTTATAAGGTCATCAATGCAAATCCAAGCATGGAATATTGAGTCAAGAGACTAATCTTTCTAGGGAAGGCCCAAGCAAAATATGGAAAGAAAAAGAATTCTCAAGAGCTACCTCACTGGTATGTAACTGGAGACAAAAATACACTACAGCGATATCTTCCTACAGTGTAATTATTTTTTATATTTACAGGCCTTCTTCCTGGAAGGAAAAGAAAGATAATTCTCCTTTCTCAACACAATCATTTACCCAGGACCTCCCGTACAAATCCAGAGAACCTAACATAATCCTTGATTCATCAGTACAAACCAGACTCTAAATCCACAAAAACTCTCTCAACTACACAAATGGCAATTTCAAAATTCGTAGTTTCCCTGCCAATACAATATAAACCCTCTCAAACATTTGCAAATGTTTTCCATTTATTTTTTTTAAGTCTCACTAATTAAATATTTCTACTTTTTCCTGAAAGAGCTACCCCAGGAAGATGCAGAAGCCAGAGAAACAACCAAGGAGCTTTTGGCTGACGGCCTCTTAAAGGAGTTCATACACAGCCCTCTCAAGCACTTAGAGGACAATGATATTACAGGAAAAAAGTAACACCTATCTCCTTAGAACTTGGTGACAATTCTACACTCCTACATAATTCCCTGACAAACTGAATACATGAAAAGGATCCTGTCATAATTATGCTGCATTCCACAGTGCAAAGTTTAGGATTTAGCCTCTGCTGTCTGGTTAAATTTACTGCACTGTATTCAGGTGTACTCAGTGGTGGAGGGATCTGCTGGAGCAGGATGAAGCCTTAACACTGACATGGAGAGAGGAGCATGTGGACTATGAGACACCAAATCTCTGGGTTTGGTTTTGGGGCTTTTAATTTAAAGGAATCAACTTTTTTTTTTGTACAGCCTGCTCCTTTCAGAGACACCATTAGCCTGAAAAGGAGGTAGTGTGATAACCTCTGCCCCACTTACATAAACCAAGCATGGAGAGTCCCATTTGACCTAAATTTAATATCTGGTTTTGTCCCAGAGAGCTCTTGTGTATGAGATTGTTGTGATCTCTCCTAGCATCTGAGAGTCAATGCTGATGTCACAGGCATGGCAAAACATCGTTGGGAGATGCAGTTCTGGTGCAGTTGATGTTACACCAGGGCACAGAGCATTTCCAGGTTCTCAGAAGTCTCCACCTGCAGCCTGACAGGCAGCAAAGTCCTTGGCTGACAGAGACTGAGAGAGGTCTGTCTCCCTGCTATCCCCTTCCCCATTTACTCCTCCCTTCCCCTTCTCTGTTCCAGTCACATCCATCCATCAGCACTGGCTCTGGAACTTGTCAGGCTCCTCCTAAGCTGCTTTAACTCAATAACATGGTCATATTAGTGAGGTTAAATTGCTTCTGGAGGGGCCTGATGTGCATCAGCTCTGGCACAGGATTAGAGACGGGAGCAGAAGCTCTCTGCAGTGAGCTGCTAAGTTAGTTTACCATCTCCTCTGGAACCGTATCATCCAAATACTGAGGCATGAGATAATGTGTAGGTAAGATTTTTCAGTTAAGTTGGACACTTTTGAGAATAATACATCTTGGATTTTGTGTTTGTTGCAGGCTTTATTTTGGGGGTTTTGTTTTGTTTTAAATAACTTTAAACTCCTTTTTAAAGAAAAAATGTAGTCCCCGTATACTTGGCTGCCCTGGTAGTGTGTAACGTTCCCCAGTAACTCCATACACCCATAAGAGAAGTTCCCACAATTCCAGCTTTTTTGGCAGCTCAACAGCCCCCACTGAAACTGATGGGGCTACTCAGATGAGCTCTGTGCAGCACCACAGGCATCCAAGGAACTTTTCATCAGCATTTTCAAGTTTTCCACATTGAAAAAATCTTTGTCACCCTAAGGAATAAGCATTATTTTTAGTAGACCAGGGTTGTAGGTTTTCCCTCTGCCCCCCTCCAACCCAGAGTTCAAAGAATGTATTTTCAAATTACCTGTTACCCCAAAATCTACAGCTATTGCTAGGACTACAGAAGGAGCTGAGCAAATTTTTCTGCATGTTGTCTGTAAACAGAACTCTGACTTTCCAGGGCAGATAAGGGAGTCAGAACAACATTATGTATCTTAAAAGTTAACCAGCTCCTTATTCAATAGTAAGTTTGTTCACTAGAGAAGGATATTTGGAAGACAATGAAGTAAAAATGTATTTTCAATCATTATTGAAAGGAAATTCATACCACCTATAGGAGATAAACAAAACCCAAACCAAAATGAAAAAAACTCACACAAAACAAACACAAAAAGGACTTGGCATAGAATTGCCAAGTTGGTCAATCCTGTCTAGGACCCATGTGCTCACACCAACATTTAACCTCTTCATTTCAGAAATCAGGAGTGCAAAGAGGCAATCAAGATAACAAGCTTCTCCTGTACTTCCATTTTTAAGTAAACTATTCTGCAGATGGTCAGGTAAGACTTGCACACTGTGGCATCCTCCACATGGTAAATCTCCAGCCTCTTTTGAAATAGTAAAATCAGAAATTTTGCTCATTGGAATATTCTGAATTTAAGATTAATTCTGTGATACATGCCAGGGAAGGAAAAAAAGGAAATCACATATTAGAAGTAAAACTAGATGAGAATAACAATCAACAATTCCTTTTATTGGCATACAGCACTATGATTTAGAGTTAGTTGCAGGTCTAGGCTACAGATGATCTTTAAGTCATTTAGTAAAGAGTACTCCTGGAAAGCTGTCTCCCCATCCAGTAAGATATTGTTTGTTCAGAGAGTCTCATCTGCTGCTCCACGTGGCCAGCAGCTGACCTCAACAAATCAGTCCAGAAAATCTGAAAAGCCCACGCTGATCTAACAACATCTGTCACAAATTCTGTGACACAACTCCTTGCCATGATAATGAACTGCAAGTGTCTTATCTAGATTGCTTCTACCACCTTCCAGGCTTTCTTATAACCTCATATAGTTAAGAGTCTCCAGCTACTACCATGTTAAATCCCTTGATTTTAATTAAGATTTGAGTCAACCGAGACACTTCAGAGAGTAAGAAAGTACTGAAATACACCACTGGAATGCTTTTGTATTAATAGCCCTACTTCTTACTTTTTAATCACAGAAGACAACAAGCAGTTAAGATGCAAAAAGTAATACAAATTATCCTCTTGGTCCTTGAAGTTAGACTCTAGTAACTGGGCCCGCCATAATTCACCTTATTTCTACCACACTTTCTAGAGAAAGAAGAATTAAAGCACCATTGATTCTTTAAACAAATAAAAACTCACCAAGCATACCAATCACTGGAACAGGAACAAAAAACACCCTAATGTCACCCTTAACAAAATGTACAAGTTTAACAATACAAGGGCTACCTCAAGAGCACACCAGCAGTTCAGAATCTAGCTAAAATTCAGTTCCATGCAACAAGAACAAGGAAAAGCAGGGAAAGAATTGTCCAATGGACTGACACAGCTGAATCAGTGTTGCTTTTGAAAGTCCTGAGAAGTTGAGGAATTTGCACATGGCTGACCATATGAAGTTTCGTTCAGAGTGATACTGTATTTATTAGACAAGGCAAAGAAGTTTCACTTCTTACACAGCTGAAGTGTTCTATTTTCAAAAAACAATTACCCCTCCACTGCTCTTGTACTTGAAAAATGCTTGGTCCCACCTATAAGTCAACTATAATGCTCTCCAGTGCATTCATTTATGGTTTTGGCACACACTGCTACTGTATTTGCTGTATTCACTTAAAACTCATAAAGCAGTTTTAGTGACTGATTATATGGCAGAGTAAGCCTTTTTTGAATATACCCAGAGCCTCTAAAATTAATTTAAAACAGGAACCTGCCTCTTAAAGGAAGAGACTTCTAAATTTAAGGGTGATAAATCCTATTGTGGAACTCATATCCATGGCCAGGTCATTCCATTGGGAAAAGGGGAGAGTAATTAATTTCTTAAATGGGAAATTGTTTCTCAGAAGATGTGAGTATGGGACAGATAGCACCTTTAACTTAAAATTGCAGAAATTGATACAAAGGCCCAAGAATTGAAACTGCTTTCCCAAACAGAAAGGACAGCTCCTGAACAGCTTTCTAAATATTGAAATGCCACAAAGGCTTTTGTTATGGTAAAATAGAGATGCTTTCAAGAAGACCTCCTAACAAGAGGGCAAATAAAGATCAAGGTAAAGCCCTGTGAATGTCAACTGGTCCCTTCTTTAAAGTCTAACTCAGGTTACACTGAATGAGCCACAAGGTGAAAGCACCCAGAGAGGCTGCACAAGCAACTTGTTACTCCAGGTAATTCACTCTTATGCCAGGAAAATTAACCACCAGCAAAACCCAAGGGAGTAGAGAAATGGAAGGACACTACAGACCAAGATTCTGAGAATGTCCAAACAAAAAGATCAGAAGGAACAATTGGTATGATGCTCCATGGTCCCAAAACATCACCTTATTTACACTTTTCCACAAATGGAAGCACTTGCCCTTAAACAAACACTATTTGTCAAAGTGTAATGGTTCAACAAAATACTGGATTTTCACATGTAATTTTGAAGATGCAATAAAGCCCTTGAGGGTGTGACAAGGTGGACTCAAGGAAGCATTTCACATCTACCCTGCTAAGAATTAAAAGAATAACCTGAGCAGCTCTGCTCCCTATTTTACCCCCAAACAGCTGTAGTGCTCTGCACAAATTTTACCAGGGCACACAGACAGCTGAAAAGCAGGTGACAAAGTTGTCTGCCACACAGGCTCAGTAAAAATTTCAGCTTAATATCCATTATCCAGGACTGCATTAATAACATTTTCAATTCATAGGGACCTAAACATTTTGCTTAAACGAAACCAATTGATTTGCATGCTGTAAGTCTGAAGGGACAGCAACTGTATTTACAATTTAAGTTCCCTTTACATTAAGTCAACTGTAAAACTCCTGTCTGACTTACATTATGGTAGTTTATAATTACTGAGAGGTAATTATGCAGTATGCCCTAAGTCAATCTGTGTGGCATATTATTAACAGATTAAAAATCTGTTAACTTGTATTCTTCCCCATCATTTCCTCACCATATCTAAGTATAAAATTAATTTTGAGTAAGATGATGAAGTTGCTCCAGTTTGACATCACACTAGAATATGCAAGTCAACACAAATCAGTTTGCTTGTTTATTTTCCAGAAACTGAAGAAACACTCATGTAATTTTCACATGGCAATATTAGTGCTAAGTGAAATATAAAAATACCCTTTATTGAAATCAAGGGTAGCTGTTAAACACAATTTAACAGAAGTACAGAAACTCATTTTGCAGTTAATTTAGCACTCAGCTTTTCAACGTGAAGGAGATGCATAGAGTAGTAATTTAATAGGAAATGTGTGCCAGAGGAAACAGTCAATCTAACTTTTCAAAAGACAAGGAAAACCCACCTCTTCCTTTGAATTCCTGTGTAAATCTGTGTGGAAGTTACAAGTACTGGATTAACTCATTGGATAAATATAGTTTACAAATTGGCTAAATGAGTGTTTCTTACTTTTCAGAGTCTTCTCAGACCAATAATATAAGGAGATACTTTATAATTATGTGGCAGTAGCAAGAACTGTGATTAAATTAGACAGGGAACACAGGTGAAATCCTGGTTGTGCTGTATTCAGTGACCCAACTCCCACCAACCTGAACGAGAACAGATCATCCTGAGCAGACAAATACCAAACATTTGTGGGATCTCTTTGCTTAATTTAAGTGAAGTAGACATTTAGCCTCGTAAATAAAAGGTTGAGATAATTTTTTCATCAATTTTAAACATACCCTAAGAGTTACACTCTTTCCATTAAAAACTCTAAATAAGAAGTGCTCAGTAATGAGGGAACCTGCACTTTAAGTCCTCTCCTATTTGGCAAAATCTCTGGGCTATTTTTGAACTCAATTTACATCATTTTGATGTATTTGGTTTACTTTGATCCTGCTTCCTATTCTTAAGGGAAAATGAACAAATATGTATTACCAAACCCTGTCCTTCCTGACTTTACTGCGGGACCAAGGCCATGTCTCTCAAGAGGGTACTGATACTCACATCTTAATTTTCCTTCTCAAAACAACAACTGCTTTCCTACAGAATCCAACTATGCTGAAATGCACAAGTTTGTTTCCCATAGATAATTCAAGACTGAAGCTCAGTTCTCATCATTTGTTGCTTTTACATACATGGGGAACCACAATTTTGCTGCTTAACAAGACTTCAATCTTACATGGATGTCCTATTTCAAGCATAGAATTTGTAATGGAAAATACAGTACACTTCTCAAAACTTTTACACAATTACACCAAATTAGAACCTTTTTTAAGAAAACCCTTTTTTTCCCCTATAATCTCCCATACAATTTTACTTGGGATGAAACTAATAAAATAAAAACTGTGCCTCTGTATTTTGAAGGACCAAGCATCTACAGAAATAAACCTATTAAATCACTTCTAAAAGCTCACTTGTTTATGCAGTGGTGCTAATCCTTTAACACAACTATAGCAGAAATTAAGCTCTTTCCCCTTTCATATTTAGACACATTGCTGTGACTTTTTATTCCTGATCATTTTCAGATCAGCCTCCCTCATCTGAAAATCAGGACTCCCCATGCTATACTGTCCTTCTCTAAACTTGCTCAACCCATCTCTTCTTTCAGTTCTGAGAAAATCTACTGCGCCATTTTCATTGTCTGTTACCCACAGCTTGCCAAGTCTCTGTGATGGTCTCAGATACAAACTTCTAATCAGTCATTTGAAACTTGGATAACATGTGGAAAGCTTTTCTCTTGTTGTAGGGAGTAACTTTATCATCTTTTAAATTCTTAGTGTTCTAAAAAATTATTTACTAGAAATAGATTTTTCTTCTGCAGCATTGTTCTTGACCAGACAAAATATAATTTTTGCTGCTACTCTCACCTCGACCTCCCAACTCCTCAGCAAAATTCATTTCTCTTCTGAATCCTATCATATCAACGAAGCTGACAAACCCCATCAATTTCACCAAAGCTTTGCTTGCTAAGATGAAGATAAACAATTGCAAAGAGAAGAAACTTAAGATGAGAATGAGACAGAAATCTTTTCCCAACAGTAAAAGGCAATGCAACGGCACCATTTTTATTTTTTAATCTATAGCCTTTTTTTTCACCATATCCATTGCAGCAGTACATGCTACTCTTTTAGCAGGATATAGGTCTGCTGAATTCTGATCAGACTGTTTGTTCCCAAAGTCTCCATATCCTTAAAATACTGAGGCCTAGTATCCTGCATTTACATTTCACCAGCCTTTCCCAGCTTCACTTCCCACCCCCAAAATGTACAGTTATGCTCTCCTCAATTTTAAATTCTCAAGGAAAAAACCTCTCATTTGACGAACCAGCTAATCTGCAATCAATTCCTGATGTACAGAACAAAACCCCAAAGCCTGTGAAGTCACAGGAAGATCATGGAAGTTCAAAATCCATGGCTGCAATGAAAAGTTATGAAGAAATTAGAAGAGAATATGGTAAGGAACATTTCCAGAAAGTTCCACAGGAGTGTTGAGACTCCAAACACTGAGCTCCCTGCAGCCACTGGAGAGGAGCTGGCTTCTGCCCTCTCTTCCCACTTAAGCTTTTCCATCATCTCAGCAGTTCCATTCCATGCCTCCACCTGTAATGTACTCCTGGGCTCTTGCTTGTAGAAGGTGACAGGTTTTGCCTACACCTGGCTGCTGTCCTAGCAGCACTGCAGACAAGAAGCCCAAGGAAAGCCCCACAGAGCATGGCAGATGGGAGCAGCACAGCAGATCCTGAAGGAGCTCTACGTAACAGCTTGGTAAATACCAACCCATCAGTCCTGCTGCAGAGCTACAACAGCTACAACTGGACCAAACAAGAATTTGAACCAAATGAGATTCATTTCCATTAAGAACCACGTGCTAAGCTCCAAAGTACAGCAAGCATTAAACCTCAACATAATTCATGGTTTGTTTTGGGTTTTTTTTTTTAATATTGACACTATACAATTTATCTTTCCTCTTGTGTTCAAAGTAGTTTGAATTGGTTTTGCTGAAACGAAGAAAATTAGCCTGAGCAACAGTTGCAAATAAAACTGTCCATACTTGGCATGGAAAACTTTGGTCCAAACAGTTCAGCAATGTTGCATGCAGCTGAGAATAAGGTCTCATGGAAGAAAACTGAAGGCAACCTTAACTATGATGAACTCTGCTTTCAAGGCAGAAACACACAATGAAATAGGCACCTTGTAGACAACATCATTCACTGGCCACAAATTCAGCAAAACTTGAGAGAAACTAATTCAGTAATTCTCTGACGGAATCAATGATTCAGACTTGAAAAAGAAGCTGTCACCATCTAGTTTCTAGTAGGAGCATTTTGCCAAGGGAGTCTTCTAAAGCAGGTGTTATTTACTACCTATTAATCCAACTGGGCTGCAGCTCCAACCCTTCAAATCTACATTATGGCTGCTAAAAGCCAGAATTTTAACCTGCTAGATTAAAACAGGAGTCAGGACAACAAGGGTATAGAAGGTAAATTTTCTGGCCTTCTCAATAGAAGTGTCTTTTTTTCATCAGAACAAAACACATATCCCCTCTGTGCTTAAAAAGAATATTAATCTGTCCAGAACGGTTGGTATGACACCTTTTCAAAACCTTATTTTAAGATAAACAGATGTTAAAAAATCCCAGATCTATAGATTGAAATAATAATTTTTTGATCAGATAGCCTGCAGCAATAACTAATTCCATTTCTATTTCCTGCAGCAACTAACATTAAATTCAGCACCTGCAAAACTACTATCTGACTAAACCAGAAAGCAATGAATATGGAAAAAGAAATCTGATACTAAGCTGGCACACAGAAGATGTGAAAGATTGAAATAGAAAAGTTCATGTGAAGACTGTCAATAGGCTCTATATTTAGGAGTTGCTTTTGATGGAAGTATATTCTAAGACCAAAAATTCAAGTGTACGGATAAAAAAGATCACTTTGTTAAGAATAAAGACCAAAATGTTCCACTCCATAAACCAGGAACAGTTCCTTAATATAGAAAAAAATTCAAACAGCTCATTTTTCATGTAACTACTACAGCTTTTTCATCTGTTATAGGTTGTTTATTTCTCAAGACTGTAACTTCACTAAAAAGGAAGTTTTGACTACTTCGTAGTGCATCCCGCTGAGATTACAGTAAGAGGTAAACACAAATTCCTCACAGAACATCCTCATTCTTCATCTGAATTGAAGATTCTCACTTTTAAGGAAAAACTCATCCAAGATGATCACAGTTGCAAGGGATGTTGAATACAAAAGGTGGAGGATGGAGGACTACAGAAGAGGAAATAACAACGAATCATGAGGGATACAAAAAAACAAGTGCAAATCTGAGAGAGAAAACTGTCCTTTCACTTACAAGTATTTATGAGGGCTGTAGTAAAGGAAACCATTCTAAAACTTTGAAGCACATTTTCCCTTGGGGAGCAAAGGCAACTTAATACGACAAGAAAATTCCTCTCAGCTGTTTTTAATTCCACTTACTTATGTCACTCTGAAGTACAGACTATGTGACTCAAAACCATTTAAAGTTTGAGGCTTGAACTGATCCCCAGATTTAATACCATTACAATTTTACCTATCAGCAAGGGTACTAGGCCTCCCTGCAACATTCCCACAAAAGCTTAGTTTGAACACTGCAACTGGTTTTCAGCCAAACCCAAGCTCTCTCTCAAGGGTTTAAGTAAAGAAAATAACCAGAGTTAACACCTATTTTACACCCTGTGTTTGAATGCTGACACTACAAACTGGGAGGTCTTCCTAAAAATGTCTTCTCATTCCAGTACACCTCTGTAACTCTCAGCCCCACAGAGATCCCTCTAACTATTGCTAGTCCACGGCTGAAAGATTTCTGGACCACTTTCCAATTCTTCTCTCGTGAGGGTAACAGGCATCAGGAAATGTTTATTCCTTCCAGCTGTAGTTGACATGTTTGGTACACAGAAAAAAAACATCTCTTTGCTTTCCAACCTGATGGGCCATATTAACTGTACTAAATAAAAGCAACAAGTTGTGTCTTCTATTCACCACTTTCATCTGTATTCCTGCAGGCTGCTTCAACCAAAAGCGACAGAGACAAGCATGCATACATCTACTGGAGAGAGTCAGATCAGGTTCCAAGGTCAAGTTGCATCTCTTTCAAAAATGAAGGTAACTGCCATGTTCTGCTGCAGTCTCTTAAAACAATCTCCTATTGGGGCAAAATTATCACTTCTTAAGACAACAAAAATAACATTCCCTTTGCCAGATTTCTTTAAAAGCAACACTCTCAGAACTGTCCATGAAATTACAAAATCCTGCTGTGTTCTGGCACATTATTTTGGCTGAAGACTCTTCAAAATTCTTTTATTACGCAAACTTTAGGTAACAAAATGAAAAGAAGATTGGGGGGTGATTAAACAATCTTTCTTTTTCTTTTAAAAATAATTACTGTGTCTTCAGTATTTCTTATTCAGTTGTTAAATTATACAGTAAGATGGACACTGTCCTGAACAACAATGCTTTAGGAAATCTCCTAAATTAACTGAAGAACAAATTAATTACTAAATTATTTTGAGTATCCTGCCATCAGTCAGGTTTTGCTGAGCTTTCATCTAAACAGGACAGATACCATCACACACTGATGTTAAAAAGCTGCATGTTAATCACAACAATCTCACCATCCCTCCTCAGTCTCACTCCCCCAACACCACCTCTGACGGGAAGAGTTCCTGCTACTGGGGACTGTTACCCACCACTAAGAGATGTGATGTACCACTGCTAGAATAAATACACAGCCAAAGCACAGAATTTCGGTAATTCAGAGCAGCAGTACAATTAACTGCAGAAATATGTATTTTTAAGATTATCTGTCTAAAGTCTTTGAAATAATAAAACTCTGAAAGTGTGTCTCACCATCTGAGCTGGCCATTCCAGTGGCAAACAAAAAAGCCCCCTACAGAAAAGGAAAAATCCCACAACGCTCTCTACCCAAGAAAGTACTTTCTAAAGTGATGGGTAATTTCTATTTTTCTTCTGGAACATCTCTCCCTCCAGTAAAATAGATGCAAGTGTTTTAGGCCAGTCTGACAAACCTACTGGGGAGTTTTAAAATATCGCTTATACTTATTTTAGAATATTTTCTCTTAAAAGCAATGGAACAAGACAACACCTATAAACAAGACGAAGTACAGCATAATACCAAGCTGCTTTTTCATCTAAAAATATTCAATTTTCTCCCAATACAGGTTTGAAATACCTCAGGTTTAAGATTTATTTGAAGAGGTCTGTAAAAGTAAAAACTTATTCTAATTACATAAGTGTATGCTGAGCACCCAAAGGCATCATTATAATGACTGTACTTTCCTTTTCCAGCCCATCCCTGGGAATTCTGGCTCATGATTCTGTGATGATACTACACTGGCAGCATCAAAACTACTGCTGAATTCCGTATCAACTTTAAAGAATAAAGCAAAGCTTTATCTTCCCAAGACATACATGATTAGAACAAATAGCTTTATAAAACAATCCATTTATACAGAGAGCAAACTCTTCCTAGAACCTTTTCTGGTTTCAGGGGCAAGGAAGGAAAAGAGAGAAAGGGAGAATTATGAAACCATCCCATGTCCACAGCTACATTCAGGACAAATCTACCATCACAAACCTAAGGGAGAAAAACAAGCAAAAGGGGTGCTGCTTGACTTTCTGCCAACTGGCTACTTGGGACACTACAGCTCATAAAAGTATATTTTGCCCACAATTTCTGTCCTGAAGCAGGTCTCCAAGGCAAGACTTCACATCTGAATCATAAGCATAAAGACTGAAGGGATTTTCCTTTAAGAACTTAAGGCAATAAGGTAATTTAAACTACTATAAAACCCTGCATGACTGAAGAAATTCCTCTGCTGGTTTATGGCTTCAAATTTCCAAACATCTGAGCTGCTGATGCCACACAAAATTTCTCTGTGTTACAAGTAAAAAGCTGTAAAACCACACTCACAAAACTACAAGACTTAATAACATAGAGTTAAAAATTTAATATTAAAGTCCCAGCTCAGCAAAGAATGTAAACTTGGACATTTTGCTGATTTAAGCTGGAATTGCTCCCTGCATAACACACGTATGTTTAACTGTTTGCTGGACCAGGACTCAAACTTTCTGAAGTCTGCCACCTATGTGCAGCAGTCACCAAGGGCCTTTACAAAGTCTCAAGTGTGGTTTCTCAGATTCAGCTCTGAGGAAAATGTATTCTAAACAGCATGGGAACAGCAGAAACTGAATCTTGATTTCAAACAAATTATCCAGGTCATAAATCACTCAAATCAAAGTAGTGGACCAAGACAGGACACAACTTCATAGAGAAAGGAAAGCCCAAAATAAGCAGCGAGAACAACCCTGCTGTTGTTAAAACTAACACCCAAATCCACTGCAACAAACAAGTTAAAAAAAAACAAATAATCCTGCCCTTGTTACTCCCCTGCCTAAGCTTATTTCTAGTCAATAACATTTCTGGTAAGAGCCAGATTTATGATTCATGTACATCTGTCACTCAAAGAGGAGGAGAAAGTGACAGCCTTGAAATACTAGAGACATGATTGTAAATGCCATGAAAATCAAACTAAAAACAAAACTTAGTACCTAGGAATAATTTTAAGTTTGCTATATCTTATTAAGATTTTGGATATTTGCTGCAAATCAGATTTTTTTTTTCCCACCATCATATGATGCAGCTTCAAAAGCCTTAAGACTTTAAAGCCAGTGGAAGCAAAATTAACATGCTAGGTCACGTTAAGGTAATGGCTCTCCCTTATTTTTCAAATCCCTGACAAATGCTTTAATAACCAGTTTTGTATTCTCTCCCCAACATGCACTTCTCGTAATTTTAAAAATATACAGAAACGTATTCTGATGTTCAAAACCGCAGAAGGTTGCAATGAACTCTGCTTCATTTTTGTGACCTAATGAACTGAGCCTTCTCAGATTTTCAGCTGCAGCACCGTGGATAAAACTATTTTCCGTTTCTATTTTCCTGTCAATTTTCCGTTTCAGCAATGCCAGCATCCAGAGTTTTCATTCGCTTGAGAGTGTGAATGCTGTGCTCCAGCACAGCACCGTGCTGGACGAAGTCTCCGAGGCAACTCCTGGAGAGCAGCAAAGCGTCGTTCCAACGCTGTCCGAGAGCGGTGCGAAAGCCCGGAGCAGCCGAACGCCAACTCTCCGGTAACTCGGGATGTTGTGCCACGGGCAGAGTCCCTCCTCACAAAACCCCCCGTGGGAGGAGCCACCGCTCGCTCCCAGCTTTTAGCGCTCAATTGCCTGCGCTCCTGGACTCAACTTGTCTACATTTTCCTCAGCAAGACCTTAAAACACACGCGAACCAGCCAGGAAAGGGGGCTGGCGAGTGAAGTGGAGGCAGCGCCCGGGACAGCGGCGCTGGTGTGTGCGAGCAGAGGAGGAATTCCTGCCGCGGGGTCCCTACCTGGAAAGCACCGGGGGCAAGGGAGGACACGGCTAAAGGGCAGAGGGCGCGGGGCAGGGGCCAAGCCGGGGCAGGCGGTGCGGGCAGCGGCACCTGCAGCCCGAGGGGAGGGCGGGAGGGCAGGCTCGTACCTTTGAGCTGGGGCAGCGGCGAGAGCTCCACCGGGCTGCCCTGGCTGCGGAACTGCGAGGAGCCCTGCGAGCGCTTCTGCCTCTGCGCCTTGCGCACCGATTTCCGTGTGAAGCCATCCACCTTCTCCGCGGCAGAGATGGCCGCCGACATGGCTGGGCGGCGGGGCGGCTCTCCACGAGCATATATTGTACCGGAGGGAGAAGCGGGCGGGCAAAAAACAAAGGGGCTTAAAAAAAAATAAAAAAAACCAACAACTAAGAAACACCACCAAAAACGAAGTCCCGGCTGCCCTCACACAACGCACCGACGAGGAGAGGAGCGGAGCGAGCTCTGGGGAGGCTCTCGGGTCGCTCCTCAGTTCCTGCTTCCCTCGCCGTTTCCTCCCCGCGCGGAGCCGGCGGGGGTGCGGAAGGGGGGAGGAGAAGGAGGAAAGGGAAAACAAACAAACAAACCCAAAGACAACTTTGCCCGGCGGAGCGGGGGCGGGCGAGCGCCAAACTTTCCCTCCCGGGGCCCCCGCT
>VXAX01003727.1:3984623-4085098 GCA_013399835.1 Leptocoma aspasia | reverse complement strand
CCCCGTGTTTCTGTAGACTGCAATAATTTCTAACATCTTAGATCAACACCAACTAAAAAGACAAAGGTTTTGAGTGAAATAAAACTGCATGTAGTATGAATGTGATCAGACAGTGTGTGACCTTGCCATGTTTGGAAGAGCTGAATTCCATCCTGATTTACCATAGCATGTTTTAAACCTCTGAATATAAGCCTTTTTGTACTGTTGTAGTAACTTGAGTTCATAACTGTGGTTTGTTCCTTTTATTGTTGTTTTTACAAAACCAACTATCAAGTGTGTTTCACAAATTATAAGTAAATAAATAAACAAGCCATGTTTTCAGAAAGGGAAGATTTAAACAGGCAAATGTTCTTCTTGCTGTTCCTGCAATCTAAATAGCAGTATCCCTTTGCTACTTAAGAAAGAAAAGTTGGACATTGCAGGGCAAATAGTGCTATATTTTTACTTTCAAGAAAGAGCTTTGTGAATGCAAACAGGTAGCCAAATATCTGGAATATTAAATAGATTTGAGTATTCTTAGAAGTCGAGCCAACCACATATTTTTAAATATATATGTTTTCTTAACAGTATACAATGAGTTGATCACTGTAGTATAATGGTATATATTATAGTATAATTTCAACCTGAAATTTTGCTGTAGACATATTTATCTTTACCCAGTTGTGTAAAAGTATGAAAAGATAGAATTTTTGTACTGAATGCAGTTTAATATAAGTTCTAAAGTCTGTGGTGTTTACCATGTCATTACAAGGCACCCTGGCTGCCTTCAGAAGTCACAACCCACTTTTCCCCTGAAGAGATGGAGCAGGTGGACAGGGATGGGATTCCCTCAGGCTGCTCTTACCACCATCACACCTGACTGCATTTCTCCAAAATTTCATCTTTCCCGGGAAAGCAGCATACAGGACAACACATAATTCAGTGCTCTGATGGTGCAAACGATGAGCACAGCTTCAGTATTATTCTGTCTTGAACCACACCACACCAGGGAGTAGCCATGCTGCACGAGCTGCCCCATATGTATGCACACATTTCTGTGTATGTGTGAATATATATATATATATATATATATATATATACACACATTTACATATACAAGTTCTACCAGTCCTGCCCAACCCTTTGGGAAAATGCGAAGAAGGAATAGCAAATCTTCTTGCCCTGTTGATGTCTTAGGAGAGACAGTTAGTTCAAGGTGTTGGGGAAAATATTCCATATAGCTATTTGATATTTCTTCAAATGAAACAAAAACCCATTTGTTGGAAAAGATTATTTACAGACAAAAGAGCCTTTCTTTAGCGTTTTCTACTTAAGCCCACCACTTATGACTTCCAATTTTTAGTGGCCCTTTTCAAACATTGGAGTTTACCAGCAGGTTATTTCACACTTTAAATATATGTTGCCTTCCTTGAGTAAAAGTTGTTACTGTGGAATGGACTGCAGCCAGTGACATCTACAGCCTCCACTAAGATGTGGAGTGCTGTTTCATTCTCAGTTGTAAAACTTCTTCAGTTCTTGTTTACATTACCTAATAAGAGTTTTCAGATTCTAACTCAAGCCATCTTTTAAAAATAAATTACCTACAGCCTTAATTAGCCAGCACTGGTCAGAACAGATCACAATGACTGCATAGGCTACTCTGTCTCTTTGTTAAAAAGTTGACAACTTAAAAGAAAAGAAAAAAATTCAAACTATTTTCTGCCTTAATAGACTTCAGAACTGTCTGTGGTGAAGCAGAATAATTATAGTATAACTGGGCACCTGCTAGTTCCTTTCTAGATTATTAAATTATATGCAGGTTCTCATTCTGGGGTATCTCAGATTCCCCTTAGATTTTTTCTTTCCTTTAAAAACTGGTGGTCTGATTATTCTCTACTCTAGTTTTTGGAGACCACAGAACTATCAAAGTCATCAAATTTGCATTGACATAAAATGTACTGATTCACATCATTGAGGAAAAACTCCTCAAATGACCCCAAAGGTCAGATTTTATAATTAAAAACTTAAGTTTCCATTTTCTGAAATTAAATTTTTTTAATATTAAGTTTTCCTTAAAAAATTGAAGTGGGTTTCTAGAAAGTAAAGCCATGGTAGGCAGCAGAAGTATGAGCTGATGTGTAGGTAAAGCTCAATGCTGTTCTAAGAGGATCAGCTCTAAACTGATTTCTATCGTTTCTGTAGTTAAAAATGTCTTCCAGTTTTACTCACTACAGGCCCAGTCAACCCTCTTTTTTCTCGATCACTCTAAGGGATAGAAGATGGGATCTCTTCTTGGTAACTTTTATTAATGTTCACCACATTTCCACAGTAATGCAGGGAAATTGGTACACTAACTGTATATATTTGATTTCTGTGGTTCATATCTCTGCATATATGTCCTAGATAAAAAATTGTTTTCTGTTTTCCACAATTTTTACCACAGAGATTTCAGGGGATATATGAGTTCTTGCTTTTTGAGATAGAAATGTCTTTGCTGTAGTCCAGTGTTGAATGTATTGCTGTCCACACACATAATTACTAAACACTACAAAATTATTATGACTGAAATGTCTTCAGTATTTGTTTTCCCTGTCCAACAGGGCAGTGGGGATTTCGAAAGCTTTTGTTTCTGCAGGGTTTTTTTTGTTTGTTTGTTTGGGTGGTTGGTTTGGTTTTTTGTTTGTTTGTTTGTTTGTTTGTTTGTTTGTTTGTTTGTTTTTTAGGGGGAATAAAGAAAAAAATAAAAATCATTGTTACCCAAATCTTACTTAAATATCTGTGTTAATTATCTTGACTGGTCAGCTGCTGTTTGTGAGGTGAAAGTAGCCCCAGTCCTGCACCCTGTCTTAGGAAAAAACCCCCAAAAATATCTCTTTTAAATGACATTTACACTCTATTTGATCCCAGACATATGGGGTGGCCTGCATGTTCTGCACATCTGATGAATTTTGGACAATGTTATTGTAAGTGTCATGTTTTTAATGTGGAAGAGGCCGTTTGCTGCTGGGGCTTTACCACATCTCTGTCAGAGTGATGGAGAGCCATTAACTTTAATGGCAGTACCAGGGAAAGTGGAAAGTCCCTAGATAGGAAGAAGGAACAGGAATTAAAAGAATACCAGTTCCAGAGGGTCTCACAGAGGGGGAAAAAGGGGAAGACTCATGAGTCCTTCAAAGGTTTTGAATTGGAAAGAAAGACAATTTTTTGAAGCAGGAGAAAAGGGCATTTAACTATGAGACAAAGAAAGGCACTCTGATTTTGTGGAGACAAGGTGAGATGCAGGAAGCTTGTGGATACTCTACAGGAGATCTGACCTATTCCTAAACAATACCATGGAAAAAAAACACCTAAAAAGCTGGAGCTATACCAAAGGATTAACAAAAAATCCTAACCCCACCACAAAACCTGTGTGTGCTTTGCTTCTCTGTCCTCTCCCTTTGGGAAGGGATGCTTCCCTCCTTGTTTCTCACACTTTAGAAGTGGTTGCCACAGCCCAACCACTTTATGCTTTTCAGGATTATTATTACAGGTCTGAAGAAACTTGTAAGCCTGTGCAGATCACGAGAAGAGACTGTCAGCACTACTTGTGAGAGTGGGGTTATTTCCTTTATAAGTACAATACTGGAATGTTCTGTTCATCTGATTAATAATAAGCACATTATTTAAAGTATTTTTTCTTTTTCTAGATAATGCAAAGTGAAAATAGTTTTCATTAATTGATGTTTTCCCCCCTGCCCAGTACTTTTGTGACCATCCTAATTTCTAGTACTTGCTTTGGGCAGCTTTTTTAGCCCCATTACATTAAGGAAGTTCATCACCTTCACCAAAGATATACTGATTGACTTTACTGATTGACCAGTTGAGGATCTGGCAATTTCTTCAGTCTTTCCTTAAGAAGTTTCTTTTTTTTTCTGCCCCTAAGCAATATTTAGCTTTTTAAATTTGCTGCTTTCACTGACAACTGAACTCTTTTAACTGCAAACACTCTGTTGCTGTAGGAACTGTGGTGCTGTGTGATTTACTGTTGCTTTTAGCTCTGCACACCAGAGTTGAAATTCTGTGTAATACTTTCATAGGCCAAGTCATGCTGGGTGTCTTTAATTAAGATGGCATGCTGCTATCATTTGGCTACATCTGAACATTAATTAGGCATTTTGAGGGGTAAATAGTTTTAATACATTTAGGTAAATGTTAATAAACTGATAAGAAAAGGGATCTTTTATGGACCAGGTAACCAAAACAGTAGGAGCTACTTTCCAATGTGCAACCATATGCAGGTAAAGAGGTTTCACTGAGTTCAATTTGATAAATGTTTATTGTTCTGTGAGGGGGGGCAGAAAAAGCAGAAACTGAGACAGGACAGTAAGAAAGGGATCACTGCAGCCACAGAAGAACCAATAGTCTGGCACTGTTAAAAATAATTTTAAAAGACAACCTTTGGCCAGATTGCTACCTGAAAAGGGGATTTGATTTGTAAGCAAAGCCTGCTTCTTCTTGATTCCTTTTGCTTTCAAGGACACAGGACTCCCTTATAAATATATTCTCCCTTATAAATAAAGGGAACTGAACAAAGTAATACTGGTTCCAATTTCATCTTCTACGGAAAGTAAATTGTACATTACCAATTCTAGTTAGGAAATGGTTAAAAGAAGCAGCATGCTATTCTCATGGTTGGCATCCAAAATCAGAAGTTTTCTGTTTCCCTTCCTCCTCAGCCAGTCCAATTGGTGATCCTGGGCTTTCCCAAGGGCAGAGAGCACATCCTGCTGTGGTTGGTGCCATAACGGTGTGATGCTCTCCAGGAGATTAGGGTAGCTCTCTCCAGAAAATACTGGTGGGCATAGAGAAGGTAAGGAAATACACATTTTTATGATGCTTTCAAAGTTAGAAAATGTTGTTGTCAACTGACTGAAAACTGGTGCTAGTGTGCTTATGAGATTTCCCTTACTGCCTTCCCTTCAGTGTTAGGGATTAATGGTTTCCAAAGATGAATGTTCATCTCCACAAGAGAAAACACTGGAAAACTGTTTAAGTTCTTTGGTTTTCACCATTGCTTCATGTCAGTTACAGGCCTAAAGGTCTAGTTCAGTGTAAAATTCCAAATAATATTAAGGCAGTGGAATTCTTTTTTAAAATGTGTCTCAGAATGGTAATGTCCAGATTATGTGGGCATCAGAAGTTAGAATAGGGTCATGTTTCCATGCTATGTCAGTATGATGCACTTGGAACTATCAGCCATTAAAATATTGGCTTCTTGACAACACTTTTTTGCAAACTTATCTGCATTGCTGTGACCTTTAACTGGGATTTTTCTTTTGCAGATTAATACAAAGAAGGGGCCAACAGTTCTGTGCAGCAGAACTGATTTCCTGTGGCAGGTGCCCAAGGTCCTGCAGTATTGCCATGGTCCGTGCATTGATAAAGGACTCTTGACAATAATATCAGAAGGCTAAATATGATTTATTAAAATGACTTCATAGTTCAGAGGATTTGGGCTATAATGTGCCCAGGTACAGAGCTCAGATGCTTCCTTCTTCATGCTCCATACAAGAATGCTAGAATGCTTACAATATCAGAGAGATAACAGTCCTTCACCTCATAGGCTGAAAGGAAGAAAACCTCCATCTCCCGTTATCAGGAGACAGGCAGAGAAATCCAAATGTCCTTGAACACACATCAGAGATTTTGTTTACAGAAACTTATACAGAGTAAAAGACAGTAAAAAGATGCTTTCCCATGGGAAGATTTTTCTGCAGGCTTGCATACAGAGAAACTTATAATATGTTCTTGCAACACTGCGGCACCTCAGGAACCACAGATTATTGTGGGAAGAGAGGTGACACCCTATGACCTCCCTGGTGGCCCAGTGCTCCTGGGGGAGGACACAGGTGGTGCCAGGGCTGGCTTTGGGGTCTGCTGCACCTTGACCAGACACAAACCCCAGGGCTGAAGAGCTCTCACAGGGATCCTCTTGTGCTGGAGCAACTGCTGTGCTGTCCCCACCACAACCCACGTGCAGATTTGCGTGACATTCCTCTTGCTTTTGTCTTTCAGACCCCTGCCCTTCTGTGGTTAAACTTGGCCAGCAGACTCAGGATTTGTGGTGGGGGTGCAGGACAACAGACAGTGAGTGTCATGGTGTAAGTCCCACTTCCTTGAGAAAGCAGGAAAAGATGGAGCTGCCAGCAGGTTTTGGTGTGAGTGAGCTGCATTTTGCATGCTAGCATGTCAGTCCAGGTGGGACTGGAGGTGGCAGCCAGGGACACCTTGGGCAGTGCCATACTGGGGCACAGCTGGGTCCCACTCAGCCCCACAGAGCCCTGCACCCCGAGCCTGGCCCCAGATGTGCTCAGCCCTGGCAGGAGCTGTGCCCCACTCCTGGCCACCCCGGCCACCAGGGCTGTCCTTGTGCCAGGGAACACCACGCGGTCTGTCCCTCAGCTTGCACAGGGTCTGTCCCCATGGGTCCCTGGCAGCTCCAGGGTCACCTAGGAGGCAGATCCAGCTCTGCTGCTTCTGGAAACCTCCTTGTCTAACCCCCAAACTCCTCCGTGGGGGCCAGGAATGGTCATTAGTCTGTGGTTAATCCTTACTTGTGTTCCCAAGAGATAATGACCTTCGGCACTAACAATATCCTGACGCTCACATTTCTCCCAGAGTGGGTCACCCCCTCTGTGGAGCACAATGACACTCTACTCCAAGACAAGATAGGGACATGATTTTCGAAATGAAAGGGCTTTACCAATGGTGGTCACAATTAGGCTGTTTTGCTATAGTGCTGCTCCTGTCTGAGAACAGAGAAAATGAGTATGAGACCAAAACAATGCATGATGTAGGGGAAAAAATGTAGTATTGTTTGGAAAATAAGCTTGCAAAACTTGCTCCTCTGTTTACATAGTTAGTTTAGTCTATCAGTGAACAAATTGATTTTTCAAATTTGCTTCTAAAGCTCTTTCACTTGTTACAAATTCCTATGACACTTTATCAGATAAAGTGTTCAACTTATAATGAACATAATTCTACTACCACCATGAGTTCTGCAGAAGTCTTGTCTAGCATGATTTGTTTTTAATGAACTAGTAGGGATTTTTTGTTTTCATGGACAAAAAATTTTGAAAATATAATTGTATTTATTTCTTGTGAAGATGAAGTTGCCAGCTGAATGGAATTATAGTTTTTGCACAAGTTATGAGGCAGCACTTCTCTGAGAAAACTTGTTTCACTTTCAAGTAGTGTGTGCTCTTAAGTCAGACCTGCTGGTTATTTTAAACAAATGCAACTGATTTAGGAAGATACATATGCTGGATACTGGGGATATCCCTACTTTATGGAGTTGCTTTGTTTCCACTATCTGAATTGCTGAATGTGTTGCAAGATTAGCAGTGTTTGGTGAAGTTTCTAAATGATGCAGTGACATGGCTATGTGAGAATCATTATAATTTTCCATGCTCGACTTGTGGATGTGGAAGCTTGAATTTGGTTTTATGCATGACAAAACTCTCAATTTCATATTGTAAGGGGTTTATCTACATGTGTTGTAGGAAATCCTTCAATCTAATGAGCTTTGGTTACATGCTATTAGACAGCTGCCTATGCAAAAGTAGATACAGCCACTTACCAGTTTATCTTTGGATGATATTTCTGTTAAATCAGACTTCCAGTGTGGGAAACTTTATATCTTTTAGAGAAGCTACAATATATGTGGTAATTCTGATGTTAAAATCCACACTTTTTTGTTTTCTCTTGCTTTATCTCTGTGGGCAGCAAGAAGATAACATCTTTCAGTGCTTGCTACTGCCACTGCCATCCAGGACCAAACTCAGGCAGTGGTAGTGTCCCCACAGTCTTACAGCAGGAGACAGAAGCCAGTCTTACCAAATAATTTTAAGGAAGGAAAATTGCAAGGTAATTAACTTCTAGATTCCTGTCATCATGTCCAGGCAATGCAGAAGTTAAGAACTGATAGCTCAGAGAACTGTCTGCTTGAATAGCCGTCCATGCCAATCAGTCAGAGCTTGCATCCCATCTCTTTTGGAAAGAGAAGGGAGTGGTACCTTCACAGCAAACCATCACTGTCTGTGGACTGTTAGGATGGGCAGAAATGGGATTTTAGAAATAGGAACTACACTGTATTTTTAGCTATTAGGTCAGTTTGTTCAAAGTCCAGTGAATTTAAATGCAGATAGATACTCACTGTGATTCATGGTGTGCAGCCAGCATTAGTTCCTCATGTTCTAACAAGGAGCTGCAATGTTTAATATTAGATCCATTTTTATAAGAGAAGAATAAAGCAGCTGGACTACACTGCTGTTGTGTAGTTTCCACTGAGTACTGCTGCACTTATTTGAGTATTTTTGAGGCTTGAAAGAGTGGTGTGAGCTCTTGCACTTTTTTTTCTTGTTTTTTGTTTGCTTGTGCTACTGCCTTGCACTGTTTTTATTTGCTTTTACAGTGGCACATTTTTCTTTGTCATTTATTTTGTTTCATGATATATCTCTCTCTGATAATCAGCTGGCCTCACTTCTGTGATATGTCATCCGAGAGTGTTGCTTCAGCAGCTGAAAAGAAGTGTGAATTTCAACACCTCATGGCTGCAAGCAGGTTTTAAGCAAACAGAACAAAATCCTTGGGCTGTGCTGGCTGTCTTACTATACAATAACTGTACAGAAAAAAAAGCAGATGTGCCTCCAGGGCCCAGAAATATAGACAAAGGTAGTGCTCCTATCCATAGTGGTGAAAAGACTCCATCATTTTGAATATTGACATCCTCTCACTATTGGTAATGGGGTGTAGAGAACAAATGCTCTTATCAAGTGCTCACTTGTTTGCTCAGGTAGGAAAATTTAGGATCCAAAGCCACCCCTTGTAAAGACCTGGTGCATTTGTTTTCCATGAAGCCTGCATCTGATGGTGAGGCTCTGAGATGCAGAACCCACCTGAGCCTGCCAAGAACCCCTTGCCCAGGGCAGATTTCCTACAAGGGCTGGAGACTCTGCACTTCTTCACAAGCCATGCAACTTCTGCACACTGTTATTTTTATCTCTATTCCAGAATAGCTGCAGACCCATTCTCCTGGGTGCTGGATAAGCCCACAGAAGTACAATAATTATTAAATAACTTACGTTATTTCAGATGGATTCATATAAACTGATCTTGGACACAAAAGGTGCCTGAATTAGGGATCTATGCTCCCTCTATAGTCAGTGGAGATGCATTTGGCAGATGTGCTGAAGTTGCATTCTTGCAAACTCTCAGTGTGGGGATGATGAGGCATTGATGTTTAAGACGCTCAACTAACTTTCAGAGTGAAACTGAGCTAAAGTTGCCACCTCTGAAAGATGCAGTAAAAAGAGAGGGAGAAAGGTAATTGTGTCACCTTGGATGAAAGGCTAATTTGCTTGCATTGTGCAGGCTATGTATGCACAGTCATGCTAGTGCAAACCAGGAATTTCCCCAGAAATCTAGGAAAGAAGCAATACAGGTAGGACAAATGAGCACACAGCTGTATGACAGGCCTGCTAGAGTCATGGTCAGATGAAGGCAAAGAAAAAGACAATATGTCAGAGAGAGATGTGGTCTGGGTTGTTTGGCCAATGTCAGGTTTGAGGTAAAAATTGTGGTTTTCTTGCTGGTAACCTCCTTCCTAGATTTGAGAGGTGATAACTGGAGAATGGTTGAAGGGCAGCTAAGTAATGGATTGGGAATACAGTCTGTAGGAGGACCAATGAGGGATGGCCAGTTTGGGAAAATGTTTAAAGATAAAAAGCAGGTCTCAGTTCAGAAGCTGGGGTGAGGACATGAGGATGGGAGGCCTCCCACTTCTGCTTGTGCTGGGACTCCTGGAGCAATCTCAGCCCATTTGTGAGGTTGGAGGGGCAGGTGAGCAGCTCCAGAGCACAATCAGAGAGGCCAACAGGACCTTGACATGTCTTTGTTTCTGCTGCAAATACAGACAAGTACATATTGTGCCTGTTTTGAATTACCAGAGTATCTAAAATGTTTGCAAAGCCCTTGTTAATAATTGTATTAACTCAAAATAACACACTTGATAATTGATGAAATTGTAGGTAAACCATATGTTTTGCTTATGGTTCTGGTACAGTTTGTTCTCCTCAAATTTGAAAGGATGTTATTTTTCATCAGCTCTTGAGAACAAGTGAGCACTATGTGAACATAAGAATGAAGGAACTGATTCATGGATTTGGAAGTAATCTCCTGCTGCTCAGGTCTGTTATTGATTTTTTTATGTTCTTAAATATTTACTTTTTTTATCTGGGCTTCTCTGCTGTGTGTGTTGAAGTCCACTGCAGCTGAGTGATTTATGGGGTCCAATGGCTTTGCACAGAGGATCATCACTGGCTGAAGCTTCTGAAAGCTCGGGTTCTTTGGGTCTTTCTCTGGGCCAGCCATTATGAATAATGTAGGCTCTCTCCATTTTTTATATTCCTTAATTTGAAACTCCAAATAATGTCCTCAGTCTCATTTCTGAGCAGTCATTTATTTGGGTGACTTGGGACTACAATGACATTCTGTTGGACATTCAAATTACATTCAGACAAAGTCATTTTCTTACCTGCTTCAACATTGTATCTCTTAACCTCCCAAATCCAGACTGCAAGTTTTCAAGGTGAGATGAATTGTTTCTGTACCATGTATTAACTCTTATAACAAATTTCTATGGGTACAACCAAGGTAAGGCTTCCCTCTAGAATGCCAGATTAGGTTAAATATTCGAATGCATTTTTCCCTGCTCAGAGATGAACATGAACTGTATATAGCACTTATGTACTACTCACCCTCAAAATCAGGGTTTTTTGCATCTTAAGGGATACACAAGATTTGCAAAGTGTGTTGGATTTAGTTCCTAAATCCTCGAGACCCATTCGTTTGGGTGTGACATGTTTGCAAAGAAAAGCAGGCTGGTGTCAGCAGCTGGTAGAGACCAGCCACCTTCACTCATGAACATAGCAGGGTTCTCTGACTTGGTGGTTTCTTCTAATTCAGATTCTAATTACCCTTTAAAGCTCAGCTTTCTTGCAGCAAGGAAATTTGGGTTTAAGGTCCATCCTGATCCAGCTGACTTTTTCCATAAATTACAACCCAAACCACTGGTGACCTGCAGCTGGAGCAGAGAGCCCCATGGTGCCAACAGCTCAGGAAGGTGCATTGCAGACCCCTGGCCATCCACTGTGCCCTAAGGTGTGGTTTTAAGCACTGTAAGGCACAGCTTTTTATAACAAAGTGCAGGTTCCTCCATAAACTGTCTTGGCAAGACACTATCACAAGGCCCAGGCACTGCAGACTTTTCTCTTTTTATGTGCAATAAAAGACAAGATGAAACCCCTCAAAGATGAAGCCTTTTGCTCTGTGACTTGCTAATTTCAGTTTCCAGGCATCTCTGAGTTAGGAAATGAGTCATATGGTTATTATTTACTCATCAGCTCTGCAGTTTCTGGTGTCTTAATCATTTTGGTTGTAACTGGGAGTGTTACCTTCTTCAAAATAAAGGCTTGAAAGATGAGCAACTAATTGCAGTCTTCACTCCTTTAGTTACAAACCAGCTGTATGTACAGGGCTGGCAGCCATATTAATGCCTAGGATGGGGTCCTTTCCTGCAGTTTTAGAAGGATCTCCCAAGTAATTAGTGAGTAAGGAGATTTAGAAGAGATGCAGGCAGTAATACAGGGATATCCAGCTACGAAGCCATAGCCCAGGGCCTTCCAGAGCCCCTGTGCCTGGGTGGAGCCCGAGCCCTGCCACCTGCTATGCTCATGGGGCTCAGAGGTGCCAGAACTTGTCCACAGAAGTGCTCCAAAACTGCCATCCTGTCTCCCAAGGGTTAGATGGCCCTGCTGTGATGCATTGTTTTCTTTGATTTGTCTCTTCCTAAACAAAAGTGGGGGGGAAAAATCCACATTTCTGGTCCTTCATGGCCTCTAATTCCAACATGGAGTCTGTCTCACTGCATGGACATCCCTTGCAGTCTAGTCCCAGTCACAGGAAAATGGAACAAGAGTTTGGCAGTGGCAGCTCTCTATGAAACACTTTCTGAGCCTGAGTTCCCCTGTGGCAGCTGCTGTGGTGGTGTCTGAACACCTCACACACACTGCCACAAGCTCTAGCTGCTGCTGCTCCTTGCCTAGACATAGGTTTAAGAAGTTTTGGGGCTGTCTGCAGTTTGAAGTGACCCACAACAATGTCTGACTGGCTTGTGTCATCTTCCTTCTTTGTGCAGGAATTGGGGAGCTCAGTGTCTTGCCTGCTTTTGCTGTCGAAGCAGTGTGGTAGAGGCACAGAGATTTCACATTCACCCACAGCTGCTGCTGCTGGAATTGCTCCTTTGCCAACAAGTGCTGTTAGTGCCTTGTTTGCTGTCTCTGCCACTGCCACAGAGCTGTACTACATGTCAGTTGTCCTTGGGTTACTGCTCTTCTCAGTAATCATTAGACTTTCTCACTGCACGTGCCTGTAGGATTTTTCACTCTTCTTCTTTTATGGAAGCACCTACGAGTGCTCCCTTGAAATATAAGAGTTGTGGTTTGAATCCTGTATGCAAATCCATAAAAATAAGTTGTCCCTGCCCCAGTTAAACAGTTTATAGTGTAAATAAAAAAATAAAAAAAAAAAAAAGCCACTGATTGGGGAAAGTTAAGCCATTTCTGTACTGCATTTCTGACATTTAGAATTGCTGGCAGGATCAAGACTCTCTGAGGGTGTGAGTGCTGGTTCCAGAGAGGCTGAGAAAAAGGGGAACAAATAAATTGATCAGTTCTCCAAAGAGTTCCTCTTTAGTGCATGATGCACACAAACCATAACCCAAGTATCACACTGTCATTAAGTCCTATCCACTTACCTACTTCATTAGTTCAGGGATTGTGTTGCTTTTAATCTTTGTGATCTGGGTCATTGCAGGATTCATGCTGATGTTTGAGCCAATACAGGGCTTCAGTTTCCTACTCCTAACACTGTGTTTTGCAATGTGCCTGTTCTTACTCAACTGGAGTAAATATGAAGGAAATCAGATTTTGAACCTTGGCTTTTTTTTCTTTAATAGTCACATCAGTTAGGTCCTTTCCTTGTTTTTTTTTTCCCTGGGTTGTTTAAATGACTAACATGAAGTAATCAGGGATCAAACACCCACCATACTGAGCACTGTGCAGCCCTTTGCTTCCCCAGCTCCCAGAGATAAAAGCTTGCAAGTGTTTCAGGCAAAAGTGAGTTTTCCTGCCTGAAGTTGCAAATTAGTTCCCTGAGTGATGATTTACAGCAGCCTGGTACCTACCCCATCTGCAAGGAGGACATCAGTGAAATGCAGGCAGCTCTCCAATGTCCTTCTCATGCTTCCCTTTTGAAAAGACAACTGTTTCTGCAGCTGACACAACCAGCAGAGACATCATCCATAAGTTCACATGTCCACAGACTTGTAGGACTTCTCTGTGGACAGTCAGGCTGTGGTTGACATAAACAGACAGTTCTCCATACTAATTTGTAATAGATGAGCCTGGGATCTCAGATTCTCACCAAATGCCTAATGCCAGCTGTGGCACAAAGACGTGTTCAGAGGTGGTGACTGCCTTTGCCTCAGATGGAAGATTCTCTCCCTTTTTGCCTCCAGCTTGTGTCTGCCTCAGAGAAGGACAGGTTGATGTGTGCACAGGGGCTTGAGGGGATGCTGACTCCCTTCAGGAGTTACTCCAGTAGTGATCTCCTGTTGTCAGGAGTAGTTATGTCACTGGTACCAGAGAAGTAGGGAAGATAGACGTACAAATGTAGGTACCTTACCCAGAATTGTGGGGTGGCTGTTAATTTCTGATTCAAATGTCTGATAAATCTGCATGTGCAAGAGCCTCAGAGAGAACCTACATGGGGAGAAACAAGATCTGCACTTAGGGAAACCTCTTTGCAATGGAAAATAGGCTGGTGAGTCTTCATGATAAGAAGAAAACGACCTCTCTCAAACTGTATTTGTTCCCTATCTTTCTATATGAAAATGCAGGAATAAGCAGGTAACAGTATTGCATAACATCCACCTGTCCTGCTGGAATAACCAGGCTCAGGCTGGCCTTCTGCTCCAGCTGGTTTGTTAACCCAGCTCACAGGAAAGAAGAGGAAGTGAATGTTGTCAGAAAAAATGGAATTTAGACGATCATACGTGGAGGTTTGATCTGAAAATGTTGCAAGAGGACTGGGAGGAGTCAAACCTGGAATCAAACCTGGGAAGAGGTTTGGCAGCTGCAGCAGCACACAGAAAAGTGCAGCAGGGAAGGGAAAGAGGGGTCATGATAAAGAAGTCTCCAAAGAAAACCCCAGAAGAACTGATAGAGAAATAAGCAAGTTCAAGTAAAGGCGAATTTAGTTGGGACTTATACCTAATTGACACAGACGTTTTATTAACAAGCATATGATATTTATTTTGAGATAGATAGATAGATAGATAGATAGATAGATAGATAGATAGATAGATAGATAGATAGATATACAAATAGCCAGTAAAATCTGCACTCTGCATATGAAGGTATAAATAAGTATGCACTCTCAACGTGTGTAACTGGACTAAACTGTGCCAGTATACTTGCTACCGTGCCAGAAAGGCATTATGATGCTCTGTGTTAGCATAATTAAAGTAGCAGAACTGGTAAGCATAGATGAATCCTTGAAGACCTTGGAATGTTGTTTGGAGTCATGTGCAGCTGCTGGCCTCATTTGTGTTGCATTGCTTTTTAAAAATGTTTTTCTTTTTTGGTGCTTTACCCAAAAATATTTCCTTATTGCCATATAATCCCACTGAGAGTACTGTATGTGCTTAACAGCATATGCTGGTTTGTTTCTGAAGGGTTTCTTTTTTGATGTGCAGGGCTGCTGAAGCTTTGAAGACAAATGCTGAATCACTTTTTAAATGAGGTGTGGAAAGCGAACTGTGGGAATAAGTGGACTTGGCTGGACTGCAACTTCCCTAGATCCCCTGGGAGTTTTGAGTGTCTGAGAGATGCAAGAGTCCAATGTTAAGAATATCTCAGAAACATGAAGTTCCTGAAGGAAATACTAATTGTCATCACATGCATTCTAAATCCTAGCAGCTCCTGAGTTTTGAAGCATTTACCCTGTACCTGCTGCTTCAAAGGAAGTATGCCTGAAGGGAGTAGTTAGTAGCTAGAAGGGAGAAGTAGCATTCACAATAAAGTCCATAAATATAATAAGATGGTAAAAATATGTTCTAAAACAATTAGTAATATTAACAGTAATAACCTGTCTCAAATTCTGTAGCTTCAACAAGTGTATGGGGGAAGATTCTGACCTCCCTCATCCTTTGCCAAAGGCAGAAGCACAATTCTAAACACCAGGGAGAGGAATAGCAAAGGATTGTCATGCCTCAGCCCCTGGGAAAGATAAGCCAGATTCAGAAGTTACGAGAGGCATTTCTGCACACCTCAGTGCAGAGAGGGGACATTTCTCTGGAGCTGAAATATTTTATCTGTTTAGGAAGAGTTGTAGCAACAGTAATCAATGAGATATTGGCTAAGAAACTTGTGCAGTAATCTGGAGGATTTTAGATGGAGACAAAATATCCTTGGGGGCCTGGAGAAATATGTGCAACCATCTTTCTTTGAAGAGAACGAGAAACGGCTTTTTTTTCTGTGGTCCAAAGAGTGCTGAAAGCAACTGGTCCTTGTCTTTGCTCCAGCTAAAAGGATCTTGCTTCTGTAAGCAGGAATATTTGGATTCTGCCTGGGAGGCTGGCACAGCTCTGCGTGCTCCGTGTCTGCTGAGTGCGCAGCTGGATACCTGCGAAACGCGGGGTGACCACAGACTTATTTCCATGTATACTACAGCATTCCTGTGGGAGGAGAGGCTCTTAATAAGCCTGTTCATAATGGACATGTAAGCATGCAAGCTTTATTACCTGCCAGCTCACCAGGAAAGTATGCCATTCCTGCACCAACGGATGTGTAACCAGGGCTGTCTAATTATCCTGCGCTGCGCTGCCAGAAGCGCTGGCTCGCTCTGTCCTTGGGCTTTTCACTGGCATACACAAAGCAGGAGCCTCTTGCTCGCTCCTCTGAATTCCTTCTGGTGTTGTTGCAGCCGCTGGAGAAAGGCAAGGACACGCCAGGCAAGAGCTGGGCACACTGCTTTATGAAGAAAATTGAGGAGACGCCGATGTCAGTGTAAATCCTTGACTTGAAAAGTCTGTGCCTGCAGCGTGTATGACACTTGAGATACCCTTAAAAATATATTTAAAGGACTTTCTGTGAACATCGTCCATTATAGTAGTTTAAATGGCAGGATTTAGACACAGAGGGTTTTTCTCTGCCCCTTCTAATGCTTGCAAACTAATGCTCTGAGACAGACCTGCAGTGTTGCCTTTTCAGAAGCTGTGCAGAAGAAATCTGATTACAGAAACACTATTAGGAGCTTGAGAAGCAAAAATAAAATACAGCAAAAGAAAGTTGAAGGATTAAGAAGGAAAAAAGAGTATAAACTCCAGCCAAACCAAAGCCACAGGAAATGGAGTCTGAATGTAGAGCAGGATCTAGACAGAGAGGGATTTGGCAGGAGAGAAATTGTTGCAAAGAGTTCAAGGAAAATTATAAGGCCCAGTCCTGTAAAACAGTGCTCGTTATGAATTCTTATTTCTGAAAATGAACCCATTTGCATGACTCTGCTATCATTTTGTAGGTTTAGGATGTCAGAAAAATATCATCTGTTACAAAAGGGTAGCAACACTGGAAAGCTAACGGGGAAAGAAGAGGGCAATGTATAGGGTAGAGGGATTGCTTGCTTAAAACTCCCTTTGGCTGGGCAGCAAGGATCACATCCACAGAGACAGGTATTAGCTGTTCTTTACCAGATGGATAGGGTGTTTGTTGGGAAAACAGTGCCTCTGGTTGTGACAAAAAGGGGTACGTTTCACATATGCTTATTTGCCAGTTCTTCTGTTTCTGTCAGGATACTCTTTGTGATGCTGGATTCCTTCCCAGCCTCCTGTAGATTTTGGAAAGTGTCCCAATCAGCTGCCATGTAGAAGGCTTTGAACTTAAAATGAAAACAGCTGAAATGCACCCAGAGCTGGGTGGACCCTTACAGTCTTTGTTCCATTTCTTTCTTCCTCATTGGGACCACCAGGAAGGTGGCAGGCATCATCCTGGGACTAGCACTGTTGGCAGTGAGGAAAAGTGGGGACTGCAGCACAAGGTGAAAACTTTTGAAGATAGAGGCTTGGATGTTTAATTGTAGGCCAATGCCTGATAAGTTTTTAGGATGAAATTAAATTTCTCTGTGGAAAGGGAGGCACTTGCTCACAACTGGAATCCACCTGTGAGGATCTGTTGAATAGGGGCACCTATTTCAGAGCCACAAGAGAGTTTAAAAAGGCTTAAAAGAGAGGTGCTCTCTTGCTGTGGAAAAACAGGTATCATTCGAATTTTTTTGTAGAAAAACCAACAAACTACCTTCCTTTCAAGGAGCAGGCACACTGAAAAACATGGCATTTGTGCATCAACTCCCCTTTGACAATAAATGTGTCTGAGGTCAGGAGAAACAGAACTGCAAACTCTGTAGCTGATAAGGTCAAGCAATTAATTTACCTGAGGTGTGCAGTAGGGAGGTCTTACACCAGTGGAAGTTGGGTGCAGCTAGATCTGGCTCATAAAACAAACATAATTCTGGGCAGCTACTTGGCAAGGTCCTATCCTGCTTCATCCCCTTTGGAAGCACAGTCACGGCACTGATATGTAACATATTTTATTTGTTGATATGTCTGATGTTTGCACATAGGGTCTGAACTGGAAAGACAAAGAGGTACCCTGAGATGTGATTAATACTGCCCTTGATATCCTTGATCCACCCAGAGCTTTGTTTACCTCTCATAGCACATTTGAGATGCCCTTCTCACCAGCTTGAGGAGCTCCAGAAAGTTGTTGATGTGAGTGAGACAGCACAACAACCCACTTTCTTCACTTCCTTCCTTACACTCTTGCATAAAGCTGTGGTCACCAGCACGGGAATAAAAATAATGCACACTTTTTTTTGGTCCTTCTGTTTAAAGGCTTTATCAGGCTTTTTGCCTGATGCAGCAGAATTAGGCTTCATTCCACTGCAGGGACCCCCACGGCTGCAGAAGATGGTGCAAAGTGCTGCACCTCACAAGGGGAGGTACCTCTCTCAGCTTGCCTTGGGATGGAGGCCAGAACAGATTTCAGCAGTGATGTAAAAAGCTGTCCCACCATCTTACAGGGATTTCTTGCAACTTCAAAAGTGGCTGGTCTGTGATAAAGGATATCTCACTTAGGAGGGGTTTGAGCCACACAGGAAATTCAGACATCACAGGGATGAGCACTCCATTGTTGTTGGGTTAGTGGAATTTAAACATCCAAGATAAGAGCTTTGTTCCTCTACAAAATACAGGGAGGGGGAGCAGGATTTTACGCAAATACAGCTACTCACCTTTTTTTTTTTCCTCCAGTGCCTTTGAAAAAAGTAATTCTTTTAGTTTTGTTTAAAAATCAGGTTGTCTGTGCTGGTCAGAAAAATGCCTTGGTACTAGAATTCTATCACTTGCTAGATACAGATATCTTGCATTGAGATAATGAGCTAATTTACAGAGGTGCTGATCTTTAAAAATTCATCCTTCAGAATATATCAAGTTTACTGATCCAAGCCTAGCTTAAGGAAATATGCTCTAATCTCTCTTTTCTTTCAATACTGTGGAAAAATTACCAGATTTTAGACTTAAAATGTTCTACTGCCTTCCTTGATAACACCTGTCCAAGTACCTGGGTGAGGGAAGTGTATTGCTTGATTTAGCCAGTCCCAGTTTGTTGTCTTGTTTGTATCTCCCATCAGTTCATGGATGTTCCTGAAAGAGCACACACACACCTGGCCAGGTGATGCAGCATTGGGGTGACCAACACAAAGCTACCCAGAAGATTTGTGGACTCATGTCTTACTGTGCATCTTGAGGATGCATTTCACTCCATATCCTTTAGGAAATAGGAAGTGTTCTACCTCAGCCACCCAGGAGAAGCAATTTTGGCACAGTTCAGAGATGCTAAGGCAACTTGGGAAAGGAATATCACCTTCAGTAAAGCAATCAAATTCAGCAGATTACCTGGGATTTATTTTTTTTTTCCTGCTGAAATCTCCTCTGCTTGTCACTTGGATACTGTACAGCATCCAGGAGGAGAAAAAACTCTCCACTGAAGAGTGGAGAGAAATACAACAGGAGAGAAGATAGTTCACTGAGAGCAGTCATGGACAGAATTACAATGTAGTGCTCTGTTTTACTGGTATTTAACTTCCTGTAATGTGAGTGGGCCAGGCCCTGGTGACTGTAGGGACATCCTCTGCTGCACCAAACTGGGAATTGTTTGAGTCAGCAGCATTGATTATGCTTTATGTAAACACAGCAATATCACCTCATATGTCATGAGGGAGAGGGTGATCTATTGATGTCCATGATGCAACAGGAATATTTTGGTGCCACCAACCAGAGAGGAGAGCCAGACTGCTGCTGCCTCTGGACAGATGTGTCAGAAGTGCCCTTTGCTTTCCCAGCACATCTGCCCAGGAGAGAACCATCACGCTATAGACCAGCTAATCTCACTCTTTCTCAAGGCTTGGTCTTAAAAACAAGTATTAATCACATGAGAGGTTTGCATACTTTGGTTGGGAAAAGTGCATAATTCAGGACTTTCTAAAGCATGCAGTGTATCTCTTTCAAACTACAAAGCATTTGAAAGATCAGTGGTCAGGGATTTATGAAATGATTTATTGTGCCAGTGACCATTTAGAGACTTCATACCAATGGATTATTTTTCTCTGTCACAGAAAGAAGATTTGCTTTTACCCATGGCCAAAACCCGAAGTCATTATTAATTTTATTACTTAGTCAAAATTCTTATTAAAGACTTAAGCATTTGGCTTAAGGCTCAGTATTTCAAAGGAGAATGTATTTAGAATAGAAAACAGAAGGAATATCTTTGTAAACATCCAGATGTCTCTTTAAATTCATTCAACAAGCACATTAAATCTTTTGCAATGCAAGCAGAGAAAGTTAATTCAGACGTAATTCCCACCCTTCTTCCCTGCCAAGAGATGGATCTGTTTACTCCTTGTGGAGATAACTTTGTTATGCTCTCCCAAGATAGCCTTAGCCTCTCCCCTCATACCACCTTCATCAGATGTGAGCCCTGCTAGCCTGCTTTACAGACCTGTGTGATGCTTATCACCTTGGCACCCGAGTGAGAGCATCTCAAATAGCCTCTAAGTAGAAGCAGCTCCAGAGACAGAGGCTCTCAAGTATGCTGTCAGTGAACAAGTGATGTGGTCACTGAAGAAGCCTAAAATGAAAATAAACAGCATACAGATTTCAGATTGGCCCAAGGGCCCCTAGAGAAAGAGTGGAGGAGCACAGTGCAAACCTATCAGCAAGCATTGCTGGTGTGCACTGGGCATACATATTCTCTCCTAAATCAGTTAGAGAAGTTGTATCTGTATAAATACAAGGTACCAGCAGATTTTGCAGGCATGTTCTCAGGTCTAATTAGATACTTCTAAAGTATGGAAGTGGCTTACCTGTAATAGATTATACTTTCATCAGTCAACTGGATTTGATAATTCCTTAGGGCAGGAATTGTCTTTGGTTATGGTGCACATATGGATGATAATTAAAAATTTAGTAATGTGTGGTAGGAGATCTGGAAGTGACTGTCATTTGCTTTGTTTTTCTGAACTCTTAAAACTTCTGCAGACTGAGACTACAGAAGCTCTATGTTTGTACAGAGGTGAGCTATCTGATTTGAGAGATCACCTTTCAGTGTTAGTTTCCTCATGTAAATTACATCACCTGCCATCCTAAAAACACATTTTCCCTCTCCATCTGTATATCAAAGCATAAAAAAGACATTTTCCTCTAAATTCTCAAAATTGAATTAATGAACAGGAATGGTTTAGGAAGGAGTGATCTAAGTTTCACTTAGTCCAGTTTCTTAGCAAAAACAGAGAATGGTTATCTTGAATATCCAAACCAACATGAGGATGAAGCACCTTCGCTTGGTGCAGTTTTAATATTTTGAATTCACACCATCCAACATGATCTATTGTCTGACTGCTCAGAATGCTATTTTTGTTATCCCATGGTGTATTCCCCCTATTCCAAACATCATTACCTGAGATGACACTTTTGGCTGTTCAACCAGAGATAAATGTGTATAAATACTAATTTAACCTCACCTGCAGGGTGAATCTAAGCAGATCTCAAACACTGGTGCACAGATGTGAGGCAGATCCATCATTCAAATAAAATGTGTATTTGTTAGGTAACCTCCTACTCAGGACCTTGTAAAAGCCATCAGATTGTTGAGATGAGAATTTTTTCCTCTCTCATATTCACCAAACAGTTGTTATGCATATTGACAGCTGATTTGCCCATAATTTATAAACCTGGACAACACTCACATATTTCAGGTATTCCAAAATAAGTCTTTTCTATGTGATCTGGGCAATATAGGTAGCAGAGATTAATGATCTTCAATATACAATTGCATATTTAAAATACACCACACATGGAACATTTAGTGTCCTTTTAAGCAGATGTTGTAAGTTGCAAGGGCAAGTGCTCAGGGCTGTTGAAACGTCAGATACATATATATATATATAATAAATATATATATTTTTAAACTGTCTGTAATGCATAATTCTGTCTCTGTGCATCTATTAGCCTGCCACTGCTAGTCTTTGGCGAGTGATGGGGCATATTTTCAACATCCAGCTGCACGAAAGGGATTTTCCCACTGGAGCCAAGATGAGCCTGTTGGGAGCAGGGCCTGTGCCTCTGGGGCTGCCCCATGGCTGTGCGGGGGTGCCGGGCTGGGGCTCGGCGTGGCCTGGGAGAGCAGTGCAGAGGGTGACCTCTGGATGCAGTAAAGGCAGCCAAGATCAGCACTCTGCCACCTCATTTGGGTCCGTGGCAGAGGGCACAGGCAGAGATCCCGTAGCTCCCAAGCGTGCTGTGCCTGGCCTTGGGCTGTGTGTGTGTCCCCTGTGCACCCCCAGCCCGGCTGGGAGCAAACACACCCAGTGTGCTCGGCCACTGCCTCTCCCCAGGGGCTTTTGTGAGCTTGGAGGAGAGATAAAAAGTGAATTTGGTTTCCAGGGCAGCCTGTAGGTCACCTGTAATAGGTCACCCTTAGCAAACAGCGTTGACACGGAGCTGGAACAGGGGCAAGTGAATGAAACTTAGCTCTCTCCTATTTGAGCAATGGAATTTATTCCCAGCTCTGACCTTGTGCAAACTCTGTTACCATATTTATCACATGGAAAGAATGACCACGGCCTCTGCCAGCACCCTGGGCAGGAGGTCTCCAGCCAGGTCCTGGACACTGAGGAGCCAAATGACCCACAGTGGTGCTGGGGCATGGAGGCAGGAGGGATGTCCCCTGCTCTCCCACCTGAATCTGGGGATGCTGAACCCAAATGGCACACGGGGATGTGCAGGACCTTGGGCATTGCTGCTCCCCAGGGTTTCTCTTCCCTCTCCCTGGGTGTCTCTGGGTGCAGGAGGGCAGTGTCCCGAGCCTTGCCTCCAGAAAGGGGGGAGGAGAGCTGGCCCAAGCACCTCTCTCTGCAGCTGAAGGCAGCAGGGCACGGTGGCTGCGACCTTCCTTTCACCCTCATGCTTGAACTCAGCAGCTGCATCTCTGAGGCACAGGTTTGCAACAAGAGATGCTGTGCTCACCCTGCCAGAGTCTCAGGAGGCCTGAAGGGAGGGGGATTCCTGCATGAAAAAAGAGTTCTTCCCTTTGAACCTCCTGTGCTGTCAGGGGCTACTTAGCTACTTATACAGAAACTGCCCATCCTGCACGCCCTTCTCTTCTGGGAATGTACTTTACCAGAAACAGTGACTGACCTCCCTGAGCATACAGGAAGCATCCTGCTAAAAAAAGAAAGCAGATCATGTGAACAGAACTAAACTTCCCACAAGGTGTAATTTTTGTCCATTTGTTACTTTTAATTGCAAATGCATCATGGCAAAAAGATAGAGAGAAAGTGTAAGAGTGCAGGGAAAAACTCTTTGAGCTCTTGGGACCCGTCTGCTTTGCATTCAGCTGTCCTGAGCCTGGAGAGACATTTGTGCTAAAGGTTATTCCAAAGTAGCTCAAAGGGGAGGCTTATTCTTACTGAGGATTTTTGTTAATCAGCTGTGACGCACCTCACATCATTCACCTCTTGGGGCTTTATCTGAAACAAGTCTGAAATGTTTTTCCAAGTTGTCACAGTGGAGGAGGGAAACCTGCTTTGGTCCAAGGGTAGGTTCTGATAAATAGCAGGGAGACTAAAAGCCAAGCCCAAGGTGCAGGCACAGCAGTGCAGCCCCAGGGACCCTGCTGGAGCCAGGCAGCCTCCTGGGAGCACCAGGACAGGACTTGCTGTGGATGAGGGCTGTGGAGAGTGATTCCCTGGCCCAAGCCTACTTTTTGGGTGGCTTGTGGCAGCACTGCAACAACATGCAAAGAGTGAGAGGGTTTTTTACTGATTAAGTACTTATTCATTTGGACCATACAGCATTTTCTGGAGGCTTCAGCAAACCTGAACCAGTATAATTAAATGTCCACCACAAAGAAATCATCCTGTGAAGCAAACCCCTTTTTATTGCTTTAGGATATTTATTTAAGTATTATTTCACAGCCCTACTGTAGTGATCCTTTCCTGGGTTTCCCCACCCCTCACCCACACTGAGATGCCACCAAGAAGGAGCATTCACCACGAAGTTTTTTTGGTTTTTTGGTTTTTTTTTTTGCTTCTCCAGCTGTGAGCCAGAAAGCCTGTAATTACATTAGCTCTCTGGATTTGGGGGGGGGCAATGTGCTTTCTCCTCATTCCACCAGTTACCCTGGAGCTGTAAAGTGCATCTCCATAGATGTCCTTCCATGCAATGATTTTAAAGCACTTTGCAGGGGCAGATGCCAACAGCAGCAGATGAAATAGAGAGGAATAGCTTCACAAAGGAGGAGAAACAAAGAGAAAAATGTCAAACAACCTGCAGAGAACTTGCTGCTGGCAAGAACAGGGTCCAGCTCCAGCCTCTTGTCCTGTGGGCATCCCCAGGGGTACAGCCACCCTGCTGCCCTGACTCCTCAGGGTGTGCCTGGCGTGAAGCAGCACACAGAACTTGTGCTGGTGGATCTAATGACTCTTCTGCAGGCTTGCTAAGCAAAAGCCACTATCTGTGATAATGCAGTTGATAGCTTCCTGCTATACACTGTACATACAGAAATGTAAGAGACTACCAACAAATTGCAGCCATGGTAGAGCAAAATTTTGTTGTGAATATATTATGGCTTGGTGAGCAAGGCTTTCCTTTTCTGTGGGTGTTTCAGTCTTGTTTCAAGGTGGGGCTGGGCACTACTGCAAATTTCACTTCCTTGCCATCCGCTTGCATCGTGATTGTGTCAAAGCTGCCCAGAGAAAGTAGAATTGCAGCTGAGATACAGCTGAGCAAGATTAAACTGCTCTTCTTGTTTGCTCTGTTTATCTTTTCCCTCACCAGTGCACTTCCCTGCATTCCTCTGGTGCACTTTAGAACAAATAAGCCTTTTGAAATGATTCTTCTAACACACAGAGAAACCACCTCAGGCAGTCATCAAAAACCCAGGCACAATTTAAGTGAGGCATACTGGCAAGAAAGAACAAAGCTTTTTGCCCTGAAAAAGTGTGAAGCTGACTGTTGCAGTCTGCTGCGGGGAAACACACACAAATATGGTCATGTAAAATATCACAGAAGACATTCATAATTCTACTGGCAGCACTTGCTTAGTAATGAGGGTTTGAAGCTTAAACTGGACAAGAATAATATGTGATTAGTTATCTACTGCTTTTCTGTCTATTTATTGCTTCATAAAATATTGACTTCATCACTCTTCTTGGTATCAGTTCCCCTCTCCATAGTATGGCACTTCCACTTGCCCCATGCTCTGGCCATTCAAAAGATTCATAAGAAGTTCTGTAGGTTTCTTATATTTAAAGATGAATATTGATTGTATAAAAATACATTGGTACCTAAGACCTGAGCTGGAAAAATATGCTTCTAAGGTATCATTATTTTGCCATGAATAGGATGCTGCAGAGACTTACATATGAATGTTTGATTTAGCACAGCATGACTTCAGTGTGGAAAACGAGAAATGTGCAAGCACATCAGCACAGGGCACTGAGAAAGCAGACAATGTTTGCATGCATTGATCTCTCTGATGATTTGATAAATCAGCAGGTTCTGCCTTTAAAATAGCATAGAAGAGTTTCAGAGGCTAAAATTTGAAGATGCTAGTCTTTCCCTAAGTGAGATTTTTGTTCTCATTAACTCAACCTTCATAGTTTCCTGTGGTGAAAAAGTTTCCAGTTTGATGACGACAATGCCCAGACTGGATGCCAGGCCAGGAAGGCAGGTGACAGCAGTGGGAAACCAGCTACAGTTACACTGGGAGCTGCCACCAGGGCTACCTGGCATACAAAGACCCTATGAGGAAATGATCTCCTCATGTCCTGAACCTGCTTGGAAGTAAGTGTAGGGAAAATAAACAGCTTTGGTCATGCCAGGTTTAGTTGGGACTGCTTCCCCTTTCAACAGCTATTCAAATGCCAATCTATTTTTAACATTCCAAATATTTTTACAGCACAGTTTTGGCATGCATTTTCATACTGTAGTTTGGAAGGGCTAAGCTAAGGTTTTGCTTTTAATTTTTAGAATGAAACCAGAGGTATAATGCAGCACCCTCTTCAGCCAAGAGTCTGCCAATGAATGTGATTTACCTTGTAGTGGGATAGAGAGTGAGTATAAATTAGAATCTAACACCTGAAATACAGTGAGCAACACCTTCCCTTAGTGTGAACGAGCAGAGCTGTGATGTCAGTGGAGCCTGACTGATTTATATGTGTGGGAGTCTGGCCCTTTGCCTGCATAACTCCTATTGGCCATGGCTGGCAGATCCCAAAACAGCCCCCTTTTCTGCTTCTGGATGGAGACTTTCCCCTGGCTGCCATGTGGGGCTCAGAGGATATACCTTGCAGAATCAGAGATAGCCCATCAGGGGAATGCTTTCTTCTTCTGCCTGACTCTGATCCTAGCAGGTGACCTTGGCATTAAAAATCACCTGTCTCTGCAGGTATGTGCAGGGCCAGACCCTCAGTGTGGTTCCCTACATTTAACCCCTGCTCTGTTTAGTGAGTCAAGCTTTAATGTTGAAATGTTCACTGTGCCAAAGGTCCTTGGAAGACAAACTCCTGCTTTCAAACATTGCTGCAGATCTTGCCTGGAAGCTCAGGCAATGAAGGCTCCTCAAGGATTCAGGCACTCCTGAAGGTGAGTGGGAAGGTGGGAACCAAAAGCTTCAATTTCTGATTCTGTCACGTCCTGCCCACATTGCAGTGGCTGATGCTTCCCTCCTTTGGTCAATGGTAGGGCTCCCATTTTGTTGTTTTATTTTTATTAGTTTGCCAGCTTTATGTGAAGCAGGTGTGATTTGGATTGTGAGCTGCCAGCAAGCTGTCAGTCAGCTGCAATGGATGTGCTGTGCCTTGGTGTCTGTCTGCTGGTACTGAAGGAGCAATTGAAATCTTTATTGGGGTGGCACCACTGCACCCAGATCCAGACCACAAGACCCTGTTCTGGTGTTGAGAAGAAGGATGAACCACAGTGAATTGATGGTAACCCTTTCACCTGGTCAATATGAGATTGAATTGATCTTGCTGTGGGAGTTGGGGGGTCACAGCACCCAAGTGTGGCTGGGTAATGGAAAAACTGTCAGAGGCCAGAGAGGGAAAGGGATATTTTATCCTTTTCTACCAAGGATAAAATCATCAGCAGGGTTATAGCCTGTTTGGTAAATAGATTGAGAAGTTGAAGCAAAGCTAAAATACCACTATACAACCAGAGGTGTTCTGGAAACCACTGTGTGCTACAGCTTTGTAAAATTGAATAGCTGCCCTGTTTCGACCCAGACGTGGTTAATCTTCAGCTGCAGATGAGACACTTTGTTTATAGCAGGCAAAGGCAGCCTGCAAGGGGCTTCAGTTAAATGCAGAACCCCTATTGTCAGCAAGAATAATCCTTGATTACTAAGAGCTGAAGTCCTTGCCAGGAAGAATATGTCTCCAAGTTTACACCCTTATGATCAGAAAGATAATATATCAATAATCCATTTTTTTAAGGAAGAAGAACTGGAAAAGCTGTTTGTGAGCAGCTGAGACTGCATTTTGTTGGTTGCCAGTGCTGAAAGGATGTATTATCACAGTCCTGGGCACTTAATCATTGAGTGGAGTACACAAAAATAGCCAGGAAAGTTGCAGGCTGTGCTGAATGGGTTGAAAGGTTGTGGGAACATGTTCTGGCACACCCTTGTGCTGTGGTGAGATACATGACGAGGGGGCAGGGGAGAGAGCATTTCAGTAGGCTCAAGCAAAGGAGAATATACTCTTGTTTCTATATAAACCTTCTTCTCTCTTTCACTCAGCATCATTTTGCTTCCTGGAGCAGAAATAATTTCCATTAGTCATTCAGGGTAACACGTTTCTAATGCATACAATGTGGAAATGTCTCAGCAGCAAATCTATGGTCCAGTTCAAATGCTGGGAAAAAGCTTTAGTATATTACACAATAAAATATTTGTAAACACAGATGACTTGAGTTTAAGAGGAACTTTGGTCATCTGGAAAATAAACCAACACAAAATTACAACACGACAACAAATGAGCCAAGTAGGGAACCTGCCTGTGGCTCTTAAAAACCCACCACTACTGCAAGAAAAACCCAAGGCCATTGCTGGAGCAGATAGGAGAGCAGGTACCCTAGGGAAAATAGGATAAAGAAACATTTGGTTGGCTACCTGTGATATATGTTAAGAAACAGCCCATAAACCCCAGTCATTGTGCCACAGTTAATATCAAGTTAGCCGCCTTGCTGCCAGACCAGCCAAGGCATGAATACTAATGCTGCCCTCAGCTGCCACAGAAATTGTCTCTTTGCATAAGAGGAACGAAGACCTTTTGTCCTTAACTTGCTCGTGCCAGGCCTAAGCCAGGAGCTCCAGCTGCATCTGCAATCAGACAGGCTCTGCTTAGCAGTGTTGTATTTAAAACTCACTCTTCTCCGCCTCCCAGGGAGAAAATGAAAAGGAAGGCTGCACGCACGCCCTGTGGTAAGGGTGGCCCAAGGTGGTGTCCCTGCTGGGGGCACAGCAAGCCACAAAAGCATGGCCAGAACATGCTTTTTGAGCACTTCAGCTGTGTGAGCACAGTAGGGGACCCAGTGTGAGCCCTCTGGGGCAGCGGCAGAGACAGAAGGCGGTGGGAGGCTGCAGTGGACTGCTGGAGGTGCAGGGACACAGGCGCAGCCTCAGAGACCCTCTGTGGCCAGCAACGTGGCCACTACGGGAATAGCTGTGATTCCATGGGGCTGCATGTGGCAGGAAACCAGAGCAGCACAGCTTGGTACGCATCCATAAGAGAGTGGAATTCTTTCTCATTCGGCAGAGGGGTGAGGAGGGCTCTGCCACCAGGAAGCAGGGGCAGCAGCAGGGGTCCCTTCAGCCTTGGATGGGCAGAAGCACATTGACAGCCAAATCATGGGCTGTGTGACTCAAAACCAGAGCCCTTCTCTGTGTCATGCTTTCTAACTGGTGTGGCCGGGGGTGCTGAGATAAGGAAATTAAGAAATTAATTTTCATGGAGAATTTTTTTCCTGCTGCCTTCATGCTTGAGAGTATCCTTGCCTTTATGTTATACCCGCCCCCAGCAGTTCCGTGTGACTTTCTTGAAGATTTGCCTATGTAGTGCAGTTACTGTAGGGCTGTTTGAATAGCTGTTTCTTCAGAATAGCTGGTTCTGAACAACCCAGTGCAAAACCAGGCTTATTCTGAAACAAGAAAACCTTATTCTGATTAATCTCAATACTGGGTCAAAACTGACCTCTTTTCAGGAGTTGATTGGGGTAAATCGGAACACGTGGAACAAGAGTGTCCACAAAGGGAAGGATCAGGAACAGCCTGCAAATTCACACCCTCTCTTAATCAGAATGAATTGGCAAGCATGGACAACTGTCCTATTGCACAGAGGAAAAAAATAAGAGTATATAGATGTGAGTCTGATACATGGGCCTCCCAAGCCCTACTCTTTCTTCTAAGCATGTAACAACTGGATGAATATTAGTTTCTCCAGCCACTTGCCTGTCTTATGCAATGTACTTTGTTCTTTCACACTTATGGTGATTATTTTCCCCCTACTAACTTGTGCAAAAGCCAGCTTTCTTTTTATCACTCTTCCACTCCTGCTTCTTCAAACAACTGGATGGGTACAAACAGCCAATTCCTTATGATGTAACACTTCCAATTTTCACATAATTGCCTTGCCATCAACTACCTGCAGCAAATCAGTCCATTCAAGCAAACTCAGGTTTTTTGGGTCAGTCAGAGATGGTTTTCAAGAGATGGTTTTCAAGAATGCAAGGGATCTCTTGGTCTCAGTGTACAAACTGTCACTTCCTCTGTCAGTGAATCCATGAAAATTGGCAGAACAAAAATAATGGTGGCACTGAATAATTCAGTAATACACTATGACAATATCTGCTAAACTCCTGTCAACACAGCCTACCTTGCTGTTGCTGAAGCTGGCTTTACAGTCACATGGACTATTGTTAGCCTGGCTTTTGGATACTTAACACCTTTTGCAAGAAGAGCAATAGGAGAATAAACTGGTATTTTCATCATAATGATGTCACAACTAGAGGGATAAAAGCCCAACAAAACCAGGTTTGTCACAGTTATAGGCATGTGGATGTAAGAATGACCAGCTCTCCTAGGTCAGCCTTGTCTTTTCTGCTTGGGTTTGTGCCCATCTCCTCCTCTGCCACACTCACAACACAAGAGCACACTTACCAGGCAACCAGGGAGTTACATAATTTATGACCTAAACAAAAAAATCCAGGGATGGCACAGAAGTGGGTGGTTGAAGATGGTTTGCCAAAGAATTCAGTCACTCTTTAGACAAGTGAAGTACAACATAAATCTGAGTGAACTAAAGACAGAGTGGCTTTGGTGTTAATGTAAGTGAAGCTACTACTGTGGCTCTTTAATGTGAAGGAATGAAGCACTTCCTTGGTTGTTTTGGGTTTGGTATGTAGAATCTCTTTAGCTCATGAAAGAGGAGAACAAGAGGTGGTTGTCTCATGTTTGGGCTTTCTACAATTTTGATAAAAGATCTAATGCAGTATAAATATCTTTAACCCAGACTAAAAAGTGAGTAACCTGAGCTAACAGGCAAAAGACAAAGCTAAACAAATTTAAGAAGTCAGTCTTTTCACGGTATCTCAACTCTAGAACAATTTATGTACAACTGTAATGGACCTGTAATCATGCAAAGCATTTAAATCAAGACTGAACAACTTCAAAATAAGAACTGCTGTAGATTCAGCAGAGTTAAAAATACTATATTGAAAAATTAAGATGGGGTATTCAGACTTCATTGTTACGTAATGCTTTCTGATCTTTTGAGTCTTTGTCTAGCTGCACAGGATGGGAGTAATGTGTCCTCCTGCTGTACTTTTAGTCCCTGGAATTTTTCCATAATGCACAAATTAAGATGGAAAGTTAGTTATTCTGATAAGAAAAATATGTAATTCAGACTGAGGCTTAAAATTTAAAGGTTATCTTCAATTGCAATTTTGCTTTTTCCCTTCTGGGTTCATGCCGTCCTCATATCAACTATGCATTATTCTATAAAATAATTGACACGAAATGTTTAAGTAATTTTAAAAGAAATTACATACAGACTCTTTCACATTTGCTTTCCCCTCACCCATGCTTTGCATTTTATTTGGCATTTTGTGGAGAGTCAATGAAGAGCAGTTTGTTATGGGTAAAGCTGTTCTTGGAAGGACAACACATGGACACTCTACAGTAGCAAAATGTATTTTATTTATTGTAGCCTGGGCCATATATAAATCAGAGAGAGGGAAAAATGTGAACCATTGGGTTCTGAGTTCTGTGAAGAGGAACAGAGTGATAATTTCCACTTGGAAAAGTGTTTAGGTCAGCTTCAGGAGGGAAAGAATGGAATTTGATTGTAGTGGACCTGAAGACGAACACCATTTCCCATTTACTGGCAAGTAAGTATTGGTGATGAAAAAACTTTCAATATTTGACCTTGAGGAGCCTCTTCAAAAGAGTTACACATAAAGCCTAGAATACCCAGCTACCAAATGCTTTTGGCAAATCCCTGGCTGAAAGGCATCTATTTCTAAACAAAACTTCTTAAGAAATTATATACCACATTCAGAGAGCAGCTAGAACATTTTTCAATGCCATGATGGTGTGTTTTTCTGTCACCTCAGTAGCCAGTTTACAAGGTGGACACTGAAAGGTAAGATGGAGATTTCAGCCATGTTCAGTGGCTGCAGAAACAACTGTACCAGAGGAAGACTTAAGCACTCCCTGACCAACAAGAAGCTGAACTCCACTAGAAGCCAACTCTACACATCAAGAGCTTGACAGCACAGTCCCCTTGGTGCCAATATTGTCCCCACATACTCGCATCTGTCCCCTCCATGGTTTTAGTCTGTAACTATTTGCTGAGGCAGGGAACAGAGGCAATTAAATTTTAGGTTTTCTTGGCAGTTAGCTTCTCCAAGGGACTTTTAAGTGAGTGCTGTTCCCAGCAGAAATGCTTGCCCAGGCTTGCTGACCTGTACAGGTCCTGGGAGTGCCTGCTCAGTTTTGCCCAGCAGGGTTAGCTAGCCCCAGTCGCTCTCAAGCTGCCCTAAATCCAAACTGCTCAGAGCTGAGCAGGGAGAGGCACAACTTCCAACAGAGCAGCAGCAACAACTGCTGGATACAGCACCATCAGAAACTGCTGTGGTCAGTCCCAAATCCCACTTGGCAGCCAGAGGGTAAACACTGAGGACAGAGACAAGACATCAGGAATCATTATCATCTGCCTGGAAAAACCTGTAGGATACTTAAAGTGGGATTTAAATACATATATAGGATTTAGGAATAATACCTTAAAAGGCTTAATTTGATTATGAAACATGGAGGTCAGAGTTTGTGTATATCCTTTAGAAGGAAAGAAAATTCGGAGGTATAGCTTGCTGGCCCAAAACAATTGAAAGCAGTTCTCTGAATGCTTATTTTATCAGGCTTCAGACAGCACTGGTTACCTTGAACCACCTGACATACAATTTGTATCAGCAATTTTTCTGTGCCTTTGCAATTTTAGTTTTATCACAATAAGGTCAAGACAGTTGGACATAGAAAAATATCAGTTAATTCTCCTAGACTCTGAACCATGTTGACACCAGCTTCAGATGGAAAAATAAATGCCTGGTGGTCCATAAAAGAAGTTGTTCCACTAAACAAGTGTCGTCTGAAAGAAGAAAATCTCACATGCCCACGGAATATTATTCATTCAAGTGGTAAGCCATTAGTGTATATCATCTCTAGGCAGACATTTACACGATACAGGAGATAATGGTTTGGCTGCAGAACATTTCTGGAGGAGGAAAATACTATGGAACAGTGGAGAAACACAAAATCCTATTGTTGAAGTGTCTGACGACTCTCATGTACCTCAACAGGGTTCATATCTTTTTACTCTGCAATGTTTTTTACAAACTGCATGGAAGAATCCTGCATGAAAATCTGGCTCAAGCAAGGCAGGTTGTACCACACAAAGTTGCTATAATAATTAAAATTAGGACAGAATTAAATCCCAAACCTACTTATTTTAGGTTATGTTTCTACTATTTGCATCTACTTCAATATCCAGAAGTAGGTTAAAATTAAACTAGCAAATTTTTTTATATTCCTGTTTTGCTTAAGATACTAGATCTATTTAGATAGTCACTTTTTAAAAATCCTTTTTCTTAAGAAGAACTATAAAAATATGCCTGAAGCATTCATAGGATGATGGCCTGTAATTCAGTAAACAAGAGAAAGCTGTCCTGGCCTCTATTTGTACCCAAGAGCTTCTGCTAAAAGATGCAACATGATAGTAACTACTTTTCTTTTTAAAAAAAAAAACACATTACACATTTCCTTTTGCTTTGTAGCTGTAACAGACCTTTTACAAAAGCCATTTTCTCTCAAATAATTTATTTCCTTGCAAAATACAATCTACCACATAAAATACAAACCAGCTTGTTTCCTTCTAATCCCTTTCAGCTACCATACTTTCCAATGTTACTGTTAAAATTTAAGATAGAAAACACAAGTTAGTGGGATCATATCCCCTTCATATACCTCAATTTGTCTGCAGTGGAAAAACATAATAGGGATTCAAAGGGCTTGATTGGTTTTGAAGTTCATGGGAATGATTACACCAGAAAACAGAGTAAATGCTCCAATAAGATAGGGATCTCCTACTAGAAGATCCTGGGGAAAGCATGGCTGAGGAATTAGTGTCATTAGCCAGCAGGACAGTGATCTCATTTCAGTGGCCTTGCTCTATCAGTATCAAGGACAACTTAAAATGGGAAAGTATTTAATATCAATATGTAAACACTCTCAAGTGCTTTCTAAAATGTGAGTTGCCTCTCCCACGATTTACAAGGTATTATTTTATAACTACTGTATTATAAAATTGTTATGAAGGTATGTTATAGGAGGTTACTAATGCCTTTGCTACAGGCTGTAAGGACCTGTAAGAGCTGACTGGCAATGGGCTGTTATGGGATGCCTATTTAGGATAGATCAAACTAATTATTTGAACACACCTTGCCAGTATTTTATTTCAGTAAAGTGATAAACTTTGGGTCTTAAGAGCTGTAGTGCTGATGGTTCAAGAGGCAGCTAAGTAGGTAAATACAGCAGTTTACAGGGTGGGAGAAGAAAGGGGGCAAGGGGAGAACAGGCATTATGTACTTGGTTATACTTTGTCTCTTCTTACACCATAGTCACCATCAGATGGATGTGGGCTATTTAAAAGGTTTTTAGATTTAATTAACACATTGCTAACTTCCCTGCTGGAAGCAGGCAGCCATTGCAGCACTAGAGGAATAACTTTAGAAATGCCATTCAGCATGAAGAGGCTCAGATGTACCTCCAGTAAATTTCTGTACACACATTCCAACACTTACTTTTCAGGAGGGTGTAATGATTTACACACTACTCTTCAGTAGTGGCAGTTTGAACAGCAGATCAGTAACATAAACTGACAAGCTATATGTGCCTGTCAACAATACACAGCAGAGCTGTGTCTGTCATTGGACTGGAACAGTTGCCATGTAAAAAATACTTGGTTTATTAAAAAATACATACCCTAAGCCAGAAAGAGACCATGAGTAAGTATTGTGTAGATTTTACACACTCAGCTCACTTCAACTGATAACAACTTTAAAAACAGGAAGACTAAAACCTCAAGTCTATGAAGGTCTGACAACAAGTTGTGTAATCCTGGTGCATAGTTGTTGGCATTGTTAAGTCTGGTCTTGATACCTTGGTGTCAAATATCCCTCAGGTGCAACCACTGCATGCTGTTTCAGTCATTCTGTGGAAGTATGTGCAGATCTTCCTCATGGAAACTGAAGTGGCTGCAGCCTAGCAAGAAATAAAACCAAAACTAGCATGAAACACTTTTAGGTTAACAGCTCGTATGCTGCAGGGATCTCAAAAGTCTCCCCTCCATCATTGCTCCAGTTTGCTCAGCTTCCCAACTAGGAGAGTAAATGAAAGGCTCTTTACTACAATCTGTCTCACAGATAAGAGGCTTACTATCTACAAGCAACACTGTCTAAATCCTAGGGTTGTCCTACTGCCATCAGAAATGCACTCCAGCTGCAGTTCCAGCTTCCCTACAGCAGATAAGAGAGCTGCAGATTTCCAAGATACAGCAAATTCAATGAATGCTGTTGGGTATTCCTGGCATCTCCTCAGGCTATGAGAACAACACAGGAGCATCCCAAAATCTGAACCAGAGCATACTGGGCAGAAAAGGTAATTGTTCTATAGTAATCTCTCTCCAGGGCAAATCTCTGTCTTGTGTTTAAACACGAACAGCATAAAGCACAAGTAGTCACAAGCAGTTGTAGGTTTCCTATAACCAAGATGTCTTGGTACAACCACAACATGAAGAGTCCAGCTGCTATGAGTAACTTCAGGACTGCTGGTTTGCCTAGGTTGTATCTGATAGAAGCTTTGGAAGGGATGAAATCAGGTAAGAACTTTTAGCATCAGATATTCAAGAGTACAACTAAAATTTGATGATTGAAAATTTACCTAACGTTTACTGAAATAAGACTCAGTCAAAGACACTGGAGGACTTTGGAGTCCAGTTTCAGAGACAAGTGAAGTTTGGTTTGTTTTAAAAAATGTAATTGTAATTTCCTAGTTAAGCTCTCATGCCAATGTTTTTAGCTGCTTTATAAGCTTAACTTTAATTTCAGATCCTAGGATGAAATCTGTCCCAGGCTTCCTGTACACCAGAAGTAGGATGACATAGGTCAAATCACTGCCCTCTCACTCTTGCACACTTTTTGTTTTCTTCTCGTTTTCCACTGAAGGAACTGAAGGCATTATTTAATGCCCCACAGTTTTAACATGAGTAACAAATTCTTTTGCTGCCTGAGCTGGAAGAGAATTTAGCTCTTTCTTCCAATGTTTAAGTGGCTTTCCAGTAACATAAACAGGCAGATGTGATGGTGAACACATAAACAGGAGATCTGCCAGGAAAGCTGTTGGCATTATTGTGCCTTTCAGAGTAGAGCTGTATTTAAGAAGACAGCTACATCCTTCAAACATCCAGCTGGGAGCTGCAAGGATCTCTGAGCTCCTGTATGCCTTAAATCCCTTGAAAACGAAGTACACATCTTAAAAGCTCTGCTCCTGCGTGGAGAGGATTAGCAGATAACAGCATTAATGTATCCAGCTTATTAGGCCAGAAATCATCCCTTTTGTCCATAGTCAAAGGGATCAGATAATTCTTTTGTGTCTGAGCAGGAGAGAACAAACAAAGGGAGAGTGGCAGCTAGGGGGTAACTTATTTCATGACAGTGTTGTTGGCTGCCCTACTTACAGTTTTTGGTGAAGTGGCCACTGCCACTGACTCTTGTCTTTTGGCACCAGGACTGCAGGATGACAGGGGGCTGCTTGACGTGCTCTGGCTGCCAGGTCTGCCAGTCCGTAGCTTCTCTCCCAGAGCAGACAACCAATTCTTTCTTTCAGGAGAACTGTTCTCTTTATCTACTACCTCAGTGTCTTTCCCACGTGGAGATCTGAAAAGACGGGGGGAAGTCTGAATGCCTGATGGATTAATATGGCCCCCAGAAAGGGAAGGCTCTTTTGGGCTGTGGCTGGAGCCTTCATGGTTGTTACACAAGTCAGCCAGGCTGAGAGAGTCTTCATCAGGAGCTTTCTGGTCTGGAACCAAGTGACATAAATTCAGCTTGGATTTCTTAGCTGCATGGTCCAGCTCAGTCACACAGCTACAGGCCTGCAGACACTTCTGCCCCGCATCAGCCTCCTTGCTGCAGTCAAGCCTTCTCTTGGCACGCTTTTCAAACTGTGAGTGTGGGGCTTGAGGAGGACAAGCAGCGTCCAGGAGACCCTGGGTGACCTGAGTGACTTCTGCCAGGGCTTTTCTAGGAGAAGGAGCCTTTTTCTCCACTTCTGAAGGAGAAGAGCACGGAGTCCTTGTAACCCAGTGTTTGATGGACATTTTGGAGGAAGGGATCAGTTTGGGAGACGCAGAGGGGCTGGCCCCAGGTGGCTTGGCTGGGATGGAGGCTGTGGTTTTGAGAGTGACTGTCGGAGTGCTGGTGGACAGTGGAAGGTCTCCGGAGTGAGCGGGAGCACAGGCAGCAGGCTGTGGTGAGGGAATGCACACGCTGCCCGCTGCCAGGACCTTGGCAGGAGTGCTTTGTGGGCTGGCTGGTGGTCCTGAGAGGGGAGAAATAAGTAGTCTGATGAGGAATACAGAACAGCAAATTAAGGACAGTCTGTTTAAAAACACCCCTTCCAATCAGGAGATGAATCGGTGCTGACCCTGTGTGTCAGATATACCCTTTTGAACTAAGAAGTTGTATAAACCCTTCTGGTTTTGGTTAAACTGGTACAAGTCCATTATAAAATCCTGTATCACACTGACAAAGCATAATGCAGCACATCTGTGTAATGTCTGACATCTATCCCTTCGGTAGTGAGTGCTCTTACATGAGCTACAGCCAAAACGAACAGACAAAACAAATCTTGAATCTTCCCAGTGTATCTAGCCTTGCTGGAGCTTTGCATTTTGCTCTTCCAGACAACTGCCTAGTGAAAAAGGCTGGTCCCCACCTGCCCTGAATCTTTAACAGCTGCATAACCAAGCTGAGGGACAAAGGTACTGCAAGCAGGTCCCACAGCAAATTACAATACCAAGGAAGCCTTACACTGTGATGCCCTACCACGTGAATAATGCTCCTAGTCAGGTGTTACTGGCTGCATATTTTAAAGAGTTTTTTTAGTGAAGGACATACTTTCATTCTTTTGTCTTTTTGTTGGAGGACTTTCTGCAATGCTGTATTAGAATAGAGACAGTAGTTATTTACCACACCCAGGGAAGTGTGAGAAATTCTTCACCTCCTGAACAAGGACTTAAATTCCAAAGGAAATAAAATCTCTCAACAAATGATTCCCAAACAGGTACTTCACAGTGTTTTGAGCTTTTGAGTGAGTGGCTTTTGAGCTCACTAGCCAAGATATCAATGCCCCTGCTTGTAAAAGAGAAGTTTTGAACACTGAGAAAACACCAGTCATAGGTAGGGGCCTAAGGACCTCACTAACAACAGTGGGACTCATACATAGCAAAGATCTTGGTCTGCAGCAATATTGGAGAGTGTTATTTTAATTCTTTCACATGTTTTTGTGTCCAGCCCCCTCCCACAGGGAACACATTAGTAGGTTTGTAAGATGCCTGCTTTCTCATTCACCTAACTCACGGTGATGCAATTAAATGGGGTACTGCCTTAAGTTACTCTGTGCACTTCCACTGCAGGGCACAAGAGCACTAAAAATTTTGTGTATAGCAAGGGTTTAATCCAAACTCCCCACTCTGAGCACTAGCACTGCACTATAAAGCACTTCATTAGAACAATGAGAAGTCTAGTGTGAATAACCTGCCAGTTTCATTTTGTCCATGCTGGGCTGTCTCACACACAACATGTTGAGTGAGCACCTACAGGCCTGGTTATACACCATACTAAGCCTCTTCTGATCCTTTTACTGTATTATCTAACTAGTATCCAAAATACAAGTACTGCTGCATCAGAACGAAATTGAATAGGATCCCATATTAAAGGATCCCACTACAAATAACTTCAACACAAAAAACAGAGTTAAAGGCTCCTTTCCTGATAAAATATGCTACTTCTTGCTTCATAACAACTTGCTTCAATCTGGGCTATGTGAATGTAACTGCCAAGATTTTTTCTCCTAATCTTTGGTTTAATGAGCACTTACAAGACAATAATAACTCAGCTGGGAAATTAGTTGCACTCAAAAATCTAAGCTTCTGGGGGGAAGAAAGTAGCAAGCTCAGCAACTCTTGATCCGTAATGACCATTACAAATTCATTCAGCAGAAATATTGCATGACTAGTTGGGTACGAGCACTTTGAACCCCAAACCAGTCTGAAAGTTATGCTGTGGACACACTGGATAATGGAAAATGAGCTATCCTGGGAGTAGGATGAGTGCCATGGCAAGAAGCAAACACAAATTTGAGATGAAGAATATGAAGATCAGACCTTTTGCATTATTTATCTTCTACCAAGCCAATTTCAAGCTGTTTCCATTTATGCTGCCACTGCACATGGTATAATACTGCAAATACCTGCAGTCAATCTGCATCACACCAAAGCAGGTTGTTTTGGATGTTTCCTACCTTCTCTGCCACAAATCTTCTAGAGTGGTATTATCAATCTCCAGATTTAAGAATCACAAATTGTCCATGCACAGGCCTGCTCCAGAAATTTGGTTACACAAAACCACAGAGAAAGTAGTACAATTTAAGAAACCACAAAAGTAATTGCCAAAGAAAAGGAAACTCCGGTTGCTACACTTGATGATACAGGTCAACAATCAGTACACAACCTCAATCTCATAATTTGTTCATCAGAAATGGGTGGGGAACTATCTAGATTCATCCCAGCAGGTCTGAAATAGTACTCTGCTTGCCAGCTCTGAATTAGTCTCTGCAGATAACTCCTACATTCTAACAGCACGTGTTTTGTGTTCAAGAGCCAAGGCCAGCAGGAAGCCTGCTGTTGTGTTTGCAGTGTCTGTGTACTTCCTCCTCCCTCCTGTGTTACTTTAATGCAGCAAGAGCAAGGAGAAATAAGTAATTTCTTCTGGCATTATTGCCAAACCTCACTTGTGAAGTTTTAGTGTATAAGATACTTTAGATGTCACGTTTTTGGTCTAAACCTATGATTACCTCTGTTTTTCTGGCACTAGGAAACAAAGGTATTTTTGAGTTCTCTCTGAGGAAGAGTGTGTGCACACACAAAACAATTACCAGCCATGGAGTGGACCTGGCACTCTCCCTCCCATTGTCCTGCTAACTTCCTGCTAGACTTGTTGCTCACTGGCAAAAGGTTAGAGGTAATGTTATCCCATTAGTGGGATTTGGAGACCTTCAGCCTTTATTTGTGTTAGCCAAGATGAAATTCATTTGGAGGGTGGTTCAAAAAGATAGGTGGAATGCAGGAAGTCCCAGCAGCAGCTGCTGGGAAGCTATTGTATTCTTAATTTCAGAGCTACTCTACAGAGCAGCTCATCTTACTTCACTTTGGGGGGAGGGCAGTTCTCCTCCTTTCACCTACTCTACTGCAACCAAATTCAGGTTACAGACAAATCAAAGCAAAGCAATATTATCATCAGGGTTCCTTTCTTCTGGCCTAGGGTACTACCTGCTTAGTGACTCCCTTCTCTACAGAGCCCACACCTGCTTGCTAGCTCAGAGCATGCTGCACAACTTGCCTGAGTGCCCAGGCTTTGTAGAAAGGTACTGCATTTGTTCACTAGACTTAAAACATAAATAGATGATTAATTCTGGGACATTACAATAATCACAATTGTCTACATGTTTCTTTGAAGTACTTTCACTACACAGCATTTCATTTGGCTGTGTATGGTCAGTACCACTGACTGAAGCTGAAGAAAGAGAGACAACACTGATAACTGCACCTGAGAAATAACTTTGTGCCACAGTTCAACTATGGGCAGAAGCAAACAGTTCAGAGTTCCAAGGGTCTGTATGTGCTGCCAGCCCTTTGCTGGGTAAACTACCAAACTGGAAAAAGCATATGATCTTACTGCTCTCAGTTAGTATTTGATAGGGAAAAAAAAAGAAAAAAGTGAGTTGTTGCTACAGTGATATCTTTGGTTGTTCAATTATCAAACTCTGCTGAAACCCACTGAAGATCTGGCTGCCCAACAAGCTGTGTCAATGAATATTTGCTCTGCAGTCTGGCCATACAGACTTTGCCATACTTGTAAGCTACTTCAGCCAGCTTGTCCTGTTGATGGCAGAAATATTTACAAGTAGAAGTGCTTGTTTGGCTATAGGAGTAATTGCCTAATATGAGAAAAACCTCAGAAGACTAATAAGACAAGCCAAAGGCTTTTGTTGGTACAGAGAACAGACAAAATTCAGCAGCTGTGTTGCATGGCAAGATAGCTCAGGGGCCTCACCTTCTCCATGTTGTTCTTCTGGTTTCTTCTGAGAGACCCAGCCCACCAAGTTGGCTTTTCTGGATACTGATTTCTCTTCCTCAGGACGACGTTGTAAGCGCCAAATCCTCACAGTGTTGTCATCAGAGCACGTGGCAATCTAAGTATAAATTTGGGTGTTAGGGTAACCAGGGCACATCCTATGGACCACTGGCTGAGTGAACAGAACAGCTACATCCAACACACCACACCAATATGAATGATGGTGAAGCTTGGCTGAAGGGGTGCAAGACTGACCATTAAACAACGAAAATAACCCATCTCTGTTTCATTACTGCACCAGGCAGCAGTATTTGTTTTACAGCAGGCAAGGCTGCTGCATCCATGTCTTTCTGCTATAGAAATCTCAGTCACCACCAACCATTTGCTTCACATGGCTATGTAAGAGACACTGGTCTGCTCAGGTCATGGCACATTTTGAGATTTCAAACCCTCGGAAGACAAAAGCAGCCACGGTCCTTTTTGCACCTGCATCTTAATTTGCCTCTGTTGCTGAGGACATCTGCTTGGGGACAAACATTTGCAGCACACCAAGAAGGTGACATGCTGTTGCATGAGCTGTGCTATCTCTTCAGAGTCAGATGCCAGCAGTACCTGGCAGAGAACCCAGCTCTGCCAGGAACACAGCTCTAGAGCCCTGCTGCAGCATCACGTGCTCCAATAAGATCTCTGGAATCCTGACCAAAGGAGCAGCACCCATCTAGCCCACATTTTATGGCTATCTTTAGGCAGATTACCTGTTGACTCAGCAGGGAATCAATCAGTAGAAAGAAAAAGGAAATGCTGTGGTGAAAGTTCACAGCAATCTCAATGGGGAAAGTGTCTCTACTCTGACCTTCGTCACATCAATGTTGTCCCTACCAAAAGCAACCTTGCTTCTCAAATCACACCAAGCAGCTTTCTGACCTGTCTTAGCTCCATATTTTCCACTTTTCCTTGTGCTTTGGCATCTGAACAATGGCTGACTATTTCTTCCCTGTGTCAGTAACAATTTTAAAGGCTGAATTGGTCTGCATTTCCAACACATCACCATCAGGATGCCGGGCTACCTCTATATCACAGATTTCATCTGAAATGCCAGTTCTCATATTGTGCATCTCACACAACGAGAACAATTCCTGATGTTTCCCTGCAAGACTCCTACCCTCCTACACTGTAATGCTTTTCTGAAGCCCTGGTGCTCCAATCCAAGCTAGGGAAAGAAGCTGACTTCTTTAATGTTGTGAGATGGAACAAACTCTGGCTATCATTAGGACACTGCTCAGGATTTTTCAGGGTTATTTCTAGTTTTGAGCTAGGCCAAACATTTGAACCAACTTCCTACTTCAGTTGTTTTCCTTTTAGTGACACCTGGTGCATAACTACTGACCCAATTTCACTGGAGGCTCTGTCATAAGAACAGCTCAGATTTTGAAAAGAGGTCACAATGAAAAGAGTCCATATCTTTTTAAAGGGCATCCAAAACTTCTTGCCACTCTGTACAAGACTAGCAGATGTATCAATGGTCAGAGGGAAAGGAAGATGTGAATATGGAACAACAAAACAAGCCTTTGGCTTATGAAAACCCTGATTAAATGATTTCATTGTTTTGTCTCTTATAGGTAGTCTCAAGCTCTCATTAGGAGAGGTCTTTACTGATTTGCAATTTCCTAGGACTTCTCAATTAGCCTAAATTATCTGAAAATAATAGAAAGGTTCTGATATATTGTGCTAATATGACAAGGTTGGATTACTGTCTCCTAAATGAACATTTTAGAACTGATTGAGTAAAAATTTCCTCCCGAAACAACAAATGCTGCTGCCATTTTGAAAAGCAGATGTCACATCACATCTATTGTTTCACAGTAAAAACCATTTTGCAGAAGACCAACCTTAGTGAAGTCTGAAGGACACCAAGCAATGGAGGTAACTTCCTGAGAGTGACCAAGGAGTATCCTTGGAGGAAGGCTGGGCTCAGAAACCTTAAAAATTCCACAGAAAAACAAGCAAACAGTCAGAAGGCACACAGCCTAATACACATCTCCAAGAAAAACCCCATATCCCACCTGTGAAGCATGTGGATACTTCCCATCTTTCCTGTATGAAATGCATAAATCAAATTCTCTCAGTCTATCATCATGAGGCAACAACTGAGGCAGTCCTAAGCAGCAGTTCATGGAAACACTTGTTCAATTCCTGCTACACACAGGAATTCTGTCTCCAGAGTTGACAGCCCAAAACATGACACAAGCATTTTAAGTACCTCTGCCTGTTTCAGGTAAGATTATTAAATGTTGTGAGGCTCCTATTTTGAATCAGGTTAGGCAAATATATTCCGCTGCTCTTTTACCAATATCCCAATCACAGGTCAATGGTTTATTAAAATATGAAACCACTGCCAACAAAATCCCATAGATGAACCTTCACTGGCTTCAGAACTGGCGTTTGTGCAACTACCAAGTGCCTGTTCCTTCTCCAACCAATCAGCTGGACCAGACACCCTCTTAAGAGTTCACAGAAAAGCTCTCTAAATCATCCACATTCATTCAACTGATCTCCATTTCTCTCACAATCTTCATAAAAATCTTTCTCCTGCTCTACAGTACTGCTACTTATCTTTGATTCCAGCTCCTGTAAGTGACAGACAGAGCTGAAGCCAGCATTAAGTGGCCCAAAGGAAAAAAAAAACACACACACATAAACAGACACACAGATTCAATCCAAGTTTTGCTTGCTTTCAGCAGGCAATCCTTTCTGGAGCTGTGAGTCACCATCACTGATGTGACACTATAAGGGAGATTTATCAAGGGGATTTGCATAAGTGACTAAGGGAATGAACAGATCCTTTACTGTCTGGGAAGAGGAGTAGACATTACATTGACATTCAAAGAGGTTTGAAAGGAAAATGCAAGACTTTGGGAAGGCTTCTGATTTACAAACATTTTTCTCTTGTAGATCATCTACAACAGCCTGCAAAACTGCAGCTTTGGAACTTAAGCTGTTTTGATACAAACAGGTTCATCTTAACAGGACCCTTTTTTCCCCCTGGCATGATAGAGGCAATCACTTGACTAAATATCCACTAAATGCCTTGGTCAGACCATTCCCTTCACTGCCAAAACATGCAATGCCATGGAAACTAAATCCCTATTTAGGGAATAAACAGGAGATCTTGGTGCAGAGAACACCTTCACTTACAGTTAATAGCTGTCTCACTATTATACATTCATAGCAGCCAAAACAGTGGTCCAGTAGCCACTGATTGCTGGAAGGAAAGCAGAGGAAGGGAATTACTCTTTCTAGGACACAGTGTTTTTACACTATTGTCATGTAAATTAAATCAACTATACCCAATTTATATTACTGTGAAGTGAAGAAGAGTGCAGAGTTATGGCTGTGTCCACTGTGTTTGGCAGAAGAGTGTCTGGCAGTCTGCACATGTAAAATCAGAATTAGCCACAGCACAGGCTGCTTTTTGTGCCTGAATTGACAGGATATTGTTGGGGAAGTGAGGCCTATTGTGGAAAGGTTAAAAAGAGAAACCTAGGAAATGAGACTTATTTTAGTTACTCTCCTCACTGGAAACAGCTGTTACATCCATTTTCAAGATGCAGCATAAAATGGTGTCTATGGTTTTGTGCACCACATGATACAGAAGCACATCCATTCCAGGGCTGGGACACACCAAAGCATAACTTGATATGGTTTCCTGGGAGTGCTCCACATCAAAGGATTGAAAGAACAATGGAAGTACAAGTCTACAAATGGTATTTTTTTATTACCAGGAAGGTACCTCAGATAGGTACCATCTTTGTGGAGAAAAACCTCTCTGCTCTTCAGCTTGTATAAACTCATGGTCGTTCAAGAGTGAGTGTTACTCTTCTAATTAAAAAAAAAACCAAACAAACCCAACACAGTAAAGGAAGTGTTCATTGCCTGGAAGTGACTTATATATGAAAACAGACTGAAACAGCATCCTTGTCAGCAATAACTTCTATCCACAGTGTTTTGCACCCAAACACAAACTTAGGACTGCTGCAAAAGTTTCTCAAAGAAATCGTCTAAGTGGAAAAGGTCTTCCTCTGCATTTTATTCCTCTCTAGATACAGAAAGAGCTCTTCATTAAGGTCCTTACAACATTACATGTTAACTACTCATGCATCATCTAACCATGTTTTTTTTCACAGCATAGCAAGTCCTCATGCCATGAAAAGATACATATGTTTCAGAGTCAAATCTGTCAACGTTATCAACAGATCTTGAAAGAGACAAATGCACTGGAGGTCCCACTTTCTAATATGACTATGGTATTAAAATAAAAAGTAATCATCTGATGATTTATTTTATAAATACGCAATACGATCTGTCACTTATATGCAATAGCAACAGAAGCCTTCTGTACATGAATGCATTTTAAATGTGCTCAAATGCTTCAAATTTTGAGATATAATGACATCCTTGAATACTCTCAACTGAGTCCCAGCCTGTGTTCCAAGAAAGTAACAGAACACATGAATGCAGAATGTGCAACTTAAGTTTGCTCAGGCATTTTTGCTGAATTTGCACAGAACATGAAGAAGGTTAAAATTACACCACTTGGCATAGTAATCCTGCTGCCACACTCCTGCCCCCACAGAGTGAGCAACCCAGCTGCTTCCAAGTGTTCTCCAAAATAAAGAGGCTACGTGCTCAAACCACAGCCTCAGCAGGCTGACCCTCTCCTCCGAGAGGTTTGTATTTTACTTTCAAACTTCTTGTGAAATGGATACACAAGTCAACATTCTCTAAAAATTATCCCAAACCTGAAATAGGCAGTCAGCTGTGGTTTCTGTCTATTGTACTTCAGTAAGTCCACTATGTTCCCATATGAGGAACATGAAGAACAGAGCTTGAAGCATGCCTTATTCTGAGGTGACTGCTACTATCTTGGTGACATTTGCATTTCCTACACGTCACTGCAAGATATTAAGTGATGAAGCCCCTCAGCTGTCAGAAAATGCTTTGGAATTTTGCTGAAGGCTCTGACTGAGCCCTTGCTTTAACACAAAGGCTTTAACTACTGTAAATTAAGCATGAGAAAAAGCTATGTCTGAGGCAGGAGCTGGAAAAGGGAGAGGTGGAGGGAAAGAGTGCCCTTTAACACAATTAAACTTTAAGGTTTCTGCTAATGTGCTCCATTGCTAAATATGAACCGAGAACCGTCTGTCTACTTGTCATAGCTGCCTGAATCAACAGGACTGAAAGAGGATTTTAATGCCCATTAAAACCAGATTAAGAACAGCAATTTGCAGTAAGCAGCAGCGATGAGAGACGTACTGATGGCAGGAGGTTAGCTCTGCTTTACATTAAACAATTACAAGAAGCCTTGACAGCAACACACACACTCCAGGCACAACATGCCAGGAGCTAGCCCCATGCTGCTTTAGGTAGAATTGGGAGGCTCGGAGTGTTCTATGTGAACATGAAAGGCAAAAGCAGCTCCAGGCTGCATGCTTGGGTCTCCCCCCGTTGCCTCACCTTCCAGATGTACGCGTTGCAGTCACTCGAGCCACTGACCAGGAACTGGTCATCTGGGCTGGTGCTGGATTTGATGTAAAAGGTTGAATTCTGGTGTCCACTGAAAACAGCCACTGTGAAGAGAAATTAAAAAATAACTAAAAGCCCCACTCAATGTATAGCCCTAGTCAGTTGTGCAAGGAGAGCTAATCTTACAGGCTTTTCCTGCCTAGCCACATATCCTTTGGAGAAAGTGGTTGCACTGCTCCCTCGCTCTGAGGCTCTGGCAGCAGGAAGTTTTTATTATTCACCTGGAGCCCTTCAGGCTTCCCAAACAAACCAATGGCAGTTTCATTAAAGCTCTAGCGTGACCCATATCACAAGCAGGCTCAGCCCCCCTCCTCTGGTTCACGTTCCCTCTCCCTCCCTCACTTGCCATCACCAGTCCCGCAGCAGGAGCCTTCTTCCACACAGGTGGCAACAAAGGCACTGGCTGCTCCTTCCTCCACTGCCAGCAGCTTTATTTCATCAATAAAACTTGCATTTTGCCAGTCATGCTCTCCTGTATTTAAAGCCTTAGCAGTGTTTGCTAAACCATCACCCCAAATGGCTGACACTCCCGCTACAACCACGGCCTTCCGCTGGCATGAGAGCCGAGTGTGGATCTGGAGTGCTCGGCTGCACCATGTTCTGTCTGTCCTTCCATGGGGCACAAAGCACAAATTTCCCAGGGTAGCCCCAGGCTGGGCTGGCACCCTCTCCTCCAGCCCTGTGCTAGTAGTGGCTCTCGCAGGGGAAACAACCCACAGACCAAGAGGACACGTGCCTGCCTTCGGTGGCCTTTGAAGAGTTGCAAGAGCCCAAAATACCCTTGGATTTCTTTTTTGCCCGCAGCTCTCCCAGCGCAGTGGCCAGCAGACAGCGAATCCCTTCCTAAACCAGGCAGCAAGTGCTGTCACAGGAGGATTTCCTGACAGCTAAAGCCGCCTCAGTGCTGGATGGGAGCAGCCGCGGTGAGGGCGGCACAATGGCGGGCGGGCGCTGCCCTCTGCGGGAAGCTCCATCCAGCTGGAGCACTGGGGACTGCTCTGAGGAGCTGCACCATGGAGCTCCATCCAGCTGGAGCACTGGGGACTGCTCGAGGAGCTGCACTACAGGAGCTCCATCCAGCTGGAGCACTGGGGACTGCTCGAGGAGCTGCACTACAGGAGCTCCATCCAGCTGGAGCACTGGGGACTGCTCGAGGAGCTGCACCACCATGGGAGCTCCATCCAGCTGGAGCACTGGGGACTGCTTGCCTGGGCTGCACACACAAGGCGAGAGCTCCATGAGGAGGCCGAGGGCTGTGCTGCTCCTGTGAGGGGACAGGGCAGGCAGCCCATGGTGGCACCCGGGGTTAACCTCAACAAGCAAGCTATTAATGTTTACAACTCGCAGCACTTCTCCACTCTGGAAGCACTCCCACCCACCAGACTGCCTTCCTGAAGAGCAGACAGAAGAATTCATTGTTCATTTAATTTCAGTTAACTGAGAGACTGAGCAAAGGCAATGGGAAATAAATGATGTGTCTGGCTGGAATGCATCTAACAAGTTTTGCCACCGGCCTATGGCAAAGCAGCTTCATGCACCAAAGGGGTGGCTCAGGGCCATCTTGTGCATGTAAAGGTCACAGATGCAGAGCTGAAGGAATCCAAAAGGCTGAAGCACCTCAATATGCTGGGGATCCCTTCCTCCAGAAAATGTGATAGAAGTTAATTTGAAAAGACACCTTAAAATATCTGAAGTTATCAGGTGATCACTTTCAGTGGATTCATATCTAAAAGTCACAAATCAGTGACTGCCAGTAAGCAGAAGATTCAAACTTGCTTCAGGCTGGACAGTAGCCATTCCTCACTGGATAACTAGAGCTAACATGCAAACTACCATCAGTCTCTGCCTGGGTGAACCAGTATCTGATATTAATTTTATGTGGATGGCTTAACACAAAATGTGGATCTGTCCTGGATAGCTTTAGAGATAAGAGCATGGAATAGGTTTCCTTCAAGTGTTGAACCTGGTCTCTGTCTCTCTGTGTCAGAGGGACAAACTTGCCTTTCTACACTCTGTAACATCTATTCTCTTTGCAGCTATTTCCACAGATATCGTGCTTACCTGGAGTGGTCCTTAAACTTGTCATATTGAACATGTAGATACTGTCATCAGTGCAGTTAGCAAACAGATTAGCACCAGTGGAATCCAAAACCAGGCTAGAATATCCTACAGAGAAAGAGAGAAGTTCTTCATAAGAAAAAATTTTGGAAAAGAGACATTCTCAAAGAAATGCCCAGAGAAGAAAATATGGAAAGGATCTGTAACATGAGATTATCACGGTAAAGTTTCTATGTTTGACAGAGCACTTGCTGAAGAAGAAATGTTTCTAGAATAATATCTACATTTTCTCATGAGGATTCAGAGTGGTATTTAGAAAGGAATTGCACCTTTGGAACAGGCAAGTGATTTATTTGATAGTTTCAAACAGGTAACAGGAACAACCAATGGTAGAAGCAGAGATCAAAAATAAAGAGAAACGCTCATGCTTTGGTAGGACAAGCCATTCTCTGATTTGCTAGTGATTCAGATTCAAGAAAAATCTTTCCCTGCAAGCAAATTATTTCACAAATACATCCTTGGGACTGTCACTGACCATTACCACATCGATCAGACAAATCATCAGGAATTACTGTGTTGCATTAGAGCACTGTAAGGCATTAAAGGTATAAAGAAGACAGAGAAACATGAACAAGTGTGCTATCGTTTTTGATAACAGTTTCAAGAGGTGATAATATAAAAACCCAGTCCAGTCTGTTGACTTTGCAAGATACAATGCAAAGAAAGTTCAATCTGAATTTTACTCATGTATCAAAATTACCAGCTGAATTCCTCATCAAGAGCTCTATTGTTCCTCAGCTCTGTTTATGACAATGCACTGCTGAAGCCTCTGCAAGTTTTTATCATTTGTGCAGTGATATGAAAGTCAGGCACGTTCACTCTTCAACTTGAAATTTGGTATTGGCAATCGAAATACCCTGCAGTTTGCCAGTCTAACCAACAAGTGGCTATAAAGAAATGTCACTGACAGTACCTCTTAAATTCACTCTGCACTCTAACAAATCCACGCCCAGTGCTTACCGAGCCTGCGAGTGCTGGTTCCAGGGTAGCAGAAGGACCTGACGGGCAGCGGGTCCTGGCGGAAAGCGGCGTAGTTCCTGCGCAAGTCCCACACTTTGATCACACTGCAACGGAAAAGCACGAGTGTCTTCAGCTTCCAAATTTCCTTTCCGTGCTGATAAAGCCTTTTAAGAGCACAGGAAATCAGGTTGCTCGTGACTGAGGAGTATCCAGTGCTAAAGAGACAAGAGCTGAGTGGGAGCAGAGCAGAGCCATGCTGGAAGCCAAACAATTGCTCTGCTGGCCACGGGTGAGGAGGCATCACTGCCTTCTGTAACTAACACAAGACATAACAAGAGCCTAGAAGCCAACTTCTTTCAACTAGTAAAAGGAAATACATGGATGCATTTACTTCTGACAAGTAGTTTTAGTTTGTAGTTTTAAAAATTAAGTCTTCCAATTTTTTTACTTGCTCTTTGGGAGCAAGTCTCTGTCATGAACCATAGACAGGAGAGTCAATCTTATCTGCCTCAGAAAGGCTCTGACCACATGGAACTTGCTAAAGAATCAAGTCCAAGAGGATCATTTCCATGCTAATCAATAAGACAGTTTGCTCAAGCTCCAAGATGCTGCAAGGGATCTGGCACCTAGGAGAATGCATCTTTTGTAAGTCAGAGCAACATTTTCTCAAGCATGCCCACACATATCCAGGCCCTGACCACCCACTCACCATTCAAAAAGGCTGTCTAACAATAGTCAGTCTATGTGTGGTCTCATAGGTCCATGAGGATAGAGAGAGGGAAGAATTGCTCTCATTCTGCCCCATAGCTAAAACTAAAATTAGCATTTTAGTCAATACAAAATGAGCATTTATCACATATCACAGTTTGTCCAATACTGCAATCTCCAGTAAGGAAGTAAAGCCAATGCAAGTTGGCAGCATATCTGCTGATTCCACCTAGCAGTAGCTCTAGCCTTGTTGGCCACTGAGTGACCTTAGAGAGAAAATCTCCCAATCTTTTTATGCCACTGAGCACACAGAATAGACAGGAAAGCAGGCATCCTCCCTCCTTACCCATCAACAGCTCCTGCAGAGATAAGAGTATGCTCATCCTGAAGCAGCACCACAGTTACACTCTGCTGGAAATCCTTAAAAATAGAAGAAAAAAGAACTTTATTTTCTTTTAAGGTCAGCAAGATCCTGCTGCTTAGTTCAAGGCCATGTGAATGCAGGGAAAACCTCCTCCCAGCCAGGCAGCAGAACCTAGAAACAGCAGATGTCATTTAGGACACAACAATCCTTTGAACACTCCCACCAGTGAAATTGCCACTGAGAGATAAGTGTTTGGGCAGCAGTTTGAGATCACACCTTTCAGGTCACAGATAAGAGAGCTGCCTTCATCACGAGGTTTAATAGATTAAAAATTATCAGGTCTTACTCCAGTAAGGCAGTAATTTGTCTGGTCAAATTAGGGGGGGTAAAAAAAAGGACAGAAAAAAAAATTACAACTCTCCCTATCTCTCCCCTCAGAAAGAGAATACTGGTCACTCCTTTCCTGTCTGGGGAAAAAAAAAAAAAAAAAGTATGTTCACATAGCATTTGCCCAAAGTTGGCTTTTATGGCATGTGGGTTGTTAGGTAACTAAACAATGTCTAAAATTAGCCATTGCAAATGACCACGACAAAAAACCCTATCTCTGCAAAGATAAATGGAAGCATTTACCACATACAAGCCACATATTTCTCACTATATTTACTTAGGAAGAATTCTGTGAACAACACTGTCCCCAGAAGAGACATTTTATTTGTTGCCCAGATACCCACCACCAAGGGAGCAAGTCCCCTCAGGTTCTGCCTCTTCTTCTTTGGTTTGGAAGGAGTCTGCTTGTCAACCACGTTGTGTGCTCCACTGATTTGATTCACCTGCCTGTAAAAGCCATCTGAAAGAAATCAAAGACATCTCAATTAGTAGTTTACATGCAATTTTGCTATCACTTTAATAAAACAGGCATCAACTTGGGATTATTCCTAAAAGGTGGCTTAGGACCTTTAAAATCATTACGGTATTCTGAAAACAAAAATTACTTACATAAAAACCAGTGCAAAAAACTACAGAGGTCAGTGTAGCATGAAACTAAAACTGATCTAGGCAGGCTGCCTTTGGAAATTGTTACCCCTTAGTCTGTTTTTCATATGCATCCTGGTCTGGAGTGTTCAGCTCACCTCATCCCAAGCAGAACTGCACTCACTGGAAGATTTCCAGTGCTTTTCCACTCTATTTTATAATTTCCTGTTCAGCCTTTTGTCTGTTACTTTATGAAATGTACTGCCTTACTAGAGTAAGGCAACTTTTCTACTTTTTTTTTTCCTACACTTTCCACTTCAGTCATGTGGAGTCAGTCTTTTCCTTCACTTGCCTGTTTGAAAAGGCAACCTGGGATAGATGAAAGGGCAAGACATGTTCAGGCAAAGAAACTGCTGTGGCAGAGCAGGGAACTGGGAAAAGGCAGAAGGGGAAGGGGCTGGAGAAGGAAAAGCTCCAGGAAACAGAAAGAGGAGCAGAATGAGCTCACACCGTATTTACAGTAGGTGTTCCCACAATATATTCAGTTGCTGCCAGCACTCACAAGCTCTTTTTCCTACCCTTTCTGCCTTCCTTCCTACTCTGGCGTGAGCCTTTCCAGCTTTTCTTCATCCCTCTGGATGGCTCTGACCTAAGCAATCTCTCCTATCTCATGTGCTTTAGCACTGCCCTAGCAGGGATGCATTCCATACAGCCTCATCTCCTTACCTACACCCAGGGAAATGTGGGACTGCTGCAAAGTGGAGAAATGTATTACACATAGCAGAGATACCTATTTCATCCTCTTACAGTACCCAAAGCAGTACAGTTATCTGAGAATCCTCTGTTGCCCATATTGTAATCAAAAGTATCAGTCCCACAAGTCCATCTGAGCAGTCCTTTCACATGAGATACCAAGCTTTTTTGATACATATCTGAAAGTTTATTTACCTTTCTTGTTGCACCTGGTATCCCAAACCATGATGTTTCCATCTCTCCCTCCAGTACAGAAAACAGCTGAGAGAAAAAAAGTGTTATTAGCTTCCAAAAGCATTCATTTAATTAACTGAATGCAGTACAATGCCATCTATGTACCTCTGGCTCTTCTGTCCCAACACTTGGGATGCCAGTCCTGGAAATACAAAACTCAGGCCATTGTTTTGCTATGCTTTTTGACTTGTTCCCTTACTCTCACTATCCTTTTCTTACTCCCATTAGGGAAACCAGCTTATGGAAAGCATATTCACACACTTGGGTCTGGAAGCAGATATCCTATCTTATCTTTGCCCAAGATCAGAAATGTGCAGATTTTAGCTTCAGGACACCATCAAGTTCCAACAAGACAGTTTTGCTTTCCTGGCTGTGTCACTGCTCAGGCCTGTGCTATTGGTACCTGTCAGTTTCCAAAGCCCTTTTTTAGCCCTTAAAGTACTTTGCCAGGGGTAAAGAAGAAGGAAAAACCAGACAACAGGGAATAACAACATTTACCTTTCTCAAATCTAGAAAAAGCAACTGACTTGAGGCTACACTGGTGACCTTTGCATATGCCAAGAAGCTCGCCAGCTCTCACATCCCACACCTTGGCTGTCTGATCTCCTGAAGCAGTGACCTTCAGAGGGAAGAATAAAAAGCTTAAGTCATTTTCTGTACACAGTTGTCAAAGCATTAAAAAAAAAAGTCAGATGGCAAAAAGACTGCTTACAATCCTGTGTTCCCCTGGCACCCAGGCAAGGTCAAATACAGCATTTGAGTGAGCCTGCCATTCTAACAAGAAAACAAAAGCCAAGATTAGTTTAATGCATTGCAGCATGGTATTTTGCAGAAGACTAAATGACATCAGACACTGAAATCAGAAATCTTGTCAACAGTTTGCCTTAGGCATGAAAGACAACACAGAACAATTAATCTACCACTGCTGTTTTAAGAGCACACTTATGCTGCTGCTTTCTGAAGACTCAGCAAAGTATGTGGAAGAAATAAAGTACTGCCTACAATTTATGTTTTAAGGACTTGCAAAAAGCTCTCTTTGATTCCAGCAAATCACGGAGTTGTCACATCAAATGAAGATCACCTCCTATACAACATTTACCTTTAAAGATGAGCTTGCTGGTGGTCTGTGCTTCAGTATCATACAGTCTAACAAACCCTTCTTCATTTGCAACTGCCAGGATGTGATCCAAATTTGGGGCTGAAAAGAAATTGAAGAGCATTCTATCATGTAGCTAATACAAAATCATACCCATGCTCTTTGTGAAAGGCCACAGATACTTTAAATAGGGACTGCAGCAAACATACAGCTGTGAAATAAGCTTAGGTTCTATGTAAACACCATTTACATAGAACCTAAGTGGTAAAATCCAGAAACACTGGCAAGCATTTTTTTCTAGATGTTCCGTTCAGGAATGACTCTACATGAGCAAATAGCTCCAGAAGCAACTTTTGAGATAATGCCTTTCACCAGCTATAATAGTTTTCTAGTTACAGTTTTCTGTATCTAGAGTACCTATTATCCACACCCTCCAGCATTTTCCACAATCTGACTTGGAAAAGCAGGAAGCCACCTCAGAGAAATGTAAAGTCTCATGACAAAATTAGAGCACAATGAATGAAAAAGTTTTGCCCTAAAGATCCAGGAGCTTCATTGCTTACTCCTTTCCCCCATCATGGGGAAACGCTGTGTGTAACTGCCTGGTGACATCCATCCACCTCTGATTTCCACATAATGCTCTCCACTCTATTACAGCTTTTATATATTTTGAACAAAGCCCGGTTTTTTACCTGTGTTGCCTCACACTGTCACCAAGAGGACACACCTTGAAACAGACACGGATGAAACAAAGAGGCATTAAAATAAATGCTTTGCAGTTGCCTCTTTGAGGGAATACTTTCCGTCAGTGTATCTAGCTGCACCACGGTCCAACGTTTTATCACGTGTAGGAGCAAGAACACTGCCACCAGCTCACTTTAAAACAAAAAACTGCTGACAACAGAGCCCGTACCCTGGCCCCACAAAAGGTCTTTCAGGAGGCGACTTTACCTGTAGAAAAGGCGCAGCCGAAGGGAGGGACCGGCATTCCCGTTTCCCCGTAAGACAAGTGGTCATCTTCTTGGCTGCACTGGTAGCTCTCCAAGAGATGCTGCAGGGGAAGCGCTGAGGACCGACCTACAACGGGACAGACGGACCGTAAGCGCCCCAGACACCACAGGCTCGGGCGCCAGGGGCCGCGAGGCGGCCGCCGCGGCTGTGCGGGCGGCAGGGGATGGATGGGGACGGGAGGGCGTGCGGGAAGGCGCGGTGCCGGCGGGGAGGCGCGGTGCCGGCGGGGAGGCGCGGTGCCGGCGGGGAGGCGCGGTACTCACGGGCGGGCGCGGCGGCGGCGCGGCGGAGCAGCGCGCGGCACAGCATNCAGCAATGGCGGCCAGCGCCAAGTCCTTCCTGGCCGACGCGGGCTATGGCGAGCAGGAGCTGGACGCCAACTCCGCCCTCATGGAGCTGGACAAAGGTGAGCCCGCGCTGGGGGCTTTGCTTGGTACCGCTTTATCCACGGCGGGGGGCGGAGGAGGAGCCGGGGCTGGCGGTGCCTGCGGTAATTCCCGCTGTCTGCTTTAGGCCTCAGGTCTGGCAAGCTCGGGGAGCAGTGCGAGGCCGTCGTTCGTTTTCCGAGGCTCTTCCAGAAATACCCGTTCCCCATTCTCATCAACTCGGCATTCCTGAAGCTGGCCGATGTTTTCAGAGTGGGGTGAGTACTGTCGGTCCGGTCCTGTCCGTGCCAGTCCGGTCCTTGGGAACGCACTGTGCCTTGGAGTCTGGCCTGTGGTGCTTGCCTGACAGCACCGCCGTGGTACCCAGTCTGTTGGGATTATGCTCGACTGAAACTTGTTTTCCACTTCTCCAATGGCCTTAAATGGCTGTGAGTGATAACAGCACAGTTCCTTTCCATCTGTCCTGATTTGAGGATTAAACCCTGACTGGTTCACTGGTTTGAAGTTTTGCTCCATAAGCGCATTCAAATTGTAATTCATAAATGGATGAACGATTACATGTGCAAATTTAATCTCTAACAAAGCTCAAAGTGTAGCTTTTCCAAGTGCCTGCTGTCTAAGTGATGTGTGTAATGGTATCAAAGCTGCTTCATAAAAGCCTACAAAAGTGTATGTTGATGTTGTGGAATCTTCACTCCTGTCTTCAGGAAGGAAAATAAACTTGCTCAGCACTTGACAGCAGTAAATTAGACTTCTCTGTCTTAGTCTTGGATGTGTTTTTCCAGCAGATATGAATCTCTATGTGTGCACAAAACAGGCATTTGCTTCCACTCCCCCTAACTGGTGTCAACAGGTTCGTTTCCCTGGGATTGGGCTTTAGTTTGACACTACCTGAACTAGAAAATAAAGCAATAGTATATTCTTTTCTACTATATCAGCTTACTCAAATGTTTCGAAAGCACAGACGTTTCCTTGTTTTAATTTGCTCCAAAAATTGTAGTTAAATAGCTTAGTATTTAAAGTGCTTGGATTTTTGTTACAAAATAGCTTGACAAATGTGTGTATTTCCTAACAGGAACAACTTCCTGAGGCTGTGTGTGCTGAAAGTTACTCAACAGAGTGAGAAGCACTTAGAGAAGATCCTAAATGTGGATGAGTTTGTCAAGAGAGTTTTCTCAGTAATCCATAGCAATGATCCGGTTGCTCGGGCTATTACACTCCGGTATGTATGGCATGAATTATCCTGATTTCCCTCAAGTCTGATGACTTGCTCTGATTTACCTCAAATCTGTAGGTAACTATCAATGTGCTTGTCTGGAATGACAAGACCAAGTGCAAGGTGTTGCATCTGGGCCAGGGCAACCCCTGGTGTCAATTTAGGCTGGGCATGAATAGACCAAGAGCAGCCCTGTCCAGGAGGATTTGGGAGTGCTGGTGGATGAAAAGCTGGACATGACCCAGCAATGTTCACTGGCAGCCCAGAAAGCCAAACATATTCTGGGCTGCATCAAAAGGAGCCTGGGCAGCAGCCCAAGGAAGGGGATTCTGCCTCTCTGCTCCCCTCTGGTGAGACCCCTCTGCAGTGCTGTCCAGCTCTGGGGTTCTCAGCACAGGAAGGACATGGACCTGCTGGAGGGAGTCCAGAGGTGGCAACTGAGATGGTTAGAGGGATGGAGCACCTCTCCTGGGAGGAAATGCTGAGAGAATGGGGGTTGTTCAGCTTGGAGAAGAGAAGGCTTTGGGGTGACCTGACTGTGGCCTTCCAGTGCCTGAAGGGAGCCTACGAGAACGATGGAGAGGGACTTTCTACAAGAGCATGTAGTGACAGGACAAGGGGGAATGGATTCAAACTAAAGAGAGTAGGTTTAGATAAGATATTGGGGAAAAAAAATTTTATTACGAGTGTGGTGAAGCACTGGAACAGGTTGCCCAGAGAAGTTATGGATGCCTCATCCATGAAAGTGTTCAAGGCCAAGTTGGATGGGGCTTTGAGCAACCTGGCCTAGTGGAAGGTGTCCCTGCCCACGGCAAGGGCTTTGGAACTAGATGGTCTTTAAGGTCCCTTCCAACCCAGGCCGTTCTGTGAGGGAAATAAAGAAGGCTTTTTATACATTGCTTCTAGAGTTAAAAGCAGAGACCTCTGCCTTTAAAAGGCGTGAATGATAAGGATTGGTGATAACAAGAACAAGGTTGTTAACCACTTATGATGGTGAGAATTTTGTGGATAAGAAGAGCAAGGTTATTAACTATTTATGATAGTAAGAATTTTGTGGGTGGTCCCAGGCAAAACAGAATTTGCAGTGTTGAAATTTTGTGTACACCAGAGAAGAAAAGTGAATCTGTTGTATGCATAACCCAGACAGACAGTAGCTATATGCAATATATCACATCTTGCCTAGGATACTTTTAGACTAAGAGAAAGTGCTTCCTTTTGTGTCAGAATAGTTTTTGTTAACTTGTAACCAAAACTTACATGAACCTTGTTGTGCTTACACCTATTTTTCATTCAGACTTGTCCTAGCTAGTTGATCTAACTGCTAGTTGATCTCTGATCAGTAACTTTTAAGGGAATGTTGCTGTATTACTGATCGCTTTGAATTTCTGGGAATCAAGTGGGAAAACAAATGAAATTAATTCATTAATGTCTTTCATGTCACTGTCCTGCTGGTTTGGTGTCTGTGTCTCTAATGCTATCCAACATGATCCTCTTAACTGCATCTTCCAGCCTCTGGGCAGGTGAACTAAAATGTGAAGAGAGCACTTGTCTTTCTCTATTTTCTTTATATCTCAATCTAGAACTGTTACTGATTTCACTACTGGGAGATGGGAGGCATAAACAGGGCTTTGATTGATTAGGTCATATATCCATTTCTTTTTTCTTTCGATATTTCATTTGAGATTATGCTTTCATGCCCTGGTGTCTCAGAAATCTGTAAATACAATATGTCTGCGTGGTTTTTTGTAGTTCCCGTTCAGTGTTATGAGATTGCAGTTGTTGACTAGCATTGAGTGTTACCTTCACAGGCTGCTACAAGTCCCAGGAATCCTCTCAGTTTGCAAAAATACTTAAATTACTAAATTCACAGGATACATCAAATAGAATGTTAAACTAGCTGTTGGTTCAGCAGTTTCAGTTTAAAGTCTTCTGTTGATTTTTTTTGGTCCTCCTTGAATAGTGTCAATAAGGAAGAGCATGTTGAAAGAATGAGCTGCTTAAACAAAACTTTGTCTGGGGAATTTTATTGCTAGATAACTGTGTAAATATTTGCACAGAACTCTTGCTAAAATTACCATCAGTATAAATCCTGCGTTTATTCTTCTTTCAATTGGATTATGCTAAATATGCCTGAAAGGTATCTTTGAAATATTTGGGGCAAAGTATAATTTGATTTGCTACCTTTTTAGCGGTTACACAAAAAGTGTTGCACTTTTTTCACTAATAACCTTATCTTTCACTTATCTTACATCAGTGAAAGATGTTGGGAATAAATCATGCCATAGTGAACTCTTGATTTTAAAAGAGTTTTTGGTAAGTTTATCACTGTGCCAATTTCAAGCTAAAAGGTATCAAAATGTAATTAAATTTTTATCAAACCACTGACACAACCCACACAACAAAATCTGTTACATTTAATTACATGCTTAATTTTAGCATTTGCTTGTTTCTGTAATAGTCATGAAAGAGCACATGTTTATATAAACATAGCCTTTTAACCATCCTTTTTTACATTTTTATTTGGTTTCATCATTTCTTCAAGATCACTGTTCTTCCTGATTTTGCTGTGATTTATTTCTGTAGGATGTTGGGCAGCATGGCATCTATCATTCCAGAAAGGAAGAATGCACATCACAGTATTCGCCAGAGTTTGGATTCCCATGATAATGTGGAAGTTGAAGCTGCTATATTTGCTGCTGCCAACTTTTCTGCACAATCTAAGTAAGAACTATCATTTTTTCACTTTTTCATATTACAGAGAATGGAAACTCCATTAACACTGACATTCACAAACCTTACTATTTTCTGTTGTGCTGTCTTTTATAGCAAAACAATTATGTACAATAACAATGTAAGGAAATCTGAATACAAGTTCAGCAGATTTTTTTTTTCTAAAGTGGAAAGCTCAAATATGAGATTGAGAACTGGAATATGAGCTTTAATAATGAATCATTTTACAGAAATTATATTAGCAAAATATAGTGCTGCTTGTCAGTTTTTGAAAGCTTTCATTTTCTCATTTTGTCGTGCCTGTGTGCAGAGGTTTTGAAAAGACTAAAAGGTTTTGGCAGGCACTCTTGTGAAACTTTTAATTGTTAAAACACAGTATTTGGCAGTCCAGTTGATTTTTTTTTTAATTTTTAATTACTTAATTTTTTATTTTTCATTTCACCTGGTACTTTATTTTCTCCGCAGGGATTTTGCTGTAGGAATATGTAATAAAATCAGCGAGATGATTCAAGGTATGTGTGTATGTTGAATGGTAAAGAGCAAAAGCTTTAATTTCTCTGAAAATTCTTTATTATTCACATTTGTCTATTAGATATCAGAATGCTGTTGCACCTTAGATGATTCCAGTTTTTAAATTAGCTGACCAGTAATCTGTCTGGTTATCTTAAATCCTCCTGAAACTTAAGTTTTCAAAGCACCTCTTTGGTACCCAATAAAAGCCCATCTATAATGTGATGAATAACTTGCATAGACTCTCATGGGTTGCTTCAGATGAGTTAATTTGCGTGTTACCTTCAGTGAAGCAAGGAGCAACCTTCTCAAACCACCATGGAAGTGCTTGGTAGTGCTGTCATTTCACACCTGCCAGAACATGAGTTATTTGAAGCCACTGCAGGTGTTTGCACAATCTCCTTTCAGCAGTGGTAGCAATCCAGACAGACATACTCTGTGCCTCAGAACTGCCAAAAAAAGACAGCCCAAGGACTAACTCTGGCTGTATTTCTTTCTTTATTGCAGGTTTGGCCACACCTGTGGACTTGAAGCTGAAGTTGATCCCTATTCTGCAGCACATGCACCACGATGCCAGCTTGGCCTCCAGCTCCCGGCAGCTGCTGCAGCAGCTGGTGACATCCTACCCCTCCACCAAGATGGTCATTGTCACCCTGCACACCTTTACTCTGCTTGCTGCTTCTTCTTTGGTTGACATTCCCAAGCAGGTAGCCCTTCCTAAGGCATGCCTTCCTCTTGAAGTACAAAGTACATTTTAAAAACGTTCAGATTCTGCCTGATGATCAAAATAACCCATGATGGCTGTGCTGGGTTTGTTGCTCCTGTGTGCTGTCGAGGAAAAATACCTTGGAAACTGCTGCTGCTTTCATATTTTTTGCCTTTTCTGGTTCCTTTTCCAGGTGATTGTATCAGACACACTTTTTTTACAGTTCATAACATGTCTTTTTCTAAATCAGGGATTCAAACCAACAAGGACAGATCAGCAGCAGGAAAATAAACACCCTGACTTTTTCTAAAAAGACTTCGACTTGCCTGTGGAAGCCAGGCTTCACTTTGCACTTCTGTATATTGTCTTGGGTTGTGGGTGTGCCTTTTGCCTTCATGCAAGCACATAAATATTTCAATAGCATAGGATGCATTTAAAGTGTATTTCGTGGAGAACTTGGAGGAATTTTAATTGGTTCGTTAAATTCAGGACTATAAACCAAGTAATGGGAAAGCAGTGATGGAAAAATACAATGCTTTTTATGCTCTGATAATGAGCTTTGTGGATGTGATTTATAGAGCATCTCTGAACGCAGTGACACTTGAGACTCATCCAGCTAATCTTTGTAAGGGAGTCACGAAAATCTATTTGCTTTCTTTCAGCCCTGTACAGCCATGCAAGGCTGGTGTCTGTGATTGTTAGATAATGGCATTGATCTGTGTGAAACTCTCTGCTGTGGCTCACTTGTGTATTTCGGGTGATCCTTCTGATGGTACTCAATCTAAGTCTACTGAAACAACATTAAAACTCTTAATGTGCTGCTTTTATTTTTTAATGGCAGTAAATATGGAGATTTAGGCTGTATTTCCGCAGCACAACAGCCAATACTGCATAAAACTGATGTAGCCAGGGTGGGGATGGAGACTAGAACCATGGCTGGCATGTTCATACTTTTTCAAGTTAGTTTTGGCTCAGTGTGCTCAACATTTCCTCCTGAGTGCTTTTGAAAATACTTCCTTCTGGTAGCATCACTCTTAAACAATGAATTTATTTTCTTGCAGATTCAGCTTTTGTTGCAATACTTGAAAAATGACCCCAGGAAGGCCGTGAAGAGGCTTGCAATCCAGGATTTGAAGTTGTTGGCCAACAAGACACCACATACATGGAGCAGAGAAAATATTCAGGTCTGTATGTTTTTTAAGCTAAAGTTTATTATCAAACTTCCCAAGGAGTCATGGAATTCTTTCCAGAGGAATGATTTGGGAGGTAAAGAAAGGAATGACATGCATCTCCATACCCTTAAGTTGGGTTACTCTGCCAAGCAGACTAGCCAAGTATTAGTAAGCAGCTCATAGAATGTCTTCAGTTGGATAAGCTGACACTCAAGGATTAAAGCTCTGAAGCATTATTACTGGGGGAAGGCATGTGCCATGTAGGAGACTTCTGTACTGTGAGGAAGTAGCTTTTCCATCAGACAAACCCATTTCAGGTAACAGACATGAGAGCTGAACGTTTACACTGGTCTGACCACACTGAGTACACACCAATGCTCTGGTGCAAAACAGAGCCTCTGGGATTTGTCAAAACATGTCATGCAGCGAGGTGTACTTGAAAGGACAAATGGAATTTTGATTGCATTTCTTAGAAATAATGGGGTTTTTTCAATAGTAGCCTTGTGACTCCTGTTGTATCAATGAGAAGGTGTTTATAGTGCACCTGTGCTATTTGGGGAAACTGCTGTTATATTGTAGATATTACTGCTGCTTTCTTTCAATCACAATTGCATGTGAATTTGTTTCTCCTTTCCCTTTTTCTGGTAGAAATGACTCTGGAAAATAACTTCAGTTTAGATTAATGGGAAAGTAAATATTTCAAGAACTTAACAGCATAGGGTTACAGCTCTCCTTTTTCCTGGGTCATTTTTTCATTGCTTTTGTTACTCTTGGAAGCTACTTTGGTTCTGTGCTGTTGGAGCGTAAGGCAGCCGGGAGGAAAAACTATGTAGGTTTTTGTCAACAATCATGTCAGAAATAAAGCATGCTCTGCTTTGTCCCTAGTTCTTGGAGATGATGATTTGGAGTGTGCAGAGCTTTTTGCTTTAGTGAACTGCTTTATTCTTCGTAATGGGTTAACTCCAGAAATTTATTTCCTTTTAGGAATTTTAAGGAATTATGGATTTATGGATTTTTTGCAGAGAAAATGCTACTCTATCTCATTGTATTTTGTTAGTAGTTATCTCAGTACAAGTGAGAGACATTGATAACATGGCTTTCATTGTCATGTAGTGTTTTGAAGTGGGTGTCCTGAATTTTGAAATGAGTAGGGAAAAAGTTCCACTGATGTCAGAACTAAAGCAGTGACTAGGTGAAAACAAAGCTATTTGTCTGAAGCTTGCTACTGCTTGCTGAATAGCATGCAGAAATAATAAGAGTTTTTCTGACTTCTGAAATAAAAAGTTGACATTTTGAGTTGGGAAGTTGTTCTCCCAACAATTGGGGGAGAATATAAACAATATAAACAAAATGTTACGTTTATACAACAGGGATATAGGAGAACAGGGATATAGGGAACAGACCCTCCTTTTGCCATGGCAAGGCCTGGCTCTTGTACCTTTTTACCAACAAACATTGGTTAGTTTCTTCATAATTTTAAGCCTGTCCTGTGTAGGTCAGTTGGGAAGTTTGGTCTTTGCACTGTGGAGGCTTCACTGATTCTAGAGGTCAGCTTCAGAAGCTGTTGCTGCCTGGAGCAGTCCATCTTGCTAATTCCTCTGTGCTCCTGGCAGCCTTCACAGTTACTGTTTCAGATATGCTCTGAGAGCTGATCTGAGAGCCCTGGAGGAAAACATCAGTGTCTTGGGACACATCGAGAGTCATTTGCTACCCCAATCATTAGATCTTCCTCTGTCTGTTGATGCCATTCTCTTCAGTGGATTAGCAAAATACTAACTGGTACAAATCACAGATATGTTTAGAATTTAACCCTTACACAACACATATACCTGATAAGAACACCATGGGGTTTTTTTTATGTTCTGTGGAACTAATTGTGTTGGGTTTTTTTGTTCCATTACTGGGTCTTTGTCATTCAGTTTTGGCACGCTCCAAAGCAGAATATACTTATATTTTCTATTTATGTCTCATATTACTGTCACTCCTGCTGACTGAAGAAGCATCCAAAATCAGTGAATGACTAAATTGTGGGCAGTGTTGACATAAGGAATTGAAAACAACGTGCATATTAGGAGTTATTCAAACCTAAATGTGGTAAGGCCTGTGATAAGATCTGGAAAAAGGCACAAAAGTAAGGCAGGAGTTCTACTACAAATGAGATAAAACATAAAATACACCTTAATTTATTTCTCAAGAAACTTAAACTCCTGTTGGGCACCAATACTGCAAAAGGAAATTACACTTGAAACCTTGCTCTTCAGAGGTATATATTTATAGAAAACCTTGCAGATTGTTACAATGCAAAATAATCAGTATGCCTGAAACTGTCTTAAAATCTTTTACAGTATTGGATCAATTAGACAGATCCAGATAATATTTTTGCCACTGATTTTTAATTAATGAATGACTTATAATTGATGTTTCCTAGTGTATAGGACCCACTGTCACTTTTCTGCAAGCCACATGCTCAGTCCTCTAAACCAGAGGCTTGAGGACTTGGCTTTTGATTTTAGTACAGTATTTTCTGTGGGAAAAACTTGATTCTTAAAACTTCTCAGAGAAGCGCAGCTAAATTTTTCATACAGATAGCTCATGGGACTTCTTACCTCTGTATTTTTTCCCTGCTGATTTTTAGGCACTCTGTGAATCTGCTCTTAACACTCCTTATGACAGCTTGAAAATGGGCATGCTGTCTGTTCTTTCCACGTTATCAGGGACCATTGCCATTAAACAGTACTTCAGCAGTGCTCCAGGTAAGAAAACTGGATTAGATGGTTACCTTTGGCATTTTAATAGCATGGTTTTGTGCTGCTGATCAGTTTAATCTAAACAGTTTGTAGCATTTTCTAAAACTATTTTTGAACTTCAGAACACTGTGTTCATCATATGTTAACTTAAAATGGGACACTGTATAGCCATGAATAATGATGGTTATGTTTTGTTTTGTGGTTACTGTGGTATATGAAAAGGGGCTTTGCCTTTGGGTCTTCAAGTTTTCTTCATTTTGTGAAGGAGCATATTGCCTCTCAAATGGCTGACCTGCATTCTGCTTAAAGTGCTTTGAAACCATGGATTTGCATCATTTTGAGTAAAAGGGGTGTAAGAGTGGGCTGGCATGTTACTCTTCTACCCTTGTGGGCTTGATCTACAGCAGTACCAGGTGAACCTTTCTGCTTTGTGACAATATCCTGGAGAAACTGTAGAAAAAGAGTAGATATTTAAAAGTGATTCAAGGTATCTTGTTCTCAAAATTATGATCACACTCTTCTTTTTTCTTCTTGAAAGCCAGACTGCCCTAATGAGTGTTATGAGCTCAAATACATGGGCTGCAGAAATGGGAAAAAAAATTAGTACATCCTCTTCAGTCATTCTGGCATGGCTTAATAATTAATAGACTCCCCAGCTTTTTTTAATCAGACATAATATTTCTTAAGGCAATATTTCTCTGAGTCCTGAAACATCCACCTTTAGGTCCAAATGTTCTTTCTCATGTGTCTAACTTGCGTAGTGTTCAAGAACAAGAGAGTCTCTGGTTTTGTCTGAAGAGAGAAAAATATTTTCATCCTACTGTTTAAACATAAGAAAAAACCCTAAATCAATATAATTGTTTTGCAGAAGTGTACTTAAAGATCTGTGGTATATTTATGGATGGTGCAGTTTTATGTTCCGTTTGCCTTGCTTTTATTTAGGAGCAGCAGCTACAACTGCAAGGTCGTTTGATTTGGTAAAACTAGCACAGGAGTGCTGTTACCATAATAACCGTGGCATTGCAGCTCATGGAGTGAGAATTCTGACCAATGTGTCAGCCTCTTGCCAGGAAAAAGGTAAGGGAAAGCAAGGGCAGTGAAGTGGCTCTGTTTACAGTCAGGCTTATGCACTTAACATGGATTAACTTGTCTTGTCTGTGAACCTGGCTAGAAATCTGTCTGATCCCTCATGCTGGTTACGGAGAATGGGGACTGTCATCTAGTAGGGAATACTCTGTATGGTCTTTATGAATGGTTGGGAAGGTTCCATCTTTGTCTCATTTAGAGAAAGTTACTGTGCACAGTAGAATTTGTGCTAAATTAATGCTTGTTTTACTTTTGCTGTAAGACTAGTGAATTGTTGGTCAGCCTTGGAAAGCCCTTTGCACAAAGTCTGTTGCAAAATAATGACGGGGCATTTAGAAGTCTTACTCCCAGGATTTATGCATGCTTTGCAAGTGTCAGTGTGGCTGCTGAATAGTTACACAAGACATGGAAAGGCAGAATTGTTTCTCATCCAAGTAAGGCAGAGCAGAAGTGTTGGGAAGATTCTTAAATGTCATGACTGCAACAGCAGTGCAAACATTACTCCAACTATGGTTAACTCTTTTTCTTTTTGTAGATCTTCTGCCTTTGGAGCAAGATGCAGTTTTTGGCTTAGAAGCTCTTCTTGTTCTCTGTAGTCAAGATGACAGCCCAGGAGCTCAGGCAACCTTAAAGGTGACATTACTGTTTTCCCCTTCACAGCTCTAAGTTATAATAATACCTTGTATAACAGAGAGGCTGGTGTGCACCAGATCCTTTCTGGTGGAAGCATAACAGACTGGAGGGAAAGAGGAATTTTCTGGTTTGCCTGTAATCAGAGTAGAGAAACTGAGCATAACTATAGTACAACTGCTCTCAGCTCTAGCATAAGAGGATTGTTGCAGGTGGCAGGGAGCATTCCTCTCAGAGGATCAGCTGTCATAAAACATGAACACTGGATGGAGGTGTCTCTGGAGGACACAGAGAATCTTGGAGAGAACTTGCTTTTTGAAGATGGAGAGATGCAGTGTACATTATCACATTTTTATAAATGATTATTCTTATTTTCCCACTTCAGAAACACCCAGTAATTTTTCTAGTTATTTACCTTAAAGGCTAGCGGTGTGAGAGACTACTAATGTTTCTTGAATTTGTGATATGTTTTTGTGCTGGTAGCTCGGGAACAAAGGCTTGAGCTCTTAGAAAGATCTCATCTTTTGTAGAGTACATAGTTCTGAAAATACCAGATCTGTGTTTCTGCAGTGCTGCTTGCAGCTAAGTGAGTGTGCCTGGCTTTTTTGGCTTTGAAGACATTGTGCTGATGGTACCTGTGGATTGTGTGAGTTGCAGATCACGCTGACTTGCATGGTGAAGCTGGTGAAGTGCCGCCCTCACCTGAGCCAGTCCGTGGTGGAATCCCTGCTGGCACAGCTGCACAGTGCCCAGGACAATGCCAGGATCCTCATGTGCCACTGCCTAGCAGCCATTGCCATGCAGCTGCCCGTCTTGGCAGATGGGATGTTAGGAGACCTAATGGACCTCTATAAATTAATTGGACAATCTGCCACAGATAAAAAGCAGGAACTCTTGGTAAGACCTCTCTTGATAGATAAACAATGTGTAAACAATTGTGGATGGGTTGTATTTTAAAAGGCAGCTAAGATACTTATTACGTGTCCAGGTTGATGGGGGAGTTTGTAGCTACTATTTTCAATCTTCTTTTACCTTCTGACTCCATATGTCAGTGTTCAGTGTAGAAATATCTCCTAGATGGAGCTGTACTATGCAGTGTATTCCATTAGATGTTCCAGCAGATGGCACTGCTTAGGCAAACCTGGCTATTGAAATTATTGGGGTATTTCTAAAGTAGTGGTTAAAGGCCAAATGGCAGCTAGCTCCATTTGTATAGGGTGCTCTGAGGCAAATTACTTAATATGCTGTAAGAGAGAAAAATGCTTTCATCACATCTACTTGGAAAAGAATTTAAATTTTAGAAAAGAAATTACAAGCTTTCTGTTAATTTATTTGGAGTATTTGAAATATTTCAGCTAAAAGGCCGAGTAGAGATTCTTTAAATGAAAGTTACTTTTATCTACAAGAAATACTTGGATTGTCATAACTATTTAAAAGATATATGGCTGAGAAATTTTGCAGTTAAAATATATATGTATGTAATCTTCTATGTAGTTTTGAGCCCAAAATAGAAATGGCTTTTTTTTCCTTCTTTTCTTTAGTTACTGACATATAACTTTGTTTCTCACTCCTCTACTCTCTGCTAGGTTTCTCTTGCCACAGTGATATTTGTTTCCAGTCAGAAAGCTTTGTCCACAGAAATCAAAACTGTTATCAAACAGCAGCTTGAGAATGCCTCCAATGGATGGACAGCCTACAGGATAGCCAGGCAGGCTTCCAGGATGGTAAGTGAAAATACCTGGAGAAAAATGGCTTGCTGTGATTGAAGGAATGCCAGAGAGTTCTTTGAATTGGATAAGGGAATAAGGAAAATTGTCTTTTTTTCCCCCCATTCACTTCCTCCTCCCAAGGACTTGGGAGGAGGAAGTGAATGGGGGAAAAAATAAAAATCACTTTTCCTCCTAATTCCTTGGAATGCAGATTCAGATAGATAGCATTTGGGGTAGTCATCCCATCAAAATGTTTTTTTCACTTGTCCTTTTGAGGTATTTGGTAAGGAAATTATGTCCTGGAACTTTCTTGAGCATATACCTAATCTGTATTGTCTGACTGTTCTTCAGAATGTGAAGGTCATCCTGATGTATGGTTCTCTTTCTTCAATGTGAAGAAAGGAAGAAAAATATACTGTTCCCCTTTTCCCTTAAGTAAATTCACAGTTGGGGTTAGAATTACACAGAAACCCTAGTATGAGATGCTGAGGTAAATTTCCATGGTTTTTTTTCTCATCTTACTGAATTATCTTGTGTAAATGAATACTATACTTTTTTACAGGCTGGTATTTCTAGGAAGTAATCACTCGTGCTGTTGTTTATTATTAGCATTGCCACAGTCAGATAGTTGGAAAAAGTTTCACTACTTCTATTTTTAAGCTGGGAGCAGTTCTGCAGATATTCCTGCTTTCTTATTTGTGTAACTTTTGTAGAAATCCCCAGCCTTCTTTCACATCCCCTTTCAGAAACATTCTTGTCATTACAGGGCAACCACGACATGGCCAGAGAACTGTACCAGAGCCTGCTGACCCAGGTGGCTTCAGAGCACTTCTACTTCTGGCTGAACAGCCTCAAGGAGTTCTCCCATGCAGAGCAGTGCCTGGCAGGCCTGCAGGAGGACAACTACAGCTCCGCGCTCTCCTGCATCGCCGAAGCCCTAAAATCCTACCACAAAGGGATAGCGTCACTGACGGTCAGCACTCCTCTCTGCTGCTGATGTTTCTGGGTGCTGCAGCACCCATGGCTCTTTGGGTTCTGTTCTTAGCTCTCTGAAAAGTTCTTAAATATGTCTGGCATCTGCCAGACTCTGGTTCTCCTCTGCAGGCATCTCAGTTGTAGCACACTGCGTCTTGAGAGAAAAAATCCTGTAACTCAGCCAAGTGTGGTTAGCTAGGTTTCTCTGCTTTTTCTTCTCCCTCCACCCCTCATTTCCTGCTTTGATCAGATCATATGAAATGTGACAGATCTTGTTTAATTAAAGTTACAATACTTAGAATTTTCTGCTCCTTGCTTTGGGTGAATAAAAGCTATTGTAACAGTCAAGCCTGGGAATTGACCTAAATTGGCTGCGTCTTCTTGAAATATAGAGAAGGATTAAATTGTCTTCCTCCCTCTTGCTGAGTTCATGTTGCCTTCTATTTGACAATGTGATCTCGTGGAATCTTAACAGCAAGCTAGTAAGAAGAGGGAAGACAATTCAGTTTCATCGAATCCAACTGGTACCTGCTTTTATGCAAATACTTTCTGCTTCTCTGAAGTGGTAAAAAAACCAAGAAGCTGTGTGATGTCTGTGAACGTAAACAAAAAAAAAGAAGCATTAATGATTAGGGACCTTTAGTTCCTACTGTAAAGTTGCTTATTAAGCAAAGATGATCCAGCTTCACACAATACTTTCTTTCATATTTTAGTTTCCATTAAGAAATCTTTACATACAGTTTTCTGTATGCCTTTTCAGTGAAGCTTCTTTGTTGTTCTAGTTACTGGACAGTTAGGGTTATGACAATTCAGACATTAGTGTTTAATAAAGTTCAGATATTACTATTTCTTATTAAAATGTCCCTGAATAAGCTGAAATGACATAAATTTCTACTTTTGTCCTCTGAAATACCCATCATTCCTGGAGCGTTGGTCTTTAACTGTTGGCTGAGTGAATCAGGCTTTTAATTCAATACTTCGAGATTTCTCAAACATCAAGAAGACATTGAGAGGAGGACCTCATCTAATTAGATGTTAATATTCAATACAGGCAGGAAAATAACTTGCTTAAATAGGTCATACTGTGATCCAGTAATTTAATTACCCCTTCTGTGGAGTTTGGGGCTTTTTTTTCTGTTGAAGGATTCCTTTCATTTCTTCTGCTGACTTCAGTTCCTGTTGCACATTGTGCTTTTCTGGGTGCTGTGCCCTCCTTACGGATGATTGTGGTCCAGAGGAGTAAGGACAGGTTTTGTAGGTTAGAGGGGAGGAAATTGGGTTTTACTGCTGGTTGTTGCTGACTTGTTGCATCACTCTGCATCATTTCCTGTGCTTGAGTGTATCAGTTGTAAAAGGAGCCACTCACTGCTTGTCTATAGAACTCAGCCTGTCCAAGGGGAGCATAGTGCCATAAAATGTCTGTGACAGCCTTGCTGCTGAAAGCTTTTGCTCTGTGTCCTCTGACTTGAGCTTTCCTGTTGCTGCTGTTTCAGTGCAGGGCATGACTCAGCACTGCTGGAACCACAGACCAGTGGTGCATGGGATGAGCCTTGTGTAGCTGCTCCACTTTGTAGCTGGAAAACCCAGTGTCAGTAAATCTCCTGCAGGTGTTCAGCCAGCCCAGTTTAGCGATCATGAAATATTCAGAGAGTGCCTTGTCGGAAAATTTCTCAATTCCTCCTTGATATACATAAAACTGTCTTGCACTGCAGAGTGTTCTTTCATGGGAGCTAGTGCACTTGAGGGAAAGAAGTCCCTCTGCTTTATGGGTAAGTGGTTCTCCCTGTGGGAGAACAGGGGCTTGTCAGGGAGCATATTGACCCCAGGCCCCATCTGTCTTGCTGTGTGCTTGGTTGTAGAGTTAGCAAAGGTTTTGAATGGGTCCTGCTCTCTCTGGCACAGATCATGTGTCTCATTGGAAGCATTTGGTTTATTTTTCACTGCTGGTAATCTAAAGAAGATAGAAAACTTGAACAAAGCACTTACACAGCCATTGGTTAAGTAGCACCAATTCCAAATACATCCATAGCAAGTGGTGGTGCTTGAAGAACTTGGCTGAGCCAAAGTAATACTTCTGTCACTTTGAAAAAGAATTGTAACTCACTTATTGCCCATGGCAGATAAGGTAATTGCAGTATTAATGAGACAAGCTTGTATTTCCATTTACAAGAATCAATTCCAATTTGTGCTACTAAAAATGTCTGGATTTTCTGATATGAGTACTTTACTCCTTGAAAGCATGTAGTCTCTGTAAAGCAATTACAGCCTTCTTCCACAGAGGGTTTTCTGAAACCATCCTTGCAAAGTAAACTGAACAATTCCTGTTCAAAAGAGATTTTTTTTTTGTGCTCTTGGAGAAGGAAAGGCAAAGTGATAGATAAGAGAGGCTTAATGGTTTAAATATGAAATGGTCTTATTTTTTCAGTTGAAATCTAGTTCAGTAGTTTAAACTGGTTGCAGTGGGCTGATGTTTCCTCACTTTAGTCAGTAGTGGGTCAGTTCTCAGATGATGTGATGCTTTGTGAGAAACCAGTTAGCTGGTTTTCTGCCAGCAAATAAATGGTTCTTAGTAAGGTTTTGGGGTAGATTATAACTTCTTGCTTTGAGAAGTGACCTGGTGAGGAATAAGAAGCACTGGGGAAGATATACATGAGTCTAAGAGAAAGTTCCAGTGCTTTGTTTTTGGAGAGGGCTTGTTCTTCTCAAAATCCAACAGTTTAAGTAAAATAAGTAGTGGATTTTTGGCTTAACTAGTATCAAACCTTGAGTACTGCAGTTTACCCCCTCTTGGGTGTCTTAAGCTGTCACAGATGCTTCTACAAGTCAGATGAGCTCTTAGGGAACAAAGCTTCATAGAACTGTATTTTCTGAACAATAGCAGCTCGTCTACCCTCCTGGAATTCTGTTATTTACTGCCCTTAGTTACCACTAGACCATGTCTCTTGCCTTCATCAAATGCAGGGTTCAGTGCCTTCATCATGCTCCCATCCATTTCACAGTTCCAAAAAAATCTCCCCTTCCTCTTGCTGTGGGTAACTTGAGCCAATTCTTTCTCTTCTGGCTGATGTGGAGAATCACTTTTTCAGTCCTTGTGTTTCTTGGTTGCCATCCAATTCAGTGTACCTTTTCTTATGGTAAAGACTATCTGGTCTAATGTCATTTGAAGTCTAATGGCTTGGCCTTGGAAAAAGAGTAAATAGGTGCCCTAACAGTAATTTAACAGCTTAAGTCACATTTGTTTGGAATATGACTTAGTAATTATGTAACTTCTATGTCATTTATAAATAGTATGATTGAAATTGAGCAAACCTGTGAACGTAAACAAAAAAAAAGAAGCATTAATGATTAGGGACCTTTAGTTCCTACTGTAAAGTTGCTTATTAAGCAAAGATGAAAAAACAGCTTTTAGAATTGAACTTGAGGATCCAGTTTTCTGATGAGACTGTTCAGTAACACTGCAGTGTAATTTTATAATCTTTGCTTTTGACCCAGTTTGCCAACATTCCTATTACTGTGTTTCAGGCTGCTAGTACACCACTTAATCCTCTGAGCTTTCAGTGTGGATTTGTGAAACTCAGGATTGACCTTCTGCAAGCTTTTTCTCAACTTATTTGTACCTGCAACAGCCTAAAAACAAGTCCACCCCCAGCTATTGCCACAACGATTGCGATGACATCAGGAAATGATCTCCAGAGGTGTGGACGCATCTCCAACCAGGCATGTGCTCCCATTCCACTCTTGTGCAGTTATGTTTGTGACTCTGGTATGAATTTTGTCTCTCAGCAAACATATTTGACAAAGGAAATGAAAAGTATTTGTGAAGTGGGTTTTTTTGAATCGTGGCCTTGGGTTTTCATCTCTAGCTCTGAAAACACCTGCCTGCAGCAGGCCGTGTTCGGAAGCTGAGTGTGCACGTGTGTTTTCTCCTCCAGTCATGCACACAGCTTCCAAGGATGTGCACGTAGCAGGTCACTTGGTACACTCAAACTTGCAGCAAGGCTTTTCACACCTTGCTTTGAACCACCTCAGAGACTCTGAGTACACTAAGGAAGAATATATATACCTGAGGATGATTCTGCAACTCCTTTTGCTGAGAGCTGGCAACTGCCTTGGTACTGTACGGAGCACCAAGGAGGTTTGCTTCTAAATCCAGGTAGTCTGCAAGAAGGAACATTGTGGTGGGTGGTCATTGAAAGGCAGAGCAGTTTGATTTACCAGTAGGGGATAGAGGAGGTTGTTGATGGAGTTTTTTTTCTTTTGCTTTGTTTTTAACCCAAGGAGATTTTGTTGGTGCAGGAAAAATACCTGTTTAATGCATGGATAACAGTCTGTCACTTTGGTTATCATTATCTGAGTGAGGAAGCAAGAACTTTATAAATTTTTCTCCAATGTGCCACCTTATGCCTTCAGTGTGCTGTGTTACAGTGTAGTGGTTTTCTGGATGTGTGGGGTTTTGTTTGTTTTGCTTTGCTTTGTGTTTTTGGCTAGTGACATTGTCTTTGCAGATGAAACACTCAATGGAGGAATTCCGAAACTTGGCTACCAGGTATGGAGATCTGTATCAGTCATCTTTTGATGCAGACTCAGCAACTCTAAGGAATGTAGAACTGTATCCTTTAAAAATCCTAGAGTTTGTCCACTTTCCTTCTCATGTGGAAAGCACGAAGTGTAAGAATCCTCTTTTCTATGAAGAGTACCACAAAGTAGTTTTGAAAGTTAATAACATGAAAATTAGCTGCCAATTGCTTAAAACCTATTTGAAAATAAATGTTACCGTGTTATTTTTTGGAATTACTTGATAAACAAGTTGCAACACAAAAATTGGAGCAGCATATAACTTGGTATTTTCACAGTTCTTGCTCTTTGTTCACTAAATCAGTAATGACTGTAGGATTACTTCATCAAAGCAAGGAAAAATGCCACTAAATACACTGCATTTCTTGCTTTAGGTGCCAACTTTGAAAGTCTTAACTCCTTAGTATTAATATCAGACAACAGCAGAGCTGCCTGTTGATTTCACATGCAATAGAAGCTCTGATTTTGGATCCAGAATCTGCAAGGTAGGTTTGATAGTTAACTGCATACTCCCTTTCTGCTTATTAATAAATCCTTGGAGCTTTAAACCTAGGAATTCAAGGAATGTTGAGAAAGTTTCCCAGTAGACCTTTTAATTATATTCTGGGCAGGCTTGAGGATCTGTTGCTGCTGTGCTGTACCTGGCAGACTGGGAACTCTCTTTTGTGTTCTGCATTTCATACTGATTTTGCTCTTGAGAGCACTATACTGGACTGATATTATATATAGACTTGAACTTTTAATCTCTCCTTTAGCCACTTATTTTAATTTGTGTTGTTGTGTGTTAGATCCCATACCTGTTGCTTACACTTGTAAGTGCAGCTTAGCTTCCTTCAAAGTTGTGAAAATACATGCACTAAATTAGTTCAAATTTTTAATGTAAAGCCATCATCCCTGGCTCTTTTGCTCACAGTGAACTTAAGTCCACTAGAAAACAACATTGAAGTACTGATGAATTGAATCACTGTTTAAAACTCCCAGGCTGAGATTAAATGGAAAATACTGTGGATAAAATCTCTCAGTGATTTTATAGCTGGTAATAAAAGTGAACATCCTAAGTGACTGTAGTACTCATTATGAATTAAGCATTGCCTAGAAGGTGTATTAGTCAAATTTGTGTGAAGCTGGGTGTCTACGAGATGGAATTCTACTCAAAGGAGGAGATTATAAACTTGGAGGTTTAGTTTCAATTCTGACTGGCATTCTTGCTTTGTGTTGTGAGATTTTCATGACTGTTATAAACACTGCAGGGTTAAATAAAAGCCAGGGGAGGTAAGTATGCTGAGTCTGTTATACCTGTCACTGCTTCAGCTTAGAGGGTGGGGACAAGAAGTGATGAGTAAGTGGTAGTTAAGAAAGATTTAAACGTAAAGGGCAAATGTTATAGTGGAAAAATAATTTAAAAAACAGACTAAACAGTTTGAAAGACATTTCTTAATGGATTTCATGTTGTGATGTCTTGTTGCATCTATTTGGTAGTGTGCCTTCCAGGTTAGGATGAGGAAAGTAAGTTAGACATAATGAAAAGTTCCTTTTTTTTGTTGGTTTTNTTTTTTTTTTTTTTAGTTTCCAGGAATACAGCTCAAATGGAACAGCTCATGTTGAAAGTGAATATGAAAGAAGAATGATGTCTGTATTTAATCATGTACTAGAGGAAGTAGAATCCCTCAACAGGAAGTATGCTCCTGTGTCTTACTTGGCAAGTAACAGTTTTAAATGTATATTGTGTAGAGAAAGGGGCCAAAACCACACAACTCCATATATCTGGTTGGCAAGAAACTGGGAAGCATTCTCAGTTAATTAACATTACTGACACAAAAACACAAATGGTCTCTACAGAGACACACTTGTTTAAAAATACTTCATGAACCATTTTGCTAAAACATCTGTAACCTTACTGGTCTGATTAAAAATAATCTTTTTAAAAATTCCCATCCTAAGAGCACAGCAGATAAGACAGTACAAGTACTGTCAGGTCTCTGTCAGACCCCTGACCACACTCACATGCAAACACTGGAGCACATTCTCTTTGTTCATGTTCTTGCTGTGAAGGAGTGTTCCCACACAGCAGCCTAGCTCTGGTCCCTGAGCTGCTGGAGGTGAAACCGTGCTTTGTGAGTGTAGCATTTCTCTTATCAGTGCAGGGCATCAGAGAGCACAGTGTGGAGTGTGCTGGGTGCAAACAGTGAGCTGATAAGGCTCTCCTTTACAGGGCTGTGCCTTTGGCTCCTACTGCTCGTGAACATCATAAAGCTGAAGTGCATGTCAGTGGGAGCAAGGGAGTTTGTTTGTCATGGTTGGCATCTATTTGCCCTGTTTCTAAATCCAACAGTCCTTACCAATTCCAAATAGAATAGAAGAGTAAACCGTGTAAACCACAGCAAAGGTAAACCCTGTAAACTTGGTTGTGGCTGGCTCCACATGAAGGCAGCTTGGTGACTTCAGTGGCACTGCTTGTGTTCATCTGAGCCAGAGGCATGGTGCAGCAGGGAAGGAAAGAGTAGACAAAAGGCTTAAAACTTAGTTATTGCATTAAGTTGTGATAGATGCCAGTCTTTTTGCTTGGAGTTGTTTTTTGAGAGGTTGTGTCTATGAGTGTTTCAAGCAGATCCTGCTCTGCTGACTCTAACACTAGGACTAGAAAGATCTGTATTTTTCTTTTTGCTTGGCCACTTTCTTTTTTCCAGAGCAGAATACTTCCTTCAACAAGGGGCAGAACATAAACAGAGAGGCTGAATATAATCACTTAGTGGCTGTAATTCTATGACTGTATTAATATATTTTTGGACTTAAAATGGAAATTTCTGCTGTTTCAGTACCGCACCTCAAGTACATGTGTTTTTCCTGTGTCATGAATGTTATTTTTTCTCAATTGTTTTGGCTCTTGTTTCTTGCAGCATACAGCTTGTCTGTGCAATGCTGTCATTGCCTTGTTGAAGGTGCCCCTTTCATTTCAAAGGTACTTTTTTCAAAAACTGCAGTCTACAAGTATTAAGGTAAGTACTGCTCAAATATGGCCTCAGATTTCTCTTTAGAAAGTTTTTACTTCATGAGAAAATCCATACTGAAGGCACAAAGCTTAAGGATTTTTAGTGAAGATACATAACTGCAAATAGCATTGGGGTTAATTAATCTGTTAGGAGTAACTTGAATAGCATGTATGTATGGTTGTCCAGAGCCACTAGACTGTCACTTAGGCAAGTGGGATCAGTTCTTTGATTGCAAAGCCTTAAAGATAAAATGTAGCTGAAATTTTTGTTGATTCTGAGTCTGCAAAGCTAAATAATTCTGGTCCTGGGAGGGCAGCTTTTATAGATTTGTATTGTTTTTTTTTCTTTTTTCTTTGAAAAGCAGTGTTCACTATCTTGGAAGAAAATTGTCCTATATATCAGCTCACTGACTAAGAATGACTATATATGACTATGGTCATGGGGTTTTTTTTTGTTTTACTCAAGTGCTCCTTTTCTTCTGGGAAAAGTGAAAGCCTTAAGTTTTTTAATATTTACTCTTACTGCATTTTGCTTCTTTGTTCAGCATAATATACTTGTGGCTGTTCTGTGGAAGATTTTTTTCCACATCTTTTGAAGAAGTGAAGTAAATGAAACTGATACAAAGATAATATCTGGTATTGCTGATGAGGCTTATTAAATAATATCATAACGAGTCTCTGATAATGTCTGTGTTTCCATTTGCTGATTTTCCTACCCAGCCTCTCCTTGGAACTTTTTCTGTAAGAAGGTGTCCTGTTTCATCCTTGAGTTTTGTTTGCTTTTCTGGAGGCTTATAATGACATTTTGATCTGTTTACTTGTGTTCCAGCTTGCTCTATCCCCATCTCCAAGGAACCCAGCAGAGCCTATAGCAGTACAGAACAACCAGCAGTTGGCCCTCAAGGTGGAAGGAGTGGTTCAGCATGGATCTAAACCAGGCCTTTTCCGTAAAATCCAGTCTGTCTGTCTGAATGTCTCTTCAGTGCTGCAGAGCAAATCTGGACAGGACTACAAGGTGTGGATAAAATAGAGTCAGGAGGAGTCTGAAGCTTTTTTGCTGTGTTTTGCTGTTCTTTTTGTTTGTCTCTGGGTTAGCAGAATTTCCAGGATGGGATGAATGGGGGTGGTTCTGTAATCCTTTCACTCCTGCCAGTTGACATTTAAGCCCTGGGCAGAGCCAAGCATAACTTGTGGAGGGGATCTGGGATTTTTAAGTTTGCAATATGTCAATACTTTTTTGTAACAGCTCTTCTTCCAAACAAAGAGGCTTTGTGATGTTCGGAACAAGTCATTAGGAATCTGCCTGAGATGAAGAAAACTCAGCCTATATATCATACAAAACTCCACAGGGAAAAGAACCAAAACAAACCAGGAGTAGATTATTCTCTACCACATAGTCTCTAGTTTTTTTTTTTGTAGTCATTTTAAGGTTCTTCTATTTTGTTTGTGGATTTGTGAGGACAGACTGTCCAAATCAAATAGCATCTGAGGAGACACATATTAAATTTAAGTCAACAGTTCTATCAAAGATTGCATGCCTTAGGTTTAGGTTCTGCTAACGTGATACTTAGGGAAAGGCCTGTTTTAGTGGGTTTTTGTTTTTGTTGTTTGGGGTTTTTTGAAGGAGAATAGGAGAAAGTCAGTGGCTTGAAAAAGAACAGGACTAGGCAGTGTGTGATGTTTGACTCACATTATGTTGTGGAAAAGTAGAACCTCAGGTGGAAGATGACTTGTTAGCTTGTCAAGCTGTCTCAAGTATGCTCATGTATTGGTTTGGGAGAATTGAGAACAGATTTTTCCTTTTTTCTCCTCTCTCCTTCAAGAGGAGGGCTGAAAACTCATTTTTGGCAGGTTTATGTAAAATGCTGTTTTAACCTTCCATCTGTGTTCCCAGATTCCTATTGACAACATGACTAATGAAATGGAGCAGAGGGTGGAGCCGCACAACGACTACTTCAGCACTCAGTTCCTGCTCAACTTTGTGATCCTTGGCACTCACAACATCACAGTGGAGTCCTCTGTGATAGATTCAAATGGCATTGTCTGGAAAACTGGGCCTAAAACAACTATTTTTGTCAAGTCTCTGGAGGATCCCTACTCGCAGCAAGTCCGGCTGCAGCAGCAGCAGCAGGGGCAGCCTCCGTCCCAGCAGCAGCAGCAGAGAAGCGCCTACTCACGCTTCTGATGCCCACCAGTGACCCCTCCCCATCAACTGGTACTGCAGCTTTTCTTGGACACTTTTTTCCCATTTTTTATTTTTTTAAGACTTTTTATTACAACCTTCTCCTAGAAAGTCTCAGGCGCCATTTTCTTGCTTTTTAAATTGCCTGGGGTAAATTTGAACTGGATTCAGCAGAGGCAGCTGTTCAAATTTGGAGTTGTGCTCCTAGGATAAGAGCTTCTACCTGATCTCTAACTTGTGTTTACAAACCTGTTCCAGCAGGCTCCACAAACTACAGTAGCAGGGGACACTAAGAGCTTGCTGACTGGTATTTTCCATGCTGTTGTTTTTTGAAGCACATAGGTTCTAATGTCAGGCTTACAGGACACTGGGAAACACTTCACTTTGGCTGGTAATACAGAAATGAGTGTTTTACCAGGTGTGTATCTTTTAATGTGAAGGAATTGGCAAGAATATCCAGAGATCCTTTTTCTGACATTTTAATAGCAAGTTCCAGTATTTGGCTGGTGTATGTTTGTTATTACAATTCATCAGCACTACTTAATGCATGCAGCTGGAAGAAAAAAAAATTGCAGTTCACTTGTGGTACCCAGTCACTGCAGAGGGAGGAGACTGCTTGAGGGGTTGCTGTCTGGGGAGCCTTGCAAGAGGCAGAGTTTTACAGGTGGGAAGAATCACTGTCTCTCAGATGATATAGAAGATATTACCGTGTCGTTTTTAAATTTTCGTGCATCTGTATTTCTGAAGCCTTTTGTTTTATTAGGGTTTTTTAATTTGCTCTTTTAAGAGGGAAATTAAAATGAATGACAGCTTCCAAGTTAACAGCTTTGTTTTTTAAAAGGAGTCCTTTATACCAAAACTTTGTAATCTTATGTATTCTTTGACCAACTTGCTAAGCTTAATAGTTAATTTTACAACTTGAAATAGAATTTTGCCAATTCTAGAAATGGATCCAGAATAATTTTGGAAATACACTGCTTCATACATAATTTTCACACTTCTGTGATATGAAAAACTGAACTGTATCCAGACTCACAGGCAGTAGGTCACATAACATGACTTTCACCTGGTCTTCATAAATAGTCTCTGCTTATCACTCTGTAAGAAAGAAGGACCCACTTGAGTGAGGAGGAGGCAGGATGGCACTTCTTACATACTTCAACTTGTTAATCCCTCTCATTGGAGCAGAAATTTTTATTGTAATTTTCTCAGCAAATTCCCATGATACTGTTACTTCTTCAGTCTGATTTCATTCTAGAGCTGACTGGAATGACAGATTTTGCTTGCTTCAAGTGCAGAGAATATGATAATGAATTGCTATAAGCTGAGGCTTCTTTTGCATAGCAGGATGAAGACTTTTTTGCTGTGTTTTTCCATAGTAGTTCCTCTTGGCTTGAGACTATCCAAAAAAAAAAAAGAAAACCCCAGTCTGGAAGTGATGATGCTAGATATCATATCTTGGTCAGGCTGTACTGGAAATGATAATTGGGATGTAAGGTTGAAACTGAAGACACAAAGTTGCTGAAAAGTTGAGCAGCATCCTCCTTAAATGATTTTCCTTTTGAGCAGGAGACTCAGAGTGCCTTTCAAGCTGACTGAGGAAAGTGGTGGTTTCTGTCCCACTTTTGTGGTTCCATGCCCATAGTTTGGTGTGTGTTTATATACATGCAGCTGTGTGTGCACACGTGCAGACATGTACCTGTAGCTACATCTGGTTAAATGGTCCAGAAGGAGGTGATTGACCTGCTGTTGTGTATGCTTTCTGTCAGATTGAGGATCTGAACTCTTTGTGGTCACTTGGGCTTTTTCATTAAAGCCATAGATCAGTGTCTTTACCACAAAAACCTCTGTATTTTGATGTAAAAAAAAAAAAAGATACTTTAGAGGTCAAACAATTTTTTTTATCCTGCAGAATGAATGTGTGTTTCTTGCTGGTATTGACCAATATGTTGGTGGAAACCTTTGATGGTGCCATTCCAAAACAACTCAGAAATTACAAGACATTTCCATGCTGGGGAACAAACTTTTCTCATAAGTCATGTGATGTTCAGAGTGCATAGCTAAACTTAGGAGAAGCCTAGTGGGAACAAGCCCCAGCCTTATCTCTGGAAAGCCCTGCTCTGGCCTGAGGCTTAACTGTCTGTATGCTGGTGACATTAACCCTACTACAGCTGAAAAAAGTATTCCTTCCTTGAACATGTCTGCTCACCTGATCTGAGAGGCGTCTAGAACTCCAAGAACTTGTATCAGTTTTAAAGCCAAGCAAGTAATAATTGAAGCCTGAGAATCTGGATGTTAGGTATGAGAGATTGCAGGGGGAGGAAAATTGCAATTGCTACTTATTGGAAATTAGCTTGTATAGGAAGGTAGCTTGCTGTACAAATACCTGTATTTCTAACAAACTCTGAAGAGTTTCTCATGCTGATTCATTTGCAGGTTAGTTATATGTGTGTGCTGATCAGGAAAGGCCCTGGACCTATTAGTAAATTCATTCTCCTTTTATGGAAGCATGGTGTTTTATGTTTTGTTGGATTTGTAGTGAGGTTATTTTTTGTGTGTTTTGTTTGTTTTCTAACATGCTGTATTTTTATTCCTAATACAGTGTGAAAGACACCTGTCAAACAGAAACCATGGATTTTGTGGCAAACAATGTCTCAAAATACCTAAAGAAAAGTGAGGGAGGGTGTCAAAATTACAGCAGTATACAGAAAGCTGCTGTTGGAGCTATCAGCAGTGAATGTGACCCTTGACTGTAAAGTGGAAGCAGGGGGATTACTCTTGTTTGAGTCCTGCATTCAGTTTCTGGTGCCTGTACTTGAAGATGTGCAACAAAGAATTTGGAAAGCACTTTTAAGATACGGACCCAACTTAAATCTCCTTAGTGTTTCTCAGTAAACAAAGAAGTAACTTGATTACTATGCATAGCTGCACACTGATAATAGAAGACAATTCAGATCTGTTTCACTTACTGGCAGAAGAAAGAAAATATTCAGTGGCTAGACATTGGTCCTGAGACAGCTGCTAAGAATTCAAACAACAGAAGGGCTTATGCAGACAGCTACGTCATGATCTGTTCCTAATCACTGAGATATGCTTTCATCTAGCTTGGATAAATTGTTGGGCTGAGCAGGAGGAGATGCTTGAATGAAGATGACTGGAGGTGCTGATAATATGTGCAGTTCAGCATTAAGACAATAGGTTTTGGTGCTTAGGCTCTATAATTTGAGCTGACTTCTCCACAGATGGTGTAGCCAGTTACTCTCGGAAGTACTTGCTACTCACATTCTTGTGAACATGTGCTCAGGCATGTGTCCAGAAAGTGTCATTTCTGGGTTCCTGGCTGATCCCTTGCTCCAGGCAATGTGGAAGTGAATGCAGGGCAGGGAAGGAATGTCCGCTGTCAGATTCTGCCTTCCCCTGGAATTTGGAGTGTAATCTCCTGCTAAGGTCATTCAAGTGTATTTCAGAAGTGATTCCCGAAGTTGCACTCATTGTGGGTGTTCATGGAATCTTACACTTCCTTTCCTATTTTTGTTTCCTTGGATGTGCCCCCATTTTACCCAAGGACTGATATAGCTTAATATAGCTGAAGTTTTTGTATTTGATAGGGGATATATTTTGATTTAAATCCTATGAAATTGTATGGGAATTGCACAGGTCTAGAAGCAAGTTCAATGGTTCTTTAAATATATGCATAAACTTTTAAGAATTGTTTTATTTAGTGATACCACAGCTTTAGTTAAAAACCCTACCAACCTACCAAGTGAATTTATAGGGTTTGAAGGAATTTTACTGCATTCCTAAAATATCTTTTGAGTGATATTCAGTGTGTGTGTGTATGCATATAGAGAAAGAACAATCTCATATAACACAGTATGGAGGCATCTTGCCTTCAGATTACCTTCTTTTCTTTTCTGGTTTGTTGTCTTTCTGTTTGCCTAAAGTGCTTGCTGTGTCCTTGGTCAGCATATTTACACACATGTCCTTTTAGCTCCTAGCAGCATCTTCTCTGAGCAATCTGTTCCTCTTGTGGCAGTGCAGGTGTGCTCAGGTGTCTGCACTGTGCAAACCAAGACAGCAGGGGGGAAAAATAGAGGATGGGGGGGGGAACTTAGGAGCCCTGCCAGCTCTCAAAGCAGCTCTGAGTTGAGTAAAGCCCAAGAACTGGTAGTTCTCTCTGCTTGACTGCTGCAGTTCTGTGTCCAGCACTATGGGAGCTGCTCTTGCTTCACACACATAGGTGCCTCCAAGGACACAACCCGAGATGCTAAGCAAAAGCAGACTTACCCAGAACCTTGGCATTTTCACCTCCAGAACAGAGAGAGTGACTGAGACAAAAACACTGAAATCAAAGGAAATCCGAGTGTTACATGCTTTTCTAGCAAGGCATATTATGCAGTGTTGAAGTTACCCTCTCCCCCTGTGAATCTTTAAGCCAGGTGCTGTTTTGTGTCACCAGGAAACAAGCCTACCTTAGTGACCACTGATAGTTCCTGAGTTGTTTGTGCTCCAAGGGGGCACAAATGTCTCTCTGCCAAACAGGAATGTCTCTCTGCCAAACAGCAGCTGCTCAAACTCACTACTGAAGTCACAGATAGCTGCATTTCAGTGAGCAGTCATCCCAGGTCTGCACTTGAGAAAGTTGCTCTACTCTGCTGATTGTCAGCTGAGAAATAGGAAGCATTTCTTTGGTGTTCTTATTTGCTTTTAGGATGAAGTCTTTATCTCTTGCTTGCCCACCTCCAAGTGATGCTGTCAAAATTAAGGACAGCTTGGTTGTATGTTAATGAAGTTTGCACTTAGCCTCAGCCTCCTGATCCAAGGATCTTAGATAAGGTAAGAGCAGCATTCAGTGAATTTTGAGAGAAAAGTCTTTCTGAGGTTAGAAAGAGCCTATAACAATGCCTTAAACACTTCAGTCTACTGGACACCTAACTGTAGTAAAAAGCTGATTTTTCTTTTTGTCATAGCTGAACCAGTGACCCAGTAGAGCAGTCAAGGAGATACTGAAACTGTTTTATTGTATAGATAAAAAACTTAGGCCATAGCCACTTGACAGTCTTAAAAATCATCCTTTTTTCTTTTTCTCTATAGATAAGGAGTCTTATATTCGCATTGCCTCAGATATGATTGTGGAGTTCTCCAGAAGTCTTTTAAAACTTTGATTACTAAAAGCAACTGTTTGGAAGGTTTTTTTAATGGGTATCAATGGTGACTACAAAGCTCCAAGGAGGATAGGATAAAAAAAGAGACTTGTGTGGGTTGGCTGATTTAAAATACCTTTGCTCAACAGTTTAAGTATGTGGCTTGCTGGCAATCCATTTTATAGAGCCCTTCCTTGCTTCCTAGAAGCTCTAAATTTAGGAATGCAGTTAATGTGAAATTAAGAGCTGTCCGTGCTTAACACACAGCTAACTGTGGAGAAAACCCAAGGAGAAGCAGTTGAGCTGGAAGAGACTGGGATAAATATAAACTGAGTGTGATGTGGATGGATAGACTCTGCCAAACATGGTGGGTAAATCTTCAGGGTTCAGTTTCATGCTTCACTTGACACCGTCTAGGTGTGTGGCAGTGCTGAAAAGGGACTCTCTCTTCTGCTTATTCCTGACTCCAGCTTTGCTCTTTGGATCAGATCATGAGTTTATCCACTTTAAATAGTCCCAGTTGGCTTGAGTGTTTTTTCTGCTGGTTTGTCTTGTCTGACTGTAGAGTGACTTGGTCAATGCAGTCAGTACCAGAAAGGTGCTGGGGAAGACCTGTGGTGTATCCTGGAAGTAATAGTGAACTGCTGGACTGGCTGACTGTGCACCTGCAGTGTATTTCTGTATTTAACAGGATTCTGGAGGAAACAGTGTGTTCATGTGCATCTGGACTGTGGCTTTCCTGCATGGGCAGCTGGAGAGGGCAGAGAGCACTGCAGGAGTTCCCAGCCAGCTGCCCGGCCTTCCCGGCTGCTCTGAGTCACTGCCCAGGGGAAGGAAGGAAGGAAGGAATGCCCTTTGGAGCAGTGGCTGGGGCCAAGCCTGTGTGAGTGTCAGTCTCTGCTCTGCAGCAGGTGGGGCATGCTTGAATATGTCCTGATTTGCCAGCAATGCCTGTGGGCAGCAGCTCACAGTGGTGACTCGCCTTGTTCCACAAAGTCCCAAGGTGTGCAGAGGTCTGATTTCATGTATTGCAGTTTATACCAGTGATATTCCGACATGAACACTTAAAAATTCTGGCTAAAGTTAGGCTTTTATCCCTTAGCCTGAAATCCACTGGCACTAGTTTCATGGGTACATATTTGCAGAAATTGGTCTCTTCAAATGAGTGTGTCCAAACCAGATCCCTGAGTGAAGTGGATGGAGACCTCTCAGGGCTGCTCACCCACTTCAGGCACAGAGGAAATTTCAGGAGTTGCAGTAATTGACAAAAGATGTCTGACCTCTTCAGAAAGTCTTTCCCTCATTCCACAAGGGAGGAGCAAAAGTAATTGTAATTAATTAGTAACTAATTATTGCTAGTCATCAGTGAAGCTGATATACGTAAGCAGTGAGCTGATCCTCCCTCCAATGTACAAACTCTAATGGTTTATTTCCTTTATCTCTGTCACCTGTAGTGAATTGATGTGCCTTTCCACCCTTGCAGAGGAGAAGGTTTGCCTGACAGCCATCTGTACCATGTGAGAGAGATGCAAGAGATTTCCTTGTTCCTCCTTGTTGTAAGGGTTTAGGTTTTAGTGTGGACCAAGTCTTTTTAAGTTGAGTAGGAATTTCTGAGAGTATTAATCCTGACTGCATCTGGGTAGTACAAGCCACATCATCGATCCACTGGAGAGATTTGTATTTCTGTTAGCATGTGTAAATTAGGTCAAGAACAAAAATATACACTGATTTTTCTTTTTGGGGGAGTGGGGCAATAAGGATGAACCAGAAGAACAGCTTGAAGGCTGTATGTTTAGTTGTACTTCTGGTATTTCAGCCTGACCCTAAAAAAAGCACCCAATTGTGTTGGTTTTCCTATTTAAAACAAAACAAAACCATATAACAACAAAAACAACAACCCTCAAACCCCTCATGTTCTGAGTTTTAGGAATTCACTATGGTCATAGAAAATATTGTTCTGTTTTGTGGAGGGATATTTTTTCTTTTTGTATAGGAAAAAGGAGGACACAACCCCCATGACTCTTAACTGTGTTGCAATGCCTCCAGTAGTTCGATTTGGCAAGATAACAAAACCAGTGCATCACTTAAAAGGTAATTAATGCTTTTGAGAAAAAATATTTTTAAATGCTGATAAAGCATTTTTTTTAATTGAATCTTTTTTCAGCAAAAGCCAGTGTTGCAGATCAGGTACTCATGTTCAGGTCTGCCCTTTAGTGATGTGAGTGTACTAAATGGCAGATGGGAATGTTGATGATTCACTGAATATATTTATGTGTCAACACTACCTCACCAGAAAACAGCTTACCCAGAGGGATATGGAACTTAAAATTTGTTTTCAGTGAAGCCTGCTCTGTAGTACAAATACAGTGAGCTCTTGCTGTGAGAAGACAGATGGGAGAGCCCTCTGTGATGCCTGTCTAATCACCTGAGAGGTGCCTTTCTGCTGCTCTCTGTGCTTTCTGGGCACTGCCAGCCATGGCTAATAACAGCACCTACAGGCTGTGCTGGTTTCAGACATCCACTGCCAAGTCAGCCCCTTTTACCTGTGATGTGGTTTTTCTGACTTGTGAGTTCTCACCTGTATGTGACCACTTACCTCCTCCTGGCAGAGATGAAAACATTCTCTGCTATGGAAAACTGCTGGGAGCTTGACATCCTCTTCCTGCTGTAAATCTCTGACGGCTTCCAGCAGCTCCAAGGCAGCCCAGGGAGAAGCTGGCATTGACCACCTCAAATACTCTGCTATGCAATCTGAATGAATTAGAAAAATGCCACTTTTTAATCTCTTGAGCTTTTACTTTCACCTGCTTCTCTACAATCATGATAGCCATAAATCATGTTTAGCCTAATCTCATTCCTCATTTTTATTTTTAGTATATGACTCCAGGAAGTGTGGCTTAAAAAAAATAATTTTAAAAAGAGCCAAATGCTCAGTAAAATCTGNAAAAAAAAAAAAGTCCTTCCAACAGTATTGTTTGGCAATTCAATTAGTTTTGGTTTGACTTTCAAATGCCCAGTCTTGCTGGGCTGTGCCTGACATTTTGCCATTCAAGGAGTAAAGGATTATCAGCACAGGAATTTAACAGTAGTTTTACAAGCCAAGTGGCTGCCACTCCACCCTGTGGGTGGGACTTGGGCAGCACTTGTGTCACTTGCAGTTGACAAAAGTTGATGCCAAATTAACAATTTAAAAATTTATCACTGTCATTATCACCTGTTTTGTTTTATTTCCTCATCTCCACCCTTTAGAAGAGACAAAAAACCCCAGCATTCTGATTGTGCTCACAGAAATGATTACGAGTAATAATGTTATTGACTTAGTAAACTATAGAAATACTGCGATCACACGTGAATAAAAACATAACTCACTTTGTCCTTTATCTTTTGTTGAGGAAGACTTTGACCCATGTTGTAGAGAAGCTGTGGAGCCTGGGTTAGTCACAGCAGTTCAGCAGTGATTCATTTGTACCCAGTTCTCAGCTCTCATTTGTTCTCAGTTCCAGCTGTGGTGTTGAGAATGAAAAGCTGACAGCTGAAGGGCAGAGGTGGAAAGGACTTTGTCCAGCAAGAGAGCAGCAATCTACAGCTGTGCTGCCTGAGATAGAGTTTGTTCACCAGTGATTTGATTACTCAACAGTCTACGTGGATTCACAAGCCATTCACAGGACTTAAATTTTTAAACAGAATGTAGACAAAAGTTTCCTTTAATGTAGCACAAATCCTTGTAACGCTGTAGTAGGGTTGACACAGGGCACAGGATCTCTGCCATCGTTCTGTGTTGGACTGCTGTTAAAATGAGGTGTATAATTCATGCTCAGCACAGGCAGCTGAGACCATGACTCATTTGTGCCTCTCTAAAATATTAAACTTCCAGGCCACTTCAATTACAAGCCTGGCAAGACATACAGCCTGATAGAGTAAAATATTTATCTGTGTTATCCAGGCAATGGCAAAAGAATCCAATCATTACAAAGAATGCTATTTGTGATTAATTATTTAATTAATTTCTTTAATCATTTTGGCTACCTAGGAGTAGAAGGAGCTGCAGTTGCATGGAATTTCACTTACTAAAGTATTTGGGAGATGCATGAAAGCTTTGTATCTTCGGGAGTATAAGCCTTTAAAGTATTTGTGCATGTGCAAGCAACTGTTACTCTGAAGGAGGGTGGAAGATAAGAGAAACTGGACAAACTTACACTTCTGTAACAGCAAAGATTAAAGATGAATTCTAATAGAGAATCTGAAAAAGATCTCGAGGTATTCCAATTTTGAGGAGGGGGAAATACTAACAGTGCATTTAATAAATGTACTCAAATAGCACATGTTAAGTAATGAAGCTCTACTGATTAAAGACTAATGTAAATGTTCTTGATGATTAGGTCTAATGTAACAGAATTAGTGCTTCCAAATTGCTAAAATGAGGACCTTGTCCATGAGCCATCTTTTTAATCTAGATGGTAGCAAGAGCTAGTTTTACATGTATTGTATCACAGATTCAAAACTCTTTTTTTTTGTGTTTATATAGGCAGCCCTGTTGAGCTCTGTGTGCAGACAACAGATGTACTTAGCAGTGGACTTTGCTTGGAACTGAATGCATGCAAATGGCTCTATATGTGAAACTGTAGAATGCACTGAAAAATCAGAGTATTCCAGCTCATGTTTCCCTGCATAATGAAGTCACTGACTAGCATGATCAGATTATAAAAAGTCGTCTTTGGTGTTTATATAATACCTAGGTTCAGCTGGACTATTTTTAATCAGGAATTCATATTGTTTATCTTGTATGGTCATTTATATCCTTTCATGATGCATTTGCATGCATTGTGATGACCTTTTGTGGAAGCCCTGCAGGATTTTTATAGCAGTTCAGCTGAAATTCAATGTGAACTCTATCAGCTGTTACAGGCTGGGTAGGATCTCAGCAACACTGCTCACAGGGTGAAGAGCTTCTATGAACAAGGGTACAGAGTTTTTCTGTGATACTCATTGCTTTTCTGCTGGAACAGAATGTTAATCCATTTATTTTGTAAGGATATTTTTCATCTGTTTTTAAAGATGGTGACCAGAGACTGTAGGGTTTTGGCAGCTGCTGATCTCTGAGCTGCAGCATTGCAAGACTTAGTTGCAAGTAAATGTTTTTATCTTTTTGTTTTGATCATAAAGTCAGGTAAGGGTGTTTCCTATGGCCTCTGCCAAATACTGGTGAAGAATGACTGCTCCTGGGTGTGTTGGTTAGAGCAGTGATTTGCAAATCTTCCTGACTTTCTGCAATGGTTAAGGCTTCTTCAGAGTGTATTACATAGTGTATTTGAGCAATCTTGATCAGCTTTTTCCCTGCAATCTATTGCCTTGATTCTGCAAATTCACAAGTGGATTCTACTCAGTTGTGTCTTCATTCAGCTGCTAGCTTGCTCTTCTTCATCCATCTCCTCAAGACATAATCCACAGCTTCTAACAGGTCATCCTGCACAGCAGTGCTGTCACCCAGTCTTTCCAAATGCACCTAGGGATTCTTTCTGTAACTCCCTGAAGTTATCTTTGCAAAAGTTGTGATGCTCCTGGGTGTGTTGGTTACAGCAGTGATTTGCAAATCTTCCTGACTTTCTGCAATGGTTAAGGCTTCTTCAGAGTGTATTACATAGTGTATTTGAGCAATCTTGATCAGCTTTTTCCCTGCAATCTATTGCCTTGATTCTGCAAATTCACAAGTGGATTCTACTCAGTTGTGTCTTCATTCAGCTGCTAGCTTGCTCTTCTTCATCCATCTCCTCAAGACCCCTTCTGTCAGAGAGGAGGAGCAGAATGAGCTGGGCAATGCTGTGCATGTGTGTGCTGGGGCAGCAGTACAGATCACCCTGGCTGCTTTACAGCCAGTGGCACCCTCTGCCTGACCACCTGCCAGGGCTGTTCCCTTCCTTGCTCACCTTTCACAGGGAAAACTTAGTGGCCAGGAGCAAGTGTGAAGGTGTCTGGCAGCATAATGAATGGCAGAGATTCCTCACCTCACAAAGGAATGTGAGCCTTTCTGCTGTAGATTTGGACACGTGTAATTTATGTTTGCTCGCAGTCCTAGATGCTGCTGCTGGTGCCATCTAGGAGAGGGAGCCCAGGGAATGTTTTTGTGCACTCATCTAACTGATGATGGTTTAGGTTTGGGGTTGGTTGGCTGGGGGTGTTGTTTGTTTGTTTTTTAATGTGTACCACATCCTTAGGGGAGAGATGATCAATATTTAAGGAATGCAACAACTCCTATATTGCCTCCACTTGGAGACAGAAGTTACCACAATGAGAGTGTGTGTTGTAGGGAGTGGAATGTGCAATATAATTTACACAGTCCAAATTGCTGGCCTCCACCCCAGCTTGAGACAGCACTAGCTGGGACTAGAAGGTGTCCAGCCTCTGCTTCCATTCCTCCCTGCCTTCAGGAAAAGAGCTTATCACTGGGCATGGTAGATGCTCCTGGAGATGCTCATGTCTGAGACATTGCCCTGGCCAGGGCTGCTCCCTGCTAGGTTGTCAGCTGGTGATCTCAGGCACCAAGATAGTCTGGAATTCAAGTACCACCCCATGGTATGTCCTGCTTCTTCACCAGTCAAGCTTCAGAACCCTTACTAACAAGCTGTCACAAATGCAACATAATTTGTTCTTCAACTGTTTATTTTTGTGTTCGTCTTTGGTAGCTTTGCCTTGATAAGAATCCAACTCAGTCAGTCATCACTAAGTATTAACAATGGAAAAGAGGATGCAAAGCTGGGTTTGGGAGGCAAATTCCTTGGAATACACAAGTACAGAGAACATTAAATAGTAGGTTAAATACTCAAGCCTATGCTCTGCTGTATCTAGCTCTTTCTCCAGCATATTACTGCTTTGATCCATACTTACAGTTTGCCAATCAAGACACATTTTATGACAAGATAATATTTTACTTACTTTTTCACATTCTTGCTGTAACTGGGACTTTCTGCTTCTCTGTAAATGTTTGGCCTAAAAGGTTTGAATTAATGTCTTCTCTTCAGACAGATGCTGCCATTTAGAAGTGTTATCTGAAAGACATGCAATTAATTCTTGACCTCAGTTAAGTCAGTACACCATTCTCACAGCTGAGTGTGATAAGCAGTTATGGTTCTATGATACTGAATTTGCTGTGATGTATCATTCAGCATTAACACAAGGCACATCTTGTTTGATAATTTTTCAGAACCTCAACACATCAGCCTGTTCCGTCTTCTCCTTCCTCCCTCCTTCCAAATCTTATAGTGGCTTCCTCTGATGTCTCAGTCTTGACAATTTTAAGAGGAAGCAAGTGGAAAGATCTGAGTTCTGCCAATAATGAGACTTCATTTATCAATCTCAAAACTGCATTTAATGCCATTTTTCAACCTCCAAAGCTGGGGATGGATCCCCACCTGAACAATGTGGTGTGTGTCCTGCTCAGAGCCTCCAGCTTCCATTGGAAACCTTGGGGCTGTAGAGCAGGGAGGTGACAGCTGGGACCTTAGAGAAACTTGCATTTGAGAGTGTGAGATGAGGCATAAAACACTGGTAGGTCAATCAGCCTCAGCCTGGGCCACATTGGATTGACAAGGGGGTGTACAGCTCCAGAGGAGCTCAGTGAAACTGGGACCACTGATATTTCTATATGGAGAGAAAGGGATAAGAGTTGAGCAGATGGTTGAAAGGGTTTTTATCTTCCATTTGCATCACTTCTGTTTGACAAAGGGAGCTTCTGTTGGGTTTTTACTGTCTTAAATAATTTTTTCCTAAATACATAGTATTACAAAAATAGTATTACAGTTATATCTATCATTAGGAAACTGTATAATTTTGAAACCTTACTTTAGTTTCTTTGTGCCTTTTGTTATGAGACTTAGGCTGAACAAATCAAACTGTGTAATCCCTTGTGAATTCATCTATGCCATTAGGATTGCTTTTCTTAGCCACAGTTAACAATGGCGTAATGGGTTTTAAAACATTTTATTAAGTTGAAATGCATCAGTAGCACTAATGATAAACAATTGTGGTATTTCAGGAAGAACAATTTCCAGGTCTTACTGCACATGCCAACCTATGGAGTTTTTGGGCAGCACTTGACTGTGTGGCATGAAAATAGGAAGTAATTGTCCCTTACAAACATGTTAGTGCTGTGGCACAGACTTAAGGAAACTGGTCTTGGATGTCTGTGGTAAAAAATACGTAACAGCATTACTACCATCAAGATGAAAACTCCTCTTTGATGATGTTGCTTAAGTCTGTGCTGTTGGCTGGTGTAAATCAGGATAAAGTGTTTTGGATTGGCTGTGGGGAGGACAGGAAGGGGCTTTATTGCTGATGCCAATTGTAGGACAGGGCATGGTGCCTCCTCCTTTCCTCTCCTTCTGAGCACATTGGGCCTGTCCCTGGCTTAGGATGATAAAATTAATATGAAACTACAGATAAGATGTATAAGGATTTTCTGGAATTCAACCTTCTCCTGCATCTATGGAAAAAAGAAGGCTTCAGTTAAGATCTAATTGTGGCCTTGCAGTACCTGGAGGGAGCCTACGAGAAAGATGGAGAGGGACTTTTTACGAGGGCATGTAGTGACAGGACAAGAGGGAATGGATTCAAACTGAGAGCAGGTTTAGATTAGATGTTAGGAAAAAATTCTTTATTGTGGCATTGGTGAGGCACTGGCACAGGCTGCCCAGAGAAGCTGTGGATGCCCCATCCCTGGAAGTGTTCAAAGCCAGGCTGGATGGGGCTTTGAGCAATGTGGTCTAGTGGAAGGTGTCCTCTGCACAGAGCAGAGGGGTTGGACTAAATGATAAAGGTCCCTTCCAATCAAAGCTATTCTGTGATTCTATGATCTTTCCCTGTAGGAAAAAAAAAAAAAACAAAACCAAAACAGGATACCTTTTAATGCCTAACTGATAGTGTTGTCTACCTTAATTAATGATTACTCGTTAACCAGTGCCAACAGTATCTTTAACTGAAGTTTTCCCAAAGAAATGATTAATTGCTATTAACAGTGGACATCAGTATTCTACATTCAGCAGAGAGACAGCAACAGTGTTTTTCAGCCAGGTAGTGAGGCTGCAGAGGATGTGGGTAGCTTGAATGCAAATTATGGTATGACTTCTCCTTTTGGATTTCCCAGTGTTGCATTATTTCTCCAGTCAGCTCGAGCTTGTGCAAAAACTGTATAAGCAGCTTGCAACATGGATGTGTTCATGACCTTCCTTGGGCAGCCAAGTTAAACATAGTCTTGAGGAAGCTCAGCAAAACAGTTGCAAAGCTGCATATGGCATCATAAGACAAGGAGGTTGCATGCTGTGCTAAACTGGGGGAGGGAAGAGGAGGAGTTTTTTAATAGATCTCTGTCCTGACCAGATTTCAGTGATGGTATTTATTTAACAATGCCTGCTTCCTGGAAATGCACAGTGGACCTTGGATCAGACCTGATTAGTTTGTCCCCAGGTCTTCAGTCCGCTCAAATAGGATGGATCTTTGCACTTTGACCAGTGCTGTTTGAAATCACTGGAATTCAGCACATGGACAAACAGACTCCCCCACAAAGGCAGCTGTTGTTGTTACATTGGACTCTTTACTTTCTTTTTCAACTTGAAAATCACCGCTTTCCTGAAACATCAATATTAATTTTAGATTATAACGATATAGAATTCAACAAACATAAGAAGGATAAAGTAGTGTGAATAACTCTTTAATTTTGTAACAAGCTGTTCACTACGGATTTAAGTGTGATAATCACATTTAATAACAGTGGTAAGTATTTATTTAGTTCTCTTGCATTTATGGTTTGATCTACAAACACTGACTTGGTGTTAAGAGTTTACCAAAACCCAAGTAGGTCAGTCTGGTAAATGTTGACTTGAAGTGAACTTGAATGAAAATAAGAGCTTCATCTGATCTTTATGCAACATATGAACTTTATGATCAGGACCATACAGTGTAGTGCTTAGTTTGCCAGTACAGATGGAGAATAATTAATCTCTAATAAAAATATTAGAGATTAATTCAGGGCTGTCAATTTTGTGTTTTTTCTATATTTTTTTTAAATGGCTAATCACAAAACAGTGTGATAACTAGAAAATGTTAGGAATCCCATCTGCCTAAAGATGGGTTGGTTTCATCTCTGTGTTTGTACCATGCTTCCTTATGGAAACTTAAAGGGCTTACAAAAAATTTTTGCAAAGCGCAAGCTTATATATAATCAGCATCTTATCATTGCCTGAAGTAGTAAGATTCTGCAGATAGGGTTGAATTAAACCAATGTTATGGATAAAAGATTTCATAACCAAGCTAACAAAGAGGTTAAAGATTAATTAGTTGGAGTAACTCTAGAGCTCCTTTCTTTCAAAAATGCCAACAAACCAACACAAAACAAGATGCCACAAAAATCAAAAGCAAACCCTCAGCTCAAACTTACCTTGGTGACAGTAGTGTCAACGGGGTGAAAAAACCACTGATGTAACTGAGATGAGAACCCAGCTTTGTTGTGCTCCACATCAGCTGCCCCTTGACTGACACACGGAGTATGGCACAAACACATTCCACGCAGCAGCAAATGGAAGTGGTGCTCACTGACCACCTGGTTGCATTCTGTTGTATCTGTTACCCATCTTTAATAAGAGGCCCCTGTCAAAGCCTTCAGTTTAGCTTTAATGGGAAATCAGACACCTCAAAACACCTGAATTATTCAGTTCACAATTACAGAGGTTGGTATGGAGATTTATTACTGTATGAAAAGGCATTGTAATAGCAGGAACAACCTCTGGTTTTTAAGATTATATTGATTTGGCCAACTGTGAAATACACTATGAGTAACCTTACCAGGTCTGCATACCAGTTACAGAACATGTAGCTGCAATAAGAGGCCTTATAGTCCTCATATGCTGGGCCAAGAGTAGCCCAAAAATTATAAATATGATGCATGCATCTTATGTAAAACAGATTGAAATGGAACATCCAAGAGTGGCATTGTGTGAAGGTTAACAAGCTCTGCCTAAGTGGAAAATTAGGAAATTTGCATATAGCTGGTAGAAGAAAAGGAATGATGGCTACATCTGCCTCACCTTCTGCTAGTCTTGACTAGCTGGCAAGTTGTCCAAATGTGATACATTCTGGGTTTTGCCTGTCTCACAAATGATGAAGGTCATGAACAAGATGGTTGTACTGTTCTTAACCAGCTCCAAAATTCCTTTATTTGCTCCTGTTGAGCTGTAGAAAGAATAAGTACATTCAGATATTAATGTACCCAAATTCTATTGGGAGATCAAGATAGCCTTCACTGGAGCATCATATGGCTTTGTTCCCCTCTGTAGCTTATACTTAGAGTCTCTTTAGATTCCTTGTGGTGGAAGTAGTACAGATGCTGGTTATCACACTGCTCTCGTGCCACAAAGGAAATAAATGCATCCAAAAACAGTTAAAAACAAACCCTTGACAAATCCTAAATAACAGAATACTTCTAAATATTAGAACACAATCTCCACCTGAAAAAGTTTATGAACTATCACTTTTTATGTGTCCATACCCAGTAAATCTATTTTGACACCTCCTTGGACTCAGCAAACAATTGGAAAGCACATGGTAAATAAAAATTAGATATTAAATGGGACAAAAATACCTTCCCATAGAGAAAGCCCAACTATGCTGGCCAATTAAATTGAGCAGCAGCAATCCACCAGATGAGCTCCATCTGAAATGCAGAGCAGAGAGGATGCAGTACACAATCTCACTGTATAAAGACCCAATTTGATACAGGACTCAGTAGATGGAGTGATGGGACCACAGCCAGCCCCAGCATTAGGCATAAGCAGTCTTCTCTCTTCCCCCAGTATTTTTGTACACTGATATTTTTGTATCCTGATTTTGTGTAGCTGTGTCTTCCATGTTGCACGGCCTCCTTGGCTATGCCTTGGTTTGCTCTGAAAACACCCCAGAGTCTGTGTGTCAAACTTTATTTTTTACTTTATGTTGGACAGAACTTCAAGCATTGCACTGTAGTTGCCTCACTGGAGCCAGAGTTTCTTCTTCTGTCTGTGTCTAACTGTATAAAATTCCCTTGGGCAAAATTACAAATGTAATAATGCCTGGTTATAAAATGTTTCCTTGGCCTCATTTAGGCTTACAAAAATTTTGGAATTAAATACTAACTTAAAGAGCTATGTAACAATCCAACTTGCATCATATTTAATGATTCCTGGTTAAAAAACCAAACAAACAGTAACAACAACCAAAACCCATTTCAGGTCAAATGCTCCTGCTTCAATACTACATTTTATTCACTCAGGAAAATATACATTTTGTTTAGTCTGTCTTACACTAGTGATAAAAAAATGGCCCTAAAACAACTCAAGACCTTAACTTGGCATCCTGCATTCTTGTTAAACAAGCAGTGTCTAAGATCTGATGTCAACCCCAGCTAGTAGAAGGGAGAAGAAAAGTGTACATTTATCATGAGCCTGAAATTTCTGGTCATGCTTGTGATGTTTTTCTCTGAGGCCTATAATTTTTTAATGTGAAAAAACTTAGCCTTTCATCCAAGGGTTTCAATATCAGAGAAAACGAGCAAAAATGACAACTCTGTGTGCTAGAGCCAAGGGAACTGGCAAGGCTGCAGCTGGCTGATCTTGGTGAAGGGATCTGGAGGTGCAAGGATGGGAAGAGAACTTGTCAGGGGGCTGAGATTCAGCATCAGCTCAGTTAAAGCCTTTTAACATAAATTCAGGAATGTGACAAGTGTTAAAGTCAATGCCGCAATTTACTTCCTTTTTAACTTCTGCTTCATGTTACTCTTAAAAGAATTAAAGTGAAAACAAAAGCATCTTTGACCAAAAGGTCAAATAGGCTGATAACATTTACTTCCTGGAGAGAAATGACAAAAGGCAAGTGGCCTGGGTTTTACATTTTGTGTGTGATAAATGAAGGCGAGCCTTCGAAAGGAACTCTGTCTGCAAGATTACTGAAAATAGATCTTCTAAAAAGCATGTCTGCTGTTGGATGACTACGGGAAAGAACCTGAGATCAGCTTGCCACTGAAGTTCAAGGGGCTTTGACAAGCACAGTTCCTCCTGAGGTGCAGCTGGTGGAGATGGAGTAACTGATACTGTCCTTTAAATTTAAGAATTTACTTGGAGAATGGAAATAATTTTGCCTCTCTTACAGAGGTTGCAGTAGAAGCTACTGTTACATTTTGGAAGGTTTAACTGTTGTAATGAAAATGTTAAATGTTCTGAAGATAGTAATGCAAAAATCCTTCACACTGGGGTATTTGACACTGTAAAGCAGCTCAGAATTGAAGGTTAAATGTAATTTATTTTTTTCCAGATCCTAAAACTTCCTCCCTTTTGTGTTTTGTTTTGGGTTTATCTTTTCCCCCCTTTCTTTATGGCAGATTATAGAAAACATAGGTTCTTGATGCTTCTTTAAACTGTGACTTTTCCAAATCTAATGCTAACTACTTAATTCACTTGAGATGCTTTCTGTATTTATGTTCCCCTGAGTATATCTTCTGTTTCATATTATCCATCTTCCAGCAGCCTGTGCTCTGCATGTTCCCATCTCTGTAGTTCCTCATGACAGTTTAGTTTACTTTCATGTTTTCTATCATGCTCTTTTTTTTTTAAATAAAATTTTATATAATTCCCCAAGTAACCAGTTGTTTTTTATGAGGCTGGAAGCAGTAGTTGCTTTCTGCTCCATAGAATTTCCAAGACTTGTCAGGAATTTTATTTTCTTGTCCTTGCTTTCTGTATGACAGAGATTATGATTTGTAAAAGGCCATTTTGTTTTTACTGTCGTCAGCACTCGAGTGCATCCTCCCAACCCCTTTTTCTCCAACCATATGGCATCTGCAGCTTCAGTTTGCTACAACAAAAGCAAGCAGGGAGAGCTGACTGAATCTGGTCGTGACAAATCAGCAGCTTTTGATTTGCCAATCTTTGACCCAGACTGAGGTTCAAAAGCATTCCAAAACTTGCTGTTTCCTAACTCCAGAAGCCAATCCTTCAGCTAGCTGCTGCTTACAGCTCCAAGGCTGCATTCCATGATGGCTGTGACTTGTGGACTGCCTGGGTGTCTGCGCTGCCATCCCCTCCTCGCAGCTCCGCTCGCAGGCAGCCCTAATGTTATGGAAAAGCTGGGGTGCAAAGATGTGCCACTGAAGGGCAGAGTATGACAATGACAAGGCCTTAATCACTTCTGGAAGTGCAGCCAGACATGAGGAACGTTACCTACCTCAAAAGGCTTTTGAGGAGTTTCTGACTGACGCCTGACTGGAATCGTGCAGCCAGATCCAGTGTTCAGGGCCAGCCTATGCCATAACCTGTGTACTCGTCAGGATAACGTGTTAAAGTACCCAAATAGAACAGATGTTTCTTCATTGCTATGTCACATTCACACCTCTAATGTGTTTTCCCTTCTTACTGGCAGGAATAAGCCCAACCTTCTTCTGTGTTTTTGGTCTGTAAGTTTTTATGAGGGTAAGTGGGAGACAACTCCAATATTTATTTATCTGCTCCAGCAATCATTGACATCAGTTAATCACCTGACTTTACCCATGTTCATATCTCTATCTATAAGCACATTAAAATGTATTTTTATGATGATCAGGAGTGACATCCCTGTCACTATTTCTGTGGGGCTGAAAAAAGGAAGTTATCGGGCAGGCTCAATTAAAAAACATGTAAACTTTGGAGAAATTATTTAAAAGACCATAAAGTGAGAGCTGCTTATATTAATACTTTGCCATTTTTTTGCATTTATAGTAGTAAAAAGACAAACTATATATAATGAAATCTCATGAAGCTCAGAGATTGAGGAATGGCTTCCAGAAATTGGAATTTATTTCCTTAAAATCGAAACCAAAAATCACTTGTGATACTTCTGGGCTTTAGAGTTAGTGACAGCATAAAAAATTGCTGCTTTTAGTTGTCTCCCCCTTTTTGTTTGCAGTAATGGCACACGTGTAACTTTGCACTAGAAGGGATTCTTCAGAGGCTCAGACTGGGTGGCACAGCTGGCTTCTCAAGAGCAGTAGGGTTACTGCATTGTGCATGCTTCCTAGGACCTGGGTTGTCCATGGGAAGGCCAGGAAATGAGGAATAGGGGTGGGTCTTTGCTAGGAGCTCATTCAGCAGAATGCTAAACCACAGCTTCCTAAGCTCTAAGGCAGTCACCGAGGAAGAATGAATGCTTTGTACAGCTGCTTCCCCATGTGCAATTCCTTTCTGCAGGATAAATTGCCTAATTCATTACTTGTCTAACATCATTTCTGCTGTCCCTCATTGGATGCATCAGATTTCTGAATAGTGTTCCAAACTGTGCAGTGTGAATAAATTAAGATATTTGAAATTTTCTAAAAATTCATTATGATTAATATTTTTAATCTTGGAATGATGCATAAACTAAGCTTCACTTTGCTGTTGAATGTAAAAAATTAAAATGTATCCTTAATTATGCCCTAAAAATTGTCCTTTTTCTACCCGAGAATTTTGGAGCAAAATTTTGCTGAGAATAACTTCAAGTTGTTTGTATGAGATATATGGGAAAAAAAACCGCAAACCAACACAAAACTCAAGTTCTACTGACGCTGGTAGCACTTCAGAACAGCTCAAGCTGACTGCATAATGATTACTGAGCACAACTGTCAGGTTTAACCTAGGAATAAAAATAACACAGGCAAAAAAACACGCCCAGACTTGGAAACACTTATGCAAGAGGTGTCCTTTTTGTCAAAAAGGTCAGAAGTTTAGTGTTGTTTTGTTTTGCTCAAATAGAACATGATGGTGTTATTTGGTTGTTTGCATTTTTAAGTTCTCAAATTAAATTTATCTGCAATAACAACTTTGTTTGCTTCCTGGAATGGAGTTGGGATTTAATTTCATTGATGGTACAGTCATCTCTGAAGCCTCATTGTCTAGGAAACAGTAGACTAGCTTTACACATGGCATGGTTAGGATGTGAAACCGATATGTTTTTCAGTCCACATATTACAATTTGAACTTTTTTTTCTTTTTTCAGCACCAAAGACCTTCTAGCACATCTCCTTTTTAAGGTGGTTTCAGCTGCTGCTCTTCCTTAAGAATGCAAGCAGAGTTAAAATCACTTGCAAAGCCATTCTGCTCAGTGTAAGTGTTTTAAGAGTTCAAGTAAGCAGAGGGAACAGCCTGGTCAGGCCAGAGACGGCTGAAGGAGGTCTGGCAGTGCCCTTCCATGGCCTCTTCAGGGGTTACAGAGAGGACAGGAGCAGACCTGTGTCTGACAGGCACAGTGAACAGCCAAGAGGCAACAGTCCTGCATCACCACAAGGGATGATGCAGTTACAAAGAAGGCAAAAAAATCCTCACCCTGGAGTGGTTTTGTAAAGGTGCAGGTTCTCTGGATGGGGCTGTGAAATCTCTGCCCTCAGCTCCTTCTGTGCTGGGGCCAGGTGTCTCTGTAGGTTGGAGACCATCACAGCGTTGGTTTGGAGGTACATGATGTTTGTGGCTGCTGGGGAGGGATGAGAGAGAAGGAAGAAGACTGGGAGAGTTGATCTATAAACAGCACACACAAGGGACTGCAAGGACAAGACAAAATGCACTGTCGCTGTCTGGGCCCGAAGGGTCTTTCTGGTGGTGCTCAGGGAACCTGTGGCAGCGCCCTCTTCTACCTTCCCCGATTGCCGAACTCCAGCCAAAATACAAGGGCGAGGGGGAGTCGTGGGGCCGAGCCATGCTGTTCCCTGGTCACAGAACCACAGTTACAGGGGATGCACAGGGCTCATCCAACCCAGCTCCCGGCCCTGCACAGGACACCCCCGAGTCACACCATGTGCCTGACAGCACCGTCCCAAGGCTTCTCGAGCTCTGCCAGGCTTGCTGCTGTCACCACTGCCCTGGGGAGCCGGTTCCAGTGCCCGAACACCCTCTGGGTGAGGAGCCTTTCCTGATATCCATCTCAAACCTCCCTCGACACAACTTCAGGCCGTTCCCCGGCTCGTCCCGGTGTCGCACCGGGACTGAGGGCAGCCCCTGCCGATGCCCCCTCCGCGGAGCGCGGGCGTCCGCGGGCCGGCCCGGGATGCGCTGCGGCGGGGGCGGCTGCGCTCCGGCATCCCTCCCAGTGTCTCTGCGTGTCCGTCTGTCCGTCTGTCTGTCCGTCTGTCTGTGTGTGTGCGAGTGAAAGCGGGAGGGTGCGGGGGGCTGCGCGCTGCCCGGCGGGGGC
>VXAX01003727.1:3907732-3984466 GCA_013399835.1 Leptocoma aspasia | reverse complement strand
CAGCGCCGTAGCGCCCGCCGCCTTTTCGGGGACGGGGAGATGGAAGGCGGGCGGGAGCACGCGTGTGTGCCCCGCCGGCAGTGCCTGCTGGGGTCCCCCGGAGCCCGGGGACGGAGGCGGCGCCGCCGGAGCCTTCGCGCCCCCGGGGCGAGGGTCGCCGCCTGCCCGGTGACTCACGGCCCGCGCGGGAGCGGCCCGGGGCCGGGGCCGGGCCGGCGGACACCCGCGCCTCGCCCCTCGGGGAGCGCTAGCTGTGCCACCTTGTTTTTGCTGTCCCCGCCCGGAGAGCGCTACCTGTGCCACCTTGTTGTCCCTCTGCCCGCAGGACGGTCCCGCGCCCTCCGCTGTGAAGAGCATGGCCCTGACTCTAGAGCAGGCCCAGAGGGTGGGCTATACCTGCCTGAAAGCACTCCTCAGGTTCGCTTTTATGGTCGCCAATAACCTGGTTGCTATTCCGTCCTACGTCTTGTATTTAATTGTGCTGCAGCCTCTCCGAATATTGGACAGTGAAAGCTTCTGGTATATCGAAGGAGTGTTATTTAAATGGCTTTTAGCTATGGTGGCTTCCTGGGGCTGGTGGGCAGGATACACAGGTAAGAATGTCTTATTAATTTAAAACATATATTAAAAGACTGTTTTCATAAGGGGATGTACAGGGGAATATGTGAATGTAGTAGATTTTCAGGATGTTCTTCTTTCAGTTGTCTTACACAGATATGTTTCTGGGTTGAGATCCTGTGTACCGAAACATTTTTTAAATCATAGCTGGAAACTTTAAATGTTTTAAGTGGTTTGCAGTCAGTATTATGCCCTAGTAAAAATGGGAAATACGACTTCTCCTTAGTACCTTGATCGTGTTGTTTTAGTGTTCCATGAAAAAGATACATCCCTTCAAAAGAGAGTTGATTCTTACTGTGCATGTAGCTAGCAGAACTAAACTTTTCTTATTTTGTGTGTGCATCTTTAAATCATCTCCCCTTAGAAATATCAGGAGACAATGCTAAGAAGTTTGACATGAAGCTCTTGTCAGAAGAGTAGGTCTTCTATTCCTTGCAACAGCGACTGTCTTTCCTGTCATCTCAGAACGGAGGGAAGCAGAGGGAGCCTCTTTCATTCAAGTAGCAATACGGAATATTTCTCAACCGTATGACTCTTCATTTACTGTTAGCAGAGCTAATTACAGTATCTGCAGGGTTTTTCCCTCTGCATGCTTGCTATGTGGTTATTACTGGACTTGTTTTTGCTCATTTAGTATTCATAGGCTCATCAAGGTGATGGACTGAACTGAAATGTTAAGGAAGGCTCTGGTCTTGTCCTCGAATGCACTGATTTTCATCCTGGCTACTGCACTTTGTGCAAAAAACCGGCCATCAGTTCTTTGTATGTGCTCTAGAAAGGGAAGAAATGAATCTACTGAGTGCAAAGCATGAGCAGCCCTCCTAAAATTCTTTCCTTCTCTTCTGCCCAGGCTGCATCTGCAGGTCTTGTGTAAACAAGAAAAACAAGGAATGGCAGCACACAGCTCTGGAGTCTGGTCAGACTCCTGATTAGTCAGAAGGTCAGTGTTGACCCAGACGGAGTCTTGTTAGGCAACGAGAGCTGACGCCTCTGTGCCAGTGTGGCTTTTGGTACCCTGTCCTGTGCCTTTCCGAGATGCACAAAGTTTCTGTGGATACTCTAGGTGAGCTTCCCATTCTTTTTAAGGAGATGGTGGCAGCAGCAGCAGCAAGCTAGACTCTGATGGGTCGGGCTAGAACTGTCGCAACGTTGCACTGCTTCAAAACTGCCTTGCCTGGTACAGCTCAAGCTTATCCAGATATGCTGTTTAAAGACCTTTTTATATGTTTGCTCCTTAAAAGAAGTCCACATAGTGTTTGCAGTGGCAGGTACACTTGTAAAAGTCTGCTTTATGTCGTAAAGCACAGAGGCCTTCCAGAAGGAAGGACTGACTTTCAAGGTGTCTTGTGTATTATTAATTGGAAATGGGAAAGTTTATGGCCGTAATGGTGATGTTAAAGTCATACAGCTCATGACCCCGAGGATTCACTGTGTGTACTGAATATGCTGGTTAAAATTCATTGTCCCATGACAATTTTTGAAAGCCATTTCCTCAGGGTAGTTTTACTGCTGACTGCAGAACTGTGTGGTTTCTTTTGCCTATTGCTTGGAAGGTGGTCTTAGCATGATCTGCATATCCTAGAGTCTTCCTGAAGCATCTGTTGGTTGGTGTTGCTCATGTATCTTGACAATTTGAAATAATTTGTTTCGCAGTCTTGAAATGTCTTAGTATATTTGTTTGAAATATTTACAAACTGCTGTGCAGAAGTGTTTTATGGGGTGGTATGTGGGTAAGGAGGCCCTTCTTTTTGCTTTTCACTATGAAGCATGGCTTTTGGGGAGGATTTTGAGCAAATGCTTGTATGAAAGTTTAGTTTAAATGCATTTTATTTGACATGAAAGTGTTAATGTGTTTTATACTGAAATTATGTAAATTAGTAAGAGCAGCTTATTTCTTTGTCCTTTCTTTAACCTCATCAGTGCTCACTACCGCTTGCAGAACAAACCTGGAAAGTGTATCATTCTGGCTTCAACATATGCAGACAGGGTCATTGTGTGTCTTTTTTCAGATTGATAGATTTATTAAAAACTGCCACTAGGTCCCCTGTTTTTATACAGTATGACATAACTAACTCAGAACTGAAATACTGCTTTATTAGAGTTGGTGTCCAAGACTTATAGTGGTGTGTCTGAAAGGGACATTGCTCTGGAATTCTTCTGTTTTAAATTCCAAAAAACTAAGTCAGAGGTAGGCTTCAGTCTGTTCTATCTTTGCAAAAATATATACAAGGTAGTAAGTATGCATGGGTTCATTGAAAAGATTAAAGTCTTTCTTTTCAGTATCAGAGTAGTTGGTGAGGGTTTTTTTGTTGGTTTGTTCATCTTTAAGGGGGTAGCCAGATAAATAACAGATTTACTTAGCTTTTAGTTGGAGGGAGTAATCTGCTTCAGTTGTGTTGCAAGTATGTTTTAGTTCTTTAGTTTATTTATTTTTTCCCTTTCCAAGCTTGGGTCATCTCTTGGGTAAGAAGTGACATAAATAATTTGTAATTAAGGACTTAAACTCAGCCTGCAAAATAGATTCAGGGCAGACTTTTTTTGCTCCCGTAATTTGTGTGTAATGTGCAGGAGAAAGCTCAACACCAAATGAAGAGACTATGGTGAGTGCTAGCTTATCCTTCTGGGCTTTGCTGCTGTTGCATAATTGTTGGCATATTTTATTGAATATAGCTGGAGGACTGAGGAAGAACTTCTGAACGATGTCTGCTCTTCTCTTCCTCACCCCTGTCTAAACCTGGGGGTTTTTGTTAGGATCATAGAGGATTTATTACAGAAATTACCTGATCTGTGTCTGTATCAGTAGCTCTAATTTGTGCTTTTTGATAAATGTAGGTGTTTCTGTTTGAGAAGCACTTGATGTTATGTAAAGAGACAGTATATGACTGGACAAGCAAATTAAAGAAAGGACTGGGAAGAGAAATTGTAAAGGTCACTGTCTTCTCCCTAATCTTTTTCTTCTTAAGACGCAAGTATGAGAGAGAACTTGTGCATAATTGGTTTACTTTGATTTTTAAAGGGCAGACTATGATAAATATCTCAGTTGTTCTCTTGAGCTCCACAGGATTTCTTAAAAAAGGAAAACTGAGTATCTTTTTATGAAGAGTGTACAGGCAGTCTAGCAATGTTACTTTATATGATTTCAGAAGGGCTTTCTTATAACTTTTCTAAATCTCCTTTTTTAAGGCATTTTTAAATAAATGCTCTTGTAGGAGCTGTTCAGCCAGGGCACTTGGAATCTGCATATTAGTGTGATTTGAAAGGCACCTTTGAATAATACTTCTAAATATTTTCCTGCATTTGTTGGAAGATGCATTCTAAAAAAAGCGAACTCAAGAGTGCTTGATCCTTTGTTGGCAAGTACCTTTTTCCCCTGTACTATAATTTATCATTTAATATATGATTATGCCAGATAGCACTACATAGTGTAGTAGATGGGAGGGAGATGGAGCATATCTGTGGTGGTGATGATCTTTTGCTCACCTACAAAACTAGTTTAAAAGCAATCATCTTATAGATTTTATCTCCTTTGGTCAAGTATTGCAGACTAAGTGTAATATCCATGTACCTAATCAAATCACCAAAAATAGGACTGCTAGAGGGAAGCTTGCTTAATTAATTACACACAGACGAGCTGTTTTGTTGCCTCTCCTGCTGTCTGAGTGCAGGAGTGGGTAGGAGCCTGCGATGGTGCTGTTGCAGTGTTGCAGTGAGGAGTCTGTAGGACAGCAGAGCAATCAGCTGGCAGTGCAGTCGCACACTCAGGGTGCTGATGCTCTGCTCCACACAGCTCGGTCCCGCCGCAGGCAGCGGTGCTCGTGCCCAGCCTGCGCCTCTGGCTGCGGAGGGTGAGTGTCCTCTGGCTGCAGCCATCATCAGCTCTTCTCTCAGCACCAAGGGAGGGGAGCCCTGGGCTCTGCAGGCTTGTGTGTACCTGGGGGGGTGGTTTCTTCAGAACTGTGCTTGGAGTATGTCATACTCCAGCAGTAAGGAGGAGGAGGACACCTTGGCAAAACCTTGTGTTTCAGCCTCCCAGTGACGCACAGAGTAATACTGGATAGGTCAGTGGGCTGTGGGCAGATGGAAGACAGTAATTCACCTGTTAGCACACACTAAAAACTCTTAGGGCTGTGACTGTGCTTGCTGGTATAATGATGCAGTGCTTAATTAAAAGTGAACCAATCCTATGGTGTTACTGTTCTGTGTCAGCCAGGATGGTGACTAATTTTGAAGAGTGTCTGTAAGAATTGTCAGGTTTTGTCAAGTGAGGAGAATTTCTTTCCTTCTCTGTTCAGCCAAGTAAAGAAAAACTCAGATTGAGATTTTGACTTTTAATCATCACCATCTCCTCTCCTCCCAAGTGATTTAGCTTTTATTGGCTAATTTATAAATGGGATTAGAATGTGACCACTATAATTTTTTCAGCAGTCATACCTTTTTTTTTCCTTCTAATGCAAAATCTTGTTTCTGTTTTATCAGTCAACAGCCTTAATTCCTCTCATCTTCTAAGAGTGCAAATATTTTTGTCTTCCAGAGCTATAAAAGATAGAGGTGGAGTTGCTGTGACAACATTTCCTTGGTGCAGACAACATGTGCTGTCTGTGCTGCTTCTTGTGACAGGTTGGCCCCTCTCCTCAGGCAGGAAGTGCAGCAGAAGCTGAAGGACAGCAGATGAGATAAAGTAAATTTTTTGTCCCATACAAGGCAGGCAGTGTTATTTCAGGAGACCTATCTATGCCTCTAGCCCTGCCATTGGTTCTACTCTCCGTGATTTTTCACTGGCAGGATTTTGCTTTTGGGTCTGGTCACTACTCTGAGGACTGGGCAGCGAGAGGCACAGGGAAACAACTTCTGTTTTTGAGGTTAGGCAGTGTGTGAAATGGAGAAGGAAAATTGCTCTTGTTGATGTTTTCTTAGAATGTGCAAAAATACCTGACATGACTCAGTAGATTGGGATAGCAGTGTACTGCACATCAACTTCTGGTTTATGCTGTGGGCGCGCCTTGAGTTTCTAGGCAGTCTCTGACTTAAATGAAGCTTTCCCTGATGTGTAGGTTATGCTGAGATCAAGCAGGAATCTTTGCATTCATTCTGCTGCTTGTAAGAGGAAGTTTGTGTTTACGTTTTAAGCTGTCTTGATAAGAAAAAGTCGGAGTTGAATGAGCTGGGGACATTGGAGCTGTTTCCACCTTGGCCTCAGAGCAAAGGCCCAGCGCAGCTTTGCGTAAGAGAGGGAAGGTGTGCAGTGAACTTGGTGTCAGCTTCTTGTTGTGATGTGTCTGCAAAGAGTGCTGTACAAAGACCCTTGTCCTTTTCTAATGGCATGAGAAATCACGTCAGGAAATCCCCATATCTCCTTATGGGGTCGTGGGTTACAGTCACCATACGTCTTTGTAGTTCATCTAATGCCAGCAAATGTAGTCTAATGTGTCAAAGGCAGTAAAGCTTATGATTCATTTTTCTATTGTATCATTTCACTGTAAAGGGTCATTCCAAAAGATTAGATAATGAAATATTCTCTGAGTTGTTTTTTTTTTTTTTTCGGAAAGCTGCTGCCTCCTGGCACAAAGCTTAAGAGTAAAAGCACACACTATTGTTTTTGTTGTTTGTTGCTGTTTAAGTACTTTTTAAAATTTTTGTTTGTTTGGGGTTTTCTCTTTTTTTTTCCTTTTTTTAGAGCAGGTTAGTCTCTGTTCCTGTTTCACCTGGATAATACAAAATTATCCTGTTTCACCTGGATAATACAAAAATTATTGCAAGCGTACCAAAGCATAGCAAAGAAATACAGAAAGGTGTGATTCTATAATTCTTAAAATTCTGTAATTTTAAGTCCAGCAATGGCTCTGGAATGCTTCTAAATTAGCTCATATTCTCACAGCCAGAGGAGAATGAAGTTTTAGGAATTCTGTGTTCCATCCCTCCTTATTGGCTGAGTTTGCTATTTTTAGCATGTGTTTTTATCCCCCTAGTTCATCTGGGCCTTTGTTTTTAGCATATCTGTTCACATTAGTCTTCTTACGTCTCCCTTCATTATTGAAGGGATGTGACTAAGAATACCTGAGAGATGTGTCTCTGTTCTCTTTACCTTTTCCTGTTCTTTTCCTTGATGGTAGGCTTTTAGGAACCATGTGAAGTAATTACAGGAAAGCTTTTGTCCAGCTCTGATTTGGACAAGCATAATCTTAGAGAGTTAAACACTTTGTCCACAAATTCTTTGCAGTGAAACTTTTTTTTTTGCAGTTGAACAGTGTTATGTATATTGAAACGTGTCAGAGATGATGCTTTTATGTCAAAGATGCAATTTCTCACTCTCATTTATGTAACTGTTCTAAAGCACGGAAATTTTAGAGATCCTCAAGAAAGCTGGAGAAAAAAAAATTGAATTTTTAATGTGGAAAAGAAAACTCTTTATCTCAAGTTTTGTTCTGTGAAATTACTTTTTTAGAATGAGGCTCAAACAGATTGACAGAATACATTACTTTCCCTTTTTCTGTCCCATGTGTGGTAGGGACAGAAAAGTCTTGCCGAAGGTTAGTTTGGCAAGGTTTTAAGGTGCTGAAAAATGGAAGAGTTGTGTAACCCTAATTAGACAGGGTAGTTAGTAAATCCTTTATGGAATATAATCTTAGTGGTGTAGCTCTCCAGGGTGATCTGAGCCAAAGTGCAGCTCCAAGATATGTAATCTGCTGGTGTTTGTTGGAGTGGGATGTAAACTCTGATGCTGAGGATGACATGTCAAATGCGTGATTGCGTAGGCACGGAATTGCACTGCTCTTGCAGCCAGCATGGCTCAGATAATAGTCCAGCCACTTGTGTGTGCATGTACTGAAATAAATAAGGCTAATATGTTTGCATTCCCAAAAATGACACCAGTGAGGGATTCTGTGTATGAGGCTGTTCTGTGTTTTTCCTCTCCCCCCACAAAGCATTTTGAGCGGGGAGTGCCACAGAAGAAAGCCAGTCCCAGCCTTTCAGACTCACCCTGCCACTGCTTCACTTTTATTGGCCAAATATTTAATGATGTCTGGTGGTGTGGATCACAGCTGGCTCTGGCCCATGCTAAAACTACCCATCCACCCCTTTTTTTGGTGGGTGACATAGAAGACACAGTCCCTAACCCAGTTCGTTTTGTGGGTGTGGTGAGAGGAGGTAGGTACAAACAGCAAAGAGAAAGAGGAAGGAAATGCATCTTTTGGAGGCAGCACCAGCTTTAGTGTATTTTTTTAACTACTGCTTATGGCCTCAATTAAAGAGAGCAGTCCTATGCAGGATAGGACTTTGGTATGTCAATGTCACTGAAGTAGACCTCTTCATCTTTTCTTACTATTTTCTTAACTGGTTGATGTTGTTTAGACTGGAAAAGTGCCTTCTGCCAAATTCTTTTAGAGAAGAAAACTACACTTAGGATGAGAACAAAGGACTAGGATAAACTGAAAACTAGTTCATAAAGAAATAAGACGACCAGTGGTACTGGTGCCAGCTCAGCAATGGGGTTTCTCTAAAGTTTTGTATGTGTACTATTTGAATTTGTCAGCTACAGAGGCAATTGTAGAAAACTTCAAAAGTGCTTAATCTGCATGAATAGCCAACACAATGCAGAAGTTGTTTGGTGTTGAACAATATAAAGTAATAAACGTTTAAGTAAAGTAGCAGTTTAGGAAATAGATGAGTGTCATGGTGGAGAGCTTAGGGAAAGTTTTGTCCCACTGAACAAATATACCTTCTGTTATAAAATATGTGAAGAACAGAATGGAGAATAATACTAAAAACATATCAGCAGTTCACCTTCACAGTTCAGGAGTTTGGTCTCAGTTGTTGTAAAGCTATTGAAGAATTAAGACCTCTTGAAGAGGGTTATCAGCCTTGTTAGTGCAGGCTGAAATCAAACCAGAGCCATTCCACTCACAGTTGAACTCAAAGTAGAACCAAATTGGACAACTCAGTGATTCTGCTTCCTGAGCACAATAGAAAAGATTCAATCTCCTTGACTCCGTGCAAAGGAAAAGGGAATTTTTAGTGTTCCCATTAAAAGGTAGAACATTGCAAGTCTATGAGATTTAATAAGACAGCAGTACCTGGAGGTTATGTTTAATTTTTTTCTTAAATACTTTCATTATACCTTTTCACAAATGCTTTACCAGATAATGTCAATGGTGTTACTTCTTTTGATTCATACAACATTACTGTAAAACTTCTTGTTTAAATGTTACAGTTCTAAAGGGTAAGGAATTGTCCCTTTTTAAGGAGTTTAACAGTTCATAGCTTAGAGACTCACCTCAGTTTTGTAATTTAAGTAAAGGAGGAGAGGAAAGATTAATAGCTTTATTACTGCTTCTCACTTATGTGGAGCTAAAAATAGAAATGATGTTCTAAGAGCAACGGGCAGAGCTGCTGCTGTTTGGGAGGACATGGGTTTAGGGAAGTTGGCTCTTAAGGACAGTGGCATGAGTGCTTGTGGATTTGGGGCTTTTTTGGTGGCAAAAGGGAGGACTTTGTCTGACTTCTCTTAAAATTTAGTTTAATTCGTTTTCTAGCATCCCATAGTTACAAGCTTGTGGAGTTTCTGTGAAAGTCCATAGTGTCTGTGTTTGCTTGCCAGAACTGGGGGAGAAAAAATCCCATCGATATTAAGAACACATACTTTTGGTTAATTTAAGCATCAGTTACGTTGGAGTGTGGTGTTTAAGGTGGGCCATTGAGCACCATTTTAATGTAATTTTATGACTTGGGTATTTATTACCCATGTAGATAAATGTGACCATGTTTAAGTATAGTTTCCTGATGAGGTTAAGCTACTTGTTTAACAGCTATTCTTTCTCTCACCTCTCCCACACTTCTGATTTGCTTCCTTGCAAATCTGTCTGCGATTGACCAGATGGTTCGGATTTCAGGCATAATTGTGTTCTCATGAGTTTTGTGAAAATTGACAGCTGAGCGGAGGAGAGAGACCCAAGTTTGTGCCTCAGCTGAGGGTGATGCAGGCAGACTCAGCCATTGTATGTCTTGTTTGACATCTGCTGCTTGTTCAAACAGTGCATCAGTGATTCAGGGTTTGCCACAGTGCCAGCATATCTTGTCCATCCTGTTGGGGAGAAGGAGGTTAGACAGTGGGTTTTTGGGAAATCAGCATTTGTTACTTCTGCTTCTGGAGCAAGAGATTAACCTGGCAGTGGCAGATGGTGCTGGAAGCAGCATCCTTTCCTGTGGGGTTTAGTACACCTTGCTTATCACAGTCTTTTAGATCCAAAAGGTATATGCAGAAAACTCTTTACTGTTAATATTAGGAGAAAGGCTAATGGGTAAAAGAACTTAGTACCTTCTATTCTATATTAAACAGAAGTTTATGTAGCCTCCTAAAAAGAGGACTGGAAGGACATCAACCTGACTGAAACTCCATCCTGATTTTGGCTAGGATAGTGTTAATTTTTCTCTTAAAACCACATCAAGCTCTCAAGAAAGAGCAGTGATGCTCAGATTACTGAAGGCAGGTCAGAGTCAAAGAAAAAATCAGTTGTGAATCTGACCCAGGGACATGTAGAAACATGAAGGTCGAGGTATATTTGAGTATATTTGGGAAAACCTGGGAGAGAGCAATGGTGTGGGTTGTAAGCAGCATGAGAGTCTGTCAAGAAGGGTTCTGTACCACTGTTGCACCACTCTTGAAGGCATCACACTAGAAGTGTGGCCTCTTGAGTTTTGTACCTGAACCTGGCCTATTTTGATATGCATAAATATATATAGATGGCCTGGCCAGTCTCCAACTCCGATAGCTGCCAGTTTGCTTTCCAAATGCATTCTTCTTTCTTACCCATTTTTACTTCCTGTGGTTGTCTCTGGCGTGAGATTCAGTTGTTGTTGCTCCTGTCAACAGCATTACTTGGAAATAAATAGAACCATAGCCTGTGTATACATTAATAGAGAATGAGGGACCTCTGAGGTTCAGTTTACATTTGTAAAAATGTTTCCAGATGCAGGCATGGTTAATATAAATGTCTGTTATACCTCTTGCATGGAGTGGGTGACATGAAAATGAACAGATTAATATTTTTTGTATTTGGAACTCTTCTGTTTGTATTATCAAACCAAATACTTTGGTCTTCTGATGACAGGGGAGGGGAATGGGACAACAGCAAGGTCTTTGCCCAGGTAATTCTGTTGTCTTGGTTGACACATCTCAAAACACTCAAGATCATTTGATGCCTATCTTGGGCTTCTGGAGTTTGAAGAGATTTCTGCAGGCTGGAAGAGCATTTCTGTTCCTCTTGTCTTTTGAAGGGAGAAAATACTGAAACATACCTTTTTTTTCCCTTTATTGCTCACATTTTCTGATTTGTTTTTACATCCTACTAAACTTCAAAAGCTAAAATGCAGATCTAAGTTCATGTAACCACAGGTAATGTCACTGTGCGTCACTGTAGGAAGGCAGAGGGTTATTTTGGGTGGCTGCTGCGGGAAGGAACCGTAGCAGGTGGCCTCCTCCCTTCTTTTCCAGTCCCATTACCACCCTTTCCTGATACTTTGCAAGAACTGTGTGGTAAATCTGGCTGCCTGGTCACTGACTGGGTTTGATCTGAGGCAGTTTCTTTGACAAAGCGTGGTGGATTTGGTTGGATAGGTAGAATTCAATGTTTGAATGGTACTGACCAAAGCTCTTACTCTGTAGGAGAGCTAGACTTCTGTAGCCTGACTAATTTTTTTTTTTTGCCTAGTTTTCTTTTTGTTTGAAGAAAAAGTCATTTGTAAGACTTTTGGCAAGAGTTTCAGGAGTAGAGTAAGCCAAGGCACTAGTAGCCACAGATCATAACAAGTTGCATTTAAAGTGCTTACAGTGCCTATTGCTACCCACAGACTTATGTGTATTCACATTAATCATTTAATTGTAAAGAAGTTTGAGTGTCATCATATCTTCTTTCATTTGTGGTACCCTTCTATATTTGAAATGGAGAAGCTCACAGTCTCCACAGTCTCTTTCACAGCTCTGCTGTTCAACCCCTTTATGGGTGCTCTCCAGAGAAACTGCTCTGCACTGAAGTAGTTTTTAATTGAAGCACTCTGAAGTCTGGTTTTTTTCCTTTTTTGTTCCCCAGCATTTTTCTGCTGTCATTTTCACTGTTTGTTCTAAATCTATAGAAACTTTTTTCTATTTGAGCTGTGGAATTATTTTATAATGTGAGGAGTGAAAAGAGATGGAGAAAGAGAAGCCTCAATTACTGTCATTGAAGCATCTTATTTCACAATTTGAGCCTGGATATTTCATTGAAAGGTGCATTCAGTACTGGTCTGTACCCCGAGGATGAAGCATAGGTGTTGGAATCATCCACTCAGAATGTTTGAATAAATTTCTTTCTAGAACGTGACCATTTTATCTCAGTAAAAAGTACTGCTGAAGTTCCAAGTAGTATCTGTTGGCCACAAATCCAAGGTACTTCTTGCAGATGTCAGCAGGTGTAAGAGGATTATTTGTTTTGTAATAGTGACATATGCCAGAGGGCTAAACTTTCTGTAAAATTAGGAACAGTAAACTTTCTGCTGCTGCTTTGAGGTACATCAGCTAGAATAATATAATGAGAGAGGCTGTTTTTTCCTGCTAATTGCTTCATTTATGATAGTCTGACTGTGCCATTAAAGGTATTACTTCTGATGTTATGATGGGCTTCTGCTTACTGTCAACCTGAAACCTGGCCACACACTTAGTTCTTAAAAGTCGCTGAACTGGTATAGGGTAACTTGGGGCAAATTTAATAAGAGGTTTTGTTCTCTTGAATCATTTGTTGTGTCATACCAACAAAAGTAATACTTAAGTTCCCAGCTAGAATTGGTAGCATACACATTCCAGCATGCTTTTCAAACTTATTGTGGCCTCTGCTTTTAATAATGGAATTTGCATAAACAGAAGCATAAAGCTAAATATAGGAATTTGTTGTTATATTTATTTGCAGCATTAGCTTCTAATTGGTTTATGATTAAATTATTTCATTAAATTTGTGGTAACTGAACATCATTTCCCCCAGCCTTTATAAAATCCATTATTTGGAAAAAATTAACCTGTATCTAACAAGTCCAAAGGACAGTGTTTTCACAGTTCTTGTTCATGTTACAACTTCCTTGTTGTAAAGACTGTTATTTTTAGCATGGATTAGAAGGTTTCTAAAGTCCTTGAAACATAACAATGGAAACATTTAAAATTTCTCTTAAAAGGTTATCCTTCTTTCTTGCATCTGTATCCAGTTATTTTTTGATTCTTTGCAGGCCTTTCATTTTGAAGTGTCCCCCTCCAGGCTGCAGGTTGAGAATGCCCAGTGCCTGGCTGTGTTCTGTGGTCACATGGCCACACTATCCTGCTGGAGCTGGAGGATGGCACCGAGGTGTGTGGGTGGAGAAGAGAGTAATGCTGCAGCTCTTGATTAGCAGCCAGTTTTATGGCTTGAGGATATTGATTTTCAGATTACGCTACATCTGCGTTCTCAGTGTTCTTGTGATCATTCAGGTGCTAAGTAGCTGTTTTTTCTGTCCAGACTTGACTAAGTTGAAAAGATTTAAATGGTCAATGTCCTTCAAGTGGAGACAAGCTCCTCGGTTCTGAGGTCATTGTAAGGAGACAACAAATAAATGCACAGAAGGGCCTTTTGCCTTTCCCATGTAGGCTATTTAACCAAGGTAATCTAAAAGTGAAGGGTTTTCCTGGCACTGCTTTTGTGTGGTGATTATTTGTACTGGACAATGAGCTGGGCTGAAAAACATCAGCTGTATAACAAGACATCATCATGTCTTCTTGTGGTAACTTAGGCAAGAACTGAAGAATATGAAGAGATAACTTCAAGGTGTCAACTTGGTTTAGGTAAACAGAAGGTGATGATCAGAGCTGGGATGTAGGGATGGTCTTACCACAGTTAGAATCTTGATTTCCAGGAATAGTACTGTTTTCTTGACTTGAACCTTCAGCCAGTGATGAAAGTCATGAAGTTCGCTTCCCTGAGGAGGAAAAGCAGATTAAGATCTGGTTTTGTTTGTATTCAATCAATATGACTTATTTAAAGGATATATGAAATACCATGTTTTTCTGAGCCCAGTTGATTTGAACACTGAGAAAATGGTTTCCTTACTTAGTAGTGTAATTAAGTTTTTTTTAAACATGGCTTATATTTTGAAAAGCACTGTCTTAGTCCTTAACTGTTGTCACTCTGGCAGCTTTTCTTGCTGTGACCCTTGCCTGCACCTGTCCCAGTGGTGCAGTTCAGAGCTAAGCAGTTGTATGCTTGGGAGCTGATCAGGCCTTTTCACCATGCTATTAGTTAGGGTTTGTACGTAGGGAGAGATGAATGCAAACTCTCACGTGGAGTTTCAGGCAAGTTCCACATCTCATATAAAGAAAAAGCAATGTCCGCTCACTTCCAGTCTGATTGCAGTTTTCTGGTTCCTGTATTTCATCAACCTCAAGGCACTTCAGAGATTTTCATGGGTACCAGAAAACCCTTGATGAGTTACCTCTCTAGCTGTTATGTAAATGCACTAGAATAGATGTGTTCTATCAGTTTCCTATGGGAAATGGCTTTCTCTCTTTTTGCAACCCTGTGACAGTTGCCTGCATTCTGCATGTCTTTTACCCTAAAGAGCCCCTTGTGTAGTGCTCTGAAAAGTTTGTGGTCCCAAATCATACAGTAACTTAAAACATTGAGTGAAAAATGTGAATGATACTTACAACTAGTGTCTTCTCATTGCTGGCCACCCTCTCCAGTCCCTCATGCAGGATGTAATAACTAAATTTGGCTGAGTTCTTCTGCTGTCCCCAGAAAGACTTGGTACAGCATGGCCTTGGGATATTTGTTGGAAAATTGCTGCATATGTCATGTCATTTCTGCAGCTGTGTTTTTTGGGAAAAACATCTGAAAAGCTTCAAGATGCCCTGGTTTCCTTGTTATTACGTTGGAAGCTTGCAATCTGCAAATCTTAGAAGGAGAGGAACTGGCCATCTCTTCCTGGGCAGGTTCATTGCTATCTGCCACCAGTTACTTGCTCTTTAAACCCCTACTTTCACCTGGGCTGGCTGGAGGATCTAGATTAAGTGAGAGCAGAATTTTCAGTGTGGCTGGAACTGTGGCTTTTGAAATATCTGAGCTCTTTTTTTTTTTNNNNTCCCCTCGAAAAAGTAAACCAGCACTTTTGCAGAACTTTGTAGTGGTAGAGCTTGCTCCTTCTTAAGTAAGAAGGCAAATTTTTGCAGTCTTTATCAGGATTTTATTTTGAGCACCTCAGCAGTTATCAGTTAATATACTTAATAACTTCTGTAATAAATTCTTTCAAGTCTTCTGTATTGCTCCCAGAAGCAACCAGGGCTTGAATCTGTCCACTTCAAAAGCAGAAAAATCCAGTGTGGATTGCATCCACCTGTTTACCTATCTATGATAATAGGTGATTCTTATCTTTATTTCTTTATAGCCATCAGACTCTGCTCATGTTTTATTTTCTTCTTGAAACAGCATTACAGATTTTTCCGTATTATTTATTTAAAGCCTTGCTTTTGCCTTGCAAGTGCATTTTTTTCAGTGACTTTGTCCAGTTTCCCCATTATTTATATTATTCTGAACTACACAGTGCAAACCCGATTTCTGTCATATAAAGAAGAAAATTTGATCCCTAACAGAGTCCTGCAGCCTGCACCTCTGCAGAAGCAGCTGAACAGTTGAATGGGGGCTGTGGGAGTGCTGTGTTCCTGTACAGTGACTTGATTATTAGTTTTGGCCAGCTTTGGCCATTAGTTTGTTCTAGGCTGACCAGTTTACATCAGGATTCTCAGAGTGAGCAGCTGAGGCTGCAAAGCAGGTTTCAGCCTTTCCCTCACTTTGAAAGAGAGAGTTCTCTGGAGGAAACAGGCCTGCAATTTCACAGGTCATTTGTTCTGCACAGACCATTATCCTAATGGGATTTTCCACACATTTGGTTTGGATATACTGTTTTTTGGTGTTGATGGCACAATCTAAAATGTGTCCCTTTACTCTAGCGCCTAAACCTTGGCTCTCTTTTCTGGGCATTGTCTCCCCTGAAACCTGACTGAGTTTTGTCTGGCTGCTTTAGTCCTGTATCTACTGGCTTTTTAAGGCTGTGTGATGTGCTAGCCGTACTTTTTTGAGCCACCTTAACAGTTGGGGCAAGTGAAGTACCTTATGAATGAGTCTTTTTGGCGTCACAGGGAGTTTCACATCTGGAAGGACAAGCAGCAGGATCAAATTAGTAGTGCGTACCATTGCTAGTGACTCGAAAGGAAATTGTAGTAATGGTGTTGTAGTTCTTGGTACTGTCTCTGGGTAGTTTCTGCTGCCTAGTCAGTGGATTCTGCAAAGACAGCTCAGGTTATTGCTATGATGCAGTACTTTTAACTGTGACAGAGGGTGTGCTTTCAGACTCCTCTTTTAGGGAGAAGATATTTTCTTTGATTTGCTTTTTCCAAACTAATCCAAAGTCCACTAGAAATTAAGCAGCTGCCACCCTGTCCCTGCCTAAATAGTGGCTCTGTAGTCTCTGTGACAAATGGCTACAAATATGCTGTACCAAGGATGTTTAACTTTCTGTTGTACATAAGCTTACAAAAAAGAGTGGGGAGGTTGCAGGTTTTTAGCATGTTCTAAACATGGTCTTTAAAAGAACAAAACTCTACACTTGTGCTTTAGAGACTACAACATGCCTAATAAGTTTGTTTCAAAAAGAAATTCACAGCAATGCTGAAGGTAACCTGGGTGACTCGTACTGGTTATGCTTTTCTTGTTGGGCCAAGCAGACTTGCCCAGCAGGTCTTCCAGCGTAGCAAACAACAGTTCTGTAAGCATTCATCCTGGTTCAACTGGTGCTTGCTGCCCCATCATGCCATCTTCTGATAGCCCTGATTGTGCTGGCTTGCCCCTTCCAGTTTTTTTTTTTTTTTTCACCAGCACAGATTGTCCCATGATGTTGCAGTGACTCTCTTCTGCTTCTCAAGTATAAGAGCAACTTAGGTAACTATTTTAGATAAATATCTTTGATAAAGATAAGGGAAATAATTGGAGCCCTTCCACTTTACATGGTGGGGTTTTTTGCTTGCTTGTTTTTACTCTTAAGTTTTGTGTTTGAGTAGGTATCACTAGCTATATCTGAGTATTAAGTAGTAATTTGAATATCTTGGTGTTTGAGTAACTTAAAGTAGCTCAGTTTCGATCTCGCTGCTTTCATGTGTTATGTTTGTCATGCAGAAAAAACCAGTCTCAATAGAGAGTTCACTTTTCCATAATATAGCTAAAGATAAAAATATCTAAATGAAGATGTCCAGATGAAGATACTGAGACTTCCTAGCAGTGAACACCATGGCTTATTCTGGCTAAAATGCATTGTTGTCTCAAGCTTCTGGGGATGGTCCCACTTTTTTGCCTGAGTTTGATCATCCCAGATGAATCATACTCTGCTTCTTTCATATTAAGATTTGAGCTATCTTTCAGATTTATGTCTTTGCTGCAGTTCTGCAGCAGTAAGACAGAAAAACATGGCCAGTTTTTATTTGCAGTATGTGCTTTGTGATTGTAAATGCTGTTCCTTCTCATGCTGCAGGATGGAGTTGTAGTTTTGTTGTAGTTGTACATATCCACTAAGATAGAGTTCTGTTAACACTGTGTTTTTCCTCCTGGTATCAGGCTGTCAGAATTGTTTAGGTGGGAAAGGACTTCTGAGGATCATATAGCTGGAGCCCCCCCCTCAAAGCCAGGTCAGTTAGAACAGGTTCCACAGGTTCATGTCCTGTCAGGGTTTGAACAGCTCCAAGGATGGACATTTCACAACCTCATTGTGCAACCTGGAAACATACTGTAGTAAAAATGTTTTGGTGGTTTGGTTGTTGTGGAGGTTTTTTTTGGCCTTGTGTTGAAGTGGGGTATCCTTTATTTTTTGATTTGTCCCTGTTACCTTTCAGCTTGTCACTGGACACTGCAGGGAAGAGTCTGGCTAAATTATCTTTACACATCTCTCTGTGCCTCTATCAGGTACTGACACGTGGGTACGATTTTCCCTCTGAAGCCTTTTGTTCTTCAGGCTGAACAGTCCCAGCTCCCTGAGCCTCTCCTCCTATGAAAGATGCTCTGGTCCCTTAATGATCTCAGTGGCTTTTGGTTGTGCTTTAACCCTAGCCACCCCCCAAGCCCCGCACAGCTGCTAGGTCCTCCCCCCACGAGGAGGATCTGCAGAGAATTGAAAGTAAAAGTGAGAAAACCCATGGGTTGAAGCAAAGGCAGTTTAATAGGGAAAGCAAAAGCTGGGCACACAAGCAAAATAAAACAAGGAAGTCTTTCTCCAGTTCCCATGGCAGGCAGGTGTTCAGCCATCCCTGGGAAAGCAGGGCTCCATCACTCAAGTGTTTGCTTGGGAAGACAAGCACCATCACTGCAAACATCCTGCTTCTTCCCTCTTCCCCCCACTTCATATACTGAGCATGAAGTCATATGGTATTTTCTGACTTGTATCCAGGAGGGAACAAGTTCTGCACTCATGCAGCAGATGGGTATTTTTTATAAGATAACAGTAGTTTTTAAAGGGAAAATAAAGACAAAAGCACCATAGCACTTTTATTCCTGTCGGTGTTTGCTGAGTCAGACCCTGTTTGTCAGCTCTGTTCCTGCTTGCTTAGTGGCACAGCAGTGGTGATGGGGCAGATGAATATGGGTAAAGTACTGTAGCAACCTGCTTGGGTTCAAGTTATTAAAAATACAGAGCCTCAGCCAACTGTTATTTGCTTGAAAGGGTGATAAGGGTAACAATAATAGGAAGCTTTGTATTTGTAGCATATTTTCCTTACCCAGCAGCACTGGTGTGTTTTTTTACTGAGAAAACCAACACACTTTCCTCCTCTCTTGCTCCTCTGTAGTACTTAACCTTTTGCAAAAAAGCTATGTTGTAGTGGTGTCGTATTCGAGAGTTGCTGCTTTCAAAGTAACTTATCTTCTTAATTCTAGAAAAGCCAGGCTGTTTTTCATAAAGCAGTCTTACAGATACAGTTTTCTTTGAGGTTAGGATATGTTTTGCATTGTAACCATAGTCAAATGACTGTAGTTTAAATATATAGTACACTGAAAAGGACTTCTAAGGTATCAACTTAGGGTAGTCCAACATCAAATTTGCCTCTTGTTAAAAGTAGACATCTGTGTTACAAGGGAAGCACTGAAATTCTGACTCTTGCATTTTAAAACAATGGAAAAGTATTGTGTGGGTTCAGTATTTAAAGTCATGTGCTTAATTGGTGAGAATGCTTTTTCACTTGTAAAAATTATTCCTGTGGATAAAGAGACTGAAATATAGGACCCACAGCCTTGTCTGACAACAGGTCTGGTTAAGCAAGTGCTGACCTCTAGTCTGTGGTGTTTCCATCATTGTCTCTGCCCTTGGACTTGAATCACAAAATGCAAAGTGGTAAAAAAAAATTGTATGTCTTGTTATCTCTTAAAATTTTCAAATCCATACCCTCTCTTTGAGGAGGAATAAAACATCTCTGGACCAAAATTCCGTGGGACATTTTTTTCATACGATAGGTCTTGTGGTCAGTGATTGTCAAATGAGGTTTCCATTGTGCAGTCTTAGTAAGCTGCAAATCTTGTCTTTGCATTATGTAACAACTTAGCTGAGATCCTTCTATTCAGAATCTCTTTGATATTTGTTTTATGATAATATAATTCTTTGCTTCTGTCACTTACATCATTACAACTTTTTGGTCATCCCCAGTGTTTAGAGGCTTTTGACCAGGAAAAGGCAAAAGTTCATCTTCAGCTTACATCCTTTTTTTTTGGTTTGTGTAATCTTAAAGACAATCCTGTAAATTTAGTCTCTATTTCATGTTGGAAATAAACGTTTTTGAGCATAGGTTGACGTTATTTCTTTCCACACTGTAACTGGGAATGACCAAAATGGTACAGGATGTCAGCTTTGCACATAAACTGAAGTGGTGGCAGTTAATCTGAAGTGTATTTTCTCTTGGCTCAGGTTCACCTGCCTTTTTAGGACCTTGGTGACAGTGTGCTTCTAACTAGGTAGTTTTTTGTGTGCATACTGTAAAACTTGTCAGGATAATCTTCAACTTTTAGGCCTGATCATTTCGTTGCAGTATCCCTTAATAACCTTTACGTGTGCTATTTTTTTTATTTTGAAATATTCTTTAATGATGAGAAAAACTTGCTAGACTACCCCACTGCTTCGCTTCTCCTTCTAGACTTCAAACAAACTATTTTTTTTCTCCTGGCCATTATACCATCTGCAGTATGTAAGGTACTAGAGCCTTAGGATATTAGTTCATGAATGCATTGATGTTCTTCTGGGTGGTTAATGTATTTTATCTGTCACTGGGGAGGAATGTGCTGTTCAGCTCGCTCCTTCTGCGAGCGCTCTGACTCATGAGCGCGAGGTACTTCAAAAGGATTTCAGCACTCCGTCTCCTTCTTCAGTCTTGCAGTTGCTTTTCTAAGAATAGAAGCAGCAAAACAAGACAGCGGAGTTCCTTCTCAGCTGCTACAGTTCATTATCACTGTAGTCATGAAAGCTGACATCAATCTTCACATCTCACAGTTCCCTTTTACCTGTGTGGCTGCAAACACTGTGACTTGTACTACTCCTTGGGAGCAGGAGCCACCATCTACAGCTGGGCTTCCAGTTTGGATGATGGCAAGTATGAGCTGTGGGACTTGGGTGCCTCTACATTTCAAGCAGTGTTGTGGGAGCAGCATGAAATAACTGAGACCTCCAGAAAATGTGGAGAGTATGTCCAGTGCAAGATGTGTTCTTGTAATACTTAAGATATATTGGAACTCTTCCTTAAATATCTGCTGTGATCATAGCTTGTGGATTCTGACAGTATCTGTTAATTTTAAAAGTTTTATCATCACATAAACTGCTTGCCTAATACAACTGTGAAATGCTGAAGCTCTTGAAATGGTATTGCCAGTGCTTAAGTCAGTGGAAGAAGTTTGCTTCCTTGAAGGTGAGCTAAGGTTTTGCTGGTTATTGATTCTCATTCACGTATGGGTAAAAGGAACCCTCTCTTCAGCCACAAGCGTCATCTCTTGTGCCAGTGAATTATAGAACTCAAGTGAACTGTACCCATGAGGTCTTGAACGTGCACTCCAGGAAAATTAAGTCTGTCTTCAAAAGCAGTCATTGCTAGAGTCTATTTCCAAAAGGAACTGCTGTGCTTTAGGAAGAGCATGGTTCTTGGGTTGGTTAGGAAGGTGACAGAGCCAGACAATTAAATCTCTGTTGTAATTGTCTCCTGTTTTTAACACTTCTGACTGTTGGTTAATTGAAGTAAGAGGGTGGGTTGACTTAGGGATAAATATTGTGACTACTGAAGTGCTCTGGTCCACAAAGCAGATCTGACTTTAAACTGCAGAAGGAGGGAATGGAAGCTAAGAAGAACTGAGAGCAAAAAGAAATTTGTGTTGTTTCGTACAGGGAGGCGTAGAGGTGTGCAAAATGGTTGGTTGCAAAAAACCAGAAATGGTGGCTGGGACATCTTAAACTCAGCCTTGGCTTATTAACATATATTGTAGGAATAACCTCCCTTTGTTTACAGCCTTCCCTTCCCCAGCTGCTGTTCCTACTCTGAATTTTCTATTTCAAGTGTTTTTCTTCATGGAAATAAAGGGAAAAATTGTCAGTGCAGTCAGTTTATCATCATAAAATTCTGAATTAAGTTATCTGTAAAGGATGCTCTTTTTGTTAGCAAAATCTGGTTTGAAATTACATGTTTACAACCTAAAGGTACAGATATTGTGATCGCCTTGAAATCAACAATACTTCTGTTAGGAAGGGTGCATTCTTTAATAGAAGAAGGACAGTATGATAAGTGAAGCCATGTTTAATGAGATATGATATTGTATGTATGTTCTTTCCCTTGTTTTCTGTGCTGTATTTTTATTCATCATCTGTACCTCTTGTGTGTTATTAAAAAAGATAGGAAGTTTTCCTTGGCAGTAGGAATTTTGGAAGGAATGGGTGGGATAGGAAGAGCTATTTTTCTCTTTCCAGTAGTACGTGTCTGATTTTTATGTAGGTGTTTTTAAATACCTTCTGACCCTAAAATACATACTTAATAAGTGTAAAAGACTAACTGTATGATAATTACCTTAGTCCATTGTTTGTTTTCCTTTTTTTCACTGTAGACAGCCAGTTCTCAGAGATGAATACCTTAACCTTTTTGTGAAAGGTAAAAAACATCTAAGTAGTATTTAACTTTTGACATCACTTCTGGGATTTTGTAATGCCAGCTATCAAAGAATCCCATCTATTAAGGAGAGACAAATGAGTTGAACAACTGTACATGGTTACTGCAGTTGAAGCATGCTTTGACGAGTCATTTGTGAATAACAGTAAAGCAGGAGTGCAACTTGCCAGACATAAATGCTTGAGTAAGAGGGCAAATGTTTAAAGCATAGAAACCTGGTTGTCAGGCATTAGTCACTGCTGAGTACCTAACAATAACATTCTTTCTGCTATATAGCAGGGTGGCTTTTGAGGAAGGCTGTTCCTCAGTAATGCTGTTTATTTGTTGCTGAAGGTTTCCAAGCAATGGACTAAAGGTGGTTCTGTTCAGTTCTGAGAGTTGCCAGCCTGCAGCTTCTTGGAACAAGTTTTCATGAAGTCTTGACATGGATGTAAGTGATCAGAAGGGAAAATAAACTAAGGATGGGTCTGAAAAGGCAGGGTCCTGTGCCTGGGGGGAATAATCCTGTGCACCAGCAGCACATTCTGAGAGCTGACCTGCTGGAAAGCAGCTCTGCTGAGAATGACCTGGAGGTCCTGGTGGACAATAGGCTGTCCTTGAGCCAGCAGTGCCTTCTGCCAGGAAGGCCAGCGGTGTCCTGGGGTGCATTAGGAAGAGCATTGCCAGCAGGTTGAGGGTGGTGGTCCTGCCTCTCCGTGAGACACACACTTCTGCTGTAGTGAGGCCACATCTGGAGTGCTGTGTCCAGTTCTGGGCTCCTCGGTGTAACACAGACATGGAGCTGGTCCGGGGCAGGTCTGCAAAGGGACTGGAGCATCTCTCTTAGGAGGAAAAGATGAGAGAGGTGACTGAGAGGGGACCTCATCGACTTACTTAGGTATCTGAAGGGAGATACCAGAGGATGGACCAAGCTGTGCTTGGTGGTGCTGGGCAATAGGACAAGAGGCAGCAGGCAGAAACTGATTCACAGGAATTTCCACCTGAATATGAGGAAGAGCTTCTTTAGTGTGCAGTGATCAAGCACTGGAACAGGTTGTCCAGAGAGGTTGTGGAGAGTCTCCCTCCCTGGAGATATTAAAGAGCTGTATGGATGCAATCCTGTGCCATGTGCTCTGCGATGGCCCTGCTTGAGGAAGGAGGTTGGACTGTGTGAGTCACTGTGGTGCCTTCCAACCTCACACATTCTGTGATTCTGTGGAAAGTTCTGCAGTGGAAGCCCTTAACTTCTCCCAGTTTCTAGAGAAAGTTGTGAATATTGTGTGTACTCAAGTCTAAATAGCAAATAAAGTGGGTATCCAAATCAATTACATGTTTGCATACATTGTAACTTTTAGGTGATTTGTGTTTCAATAGTTGTGATTAGAATGCTTCAGGTAACTTCCCTGACCTTGCCATAAAATGTCAGTCTTTAAAACTCAGTGCCTTTTGAAATAATAAATTAGAACTTAAGTTGTTATGAGGCCAAGGAGATCTATGTCAATTCTTATGGCACACTCTGTGGTGAAACTACTGACTGTAACAAAGAAGAGATGCTGAAAGTTCCAGAGCATTTTTTAAGTTTTAAAATACAGTATGCAGAATGAAGTTGTTCATATTAATGTCTGGACAGTTGCACAAATCAGTAGACTGCCATTCTTCCAGATATATTCAAAATTATAAAATAAATCTAATGAATGTTTAGTTAGATTAGTAGTCCTTTGCTCAGCCTAGTGAGATACTGTAATTGAAATGCTTGAATATTTATTCATAGCATCACTTGCATACAGACAGTTACATTAAGGACATGATTACAAAGTAGGCAAGTGTTCTGACAACTCTGAATAGCTAGTAATAGTTAAAATACGGAAAAAAATTATTACTTTTTTTCTCTTCTTTAGGCTCTCTGAGTATTAGTTTGTAAAAAGCTAAGTCTGCAGCTCATTAGATGAAATATTTTCTTGATGGTCTACATCTTGGACTTCCTTTTATGAGAGAAAGATAAATATTTCTGTCCTGGGGCTCATGTAATTGCAAGTAAACTTGTCTTCTTCCTTTTCTGGTAAAGCCTTTTGCTCACAATCTGAAGTCACAAGCAAAGTCTCTCTTTAAGCTAAATCACTTCTGTCTTGCCACATTAAAATGATTTCTGGCTCTTTCCTCCCTTTATGTTATTTTACTATGTTAAACTGCACTTGCAGAAATTTAACTATTGTCAGACTGTAGACACAGAACTGCTGTCTTAAAAAATGTGCTCTGGCAATAGAAAGAATATGTGGAGGAAAGTTTGCTGGCTCTCAGGCCCCTGAGTGGGAAATATTTGTCTTTGAGCTGTTTTTTGTCTTCTTACAGTGGAGCAAAGCAGTGTTGTTGGTTCTGCTGCCATGCAGCTGAGGTTTTGATCTCAATGTTTCCAACTGCAGTGGAGGAATGTAATAGTGCAAGTATTTCTTAAAACAAAAAGTTCTCCTTCATGTGGGGAGAAAAATGAAGACAAGCATTTATTCCCCCCACTGAATTTAAAGGGAAACAGTGAACTTAAAATTCTAGAGACTTGAGGGTTTGGTTTTTTCTTCTTTAAAAAACTGTAGTAATGGCCGTGTTTTTTCCGCGCACTTGTGTGGTTTGCTGTTCTCTTTTCAATCCAGAAATGCCCTGTGAAGGACTTGCACAAAGTGATTCTGTTCTCCTTGATAATCAGGTCAATCAATTGACCATAAAGCGTTATTAAGCACAAGAGACAGCCTGATTGCCTGAGGAGGAATGGCACAGGGGGAAGAAGCTAGAGGAAGGCCAGCTGGCGCAGTGGGATTTAATAACCCACTACCTGTCAGCTGAGTCACAGAAGTTGAGCTGTTAGCCTGGCTGCTTGAGAAGTGAAATGGGTGGAGTGAATCAGTTGAAGATTTAAATCAAACTTCATTTTTCTTCACCTTGCATTTGGAGTGGGATCACAGAGCTCACCTTTTCCTTACTTCTCAGCTGAAACTGTTAGTGCATTGTGAGCTGCTTGTTTGTTTTATACCTCTTGCATTTAACAACAGTGGGTAAAATAGGTAACGAGAGAAGTTTTTTTTTCCCCTGTATTTCTTTGACTGCGCCTATCTGAAAGTTTCAGAGTCAGACATTAGTCTTCACCTAGTATGTTAAAAGCGTACTTTCTTATAGCAAATTAAGCTTCATAAGTTCTCCTCTTCAGTTGTTTTCAATTCTATGGTGCTTCTAATGCTTGTATTTTTCAGTCATGACCTTCATTTTAATCTATTGTGTAGTTAGATTTCTGAATCATTTTTTAAGAGCTTCATTTTAAACTGTTCTACAGTTTAAATTATTAGTATTAAATGGTTATGTTCCAGGGAAATATCTATAGTAAAGAAATGCATTTATTTTCTCTGAGTGATCTAGAAGTAAAATTGTATTTGCAAACAATTAGCTACTTGTGAGAAATGTGATTTTGTAGACACTTGATATATTTAGTACTTAGTTTTTATTACTTTTAGAAAGCCACAGTTCAGTAAGACTATTGTGTATTGGCTGCTTAATAGAAGCACTGAAGTAATAATTTCAAAGTCAGCATGTGGTTGATTCATTTCCCTTTAAAACAGTTCTCATTTCATCTTAGTTTCTTGCTCTGTGGGATACTGCCATAGTGAGATATGTGAAATACTCGATAAGGAAGGTGCACGTCAACTACGACTGCCATGGCCAAGCATTTTCCAACTTCCATGGAGTTAGAGAGGGCATTGCAGGGAATCTGCACTTAGTGAGGAGGAGGGATAAAGGGGATCTTCCAAGTTCATGGTGAGAAAAATAAAGATCTGTGCTTAGCTTTCCCAGGGAAAGGAAAGGAGATTGAACATTATGGAATGAGTAGTCTTCTTGACCTTCATATCTCTAGTCTGATTTTATCTACTTGTAACAAAAACAGCATACTAGTTTTTTATTTTGTGTTCAAGTCTCAATTCAGTACTAATTTTGGAGCTGTTAGAAAGTAGTAAAATGGCAATTTTCAAAAGTGTGATGCTAATTGATTTCTTCAAGGGCAGGGAAGCTATGCCTGGATGATTGCTTCTTGTCTTCAGCGCGTAGCCTATTACCTTTGCATCAGTTAAACCATCTATGAAGACAGAGAGTAAAGTAATTGGCCTGTGCTGAGAGTTTTTCACTGCCTGAAGAACTTTTAACAGTACAAAAGAGTCAGTAGTGCAGGTGAAATATTTCCTTTGTTGTCAGAACTGAAAATAATAGCCAGTGGGAACCACTTAAGGTACGGAACAAACACAGAAAAAGTTACATCCTACATGCATGGGCAATGCATCTTATTTTTCTTTTGGAACCTCATAGAGCTCCTCTGCCTGTCCATCCTTTCCCTTTACCCTGCACTGCAGTGTCCATCCCTCTCACTGAAGAAAGACAGACTCTACTCACTTGTCTCTTTGCCCCAATAGCAGCATTAGACATATTCTGGTCTTTAGTTCTCAGCACACATTTCCTAGTTTCCCATCCTGTGTTCTTTGGGAGGCAGCCTTCTCTTTCTCCACTTAGTTACTTCACGATGATGAAACTATGAATTTTAACCCCTCTTCCTTATCTCAGCATGGTTTTGATAGTCAGTGTCAGTGTTGGATGATAAACAACTGTCTCTTCCTTCTGACATCATTCTTGATGCCACTGGACCATCTGGTCTCTGGTCTACAAAATACTAACTAATAGATTCTGTCATCTGAACAGCATTTTCTGAACCCACTTCCTTGCCTATAGCTAACTCATTTAGATTTGAAGGAATGAGTTTGTTTAATTTAGCATTTTAAACCTAATGATCCAAGCAGATTGTTTTGCTTTTGCTGTAGTAGAATAATAATAGTGAGTGTAGAAATAAAAAAACTTGCTAAGTTTAAAAAAAACAAACAAGCCCAGCCAGCAAAGCCCACTGTTGACAATATAATTTTCTTTTTAATCTAATGAGGTGAGATAGATGAATACAAAAGCTGGGTCAAAAAGCTTATGTAATTTTCAGACCCTAAATATAGAATGGTGTAATGACACAAAAAGATCAATCTCTGCGCACATGTTCTGGTAGAGTATTTTTGTTTTGTTCTTATTCTGCGCATGCAATTTCAAACTAAGCTGGATACCCCCTGCTTGGAATAACAGTCTTGATAATATTCCTGCCTTATGCTATGTGCCAATATAAATTGACACATAGCATGTAGGCTTCTTTATGACTATAGTGTGGGTGTGGGGTTGGTTTGTTTTCTTTTGTTGATAGAAACAATTTCTGTGTGCTCGTTGTTAAATTGACCTTTTATTTTTATTTTTAATAGTAGTGGAATGGGGTGATGATGTTAAAGCAGTGTCAGAAGATGAAGCCATGGTGCTGGTGAACCACCAAGCGACGGGTGACGTCTGCACTCTGATGATGTGCCTTCAGGATAAAGGCACGGTAGGCTACATCCGGGGCAGGGGGTGGCTGCTGTGTGTGCTGTGTTCCCTGGGGGCTGCTGCCATCCCTAAGGACTCACTTCGGGGTGTTAACCCACCCGGGCATCTCAGTAGGGAGCTTTTTGTTTGGGTTTGGTCCAGTGTGACAGGCAGTAGCCTGGAGCAGGTATAGACCCTGAATGTTGTCTTTGGAGAAGGCCAGATGTGAGCTGAGTCACTCTGCAGCCAGTCGAGGTTAGCGCAGAGGGAGGCAGATCTCCTCGCAGGTAATCGTGTACTTGACTCTTTCCTCTCACCTCATGCCTTTGTGCAACTCAAGCCAAATTTGCTCAGGCCAACACAGGTCTAGCTTCTTGCTTATGACTTTATTCCAGCATGGAATTTTTCTCAAAGTTAGAGCAAGCCATGTGTGGGATTTTGGTAGGAGTGAGGGCATGCCAAAGTTAAGCTACCTAGCTAAGGTCAAAATTGCTTGAGCTCTCATTTCACAAGCCCTTAAGGATGTCTTGATGAGAAGTGTAACTAATGTTAATTATTTCATGCATTGCTGTTCAGAAGATTCATATCTAAGGAGTGGAAACCAGAGTATAGGATCTAAACGGGAGATGAAATTTATGTACAAATCGAGAAGAAGGGCATGTGTGCATGATCAGGCTACAAAGGGTGGGAGGTGTACCTGTCAAGCTGAAAAAATGCATCAGCTGTATCTGTCTTAGTATTATCTTCTTGAAGTGTCTTAGTGTTGCCTCCTTCATCATACCCTGAAGAAACAAGGAAACAAGAACGGCTTTTTATTCCATCTGCAAAACTTGTACTGGGACTGTTTTTCTTAGTGCAAATTAATATTAATGGAGTACGCTTGCCTTTATCAGTGATTCACCATTTTTTAGAAAGTTTTCCAGATCTTGCTTATGACAGCAAAGCTGATTAAAAAACAAACCAAACAAACAACAAAACAATAAAAAACCTTTTAAACAACCTAACCTCACAAAAATGAAAATGCTACTCAAGACAGAGCAGAGACTTTTCTTTCTTTTCTCCTACTCTAGTCTAGAGCAGGCTGGTATAAAAGTACTTTTGATTGCTTTCATTTCTTTTGGAATTGAGGGAATTGGTTATATATGGTATTCTGTGCTGTACCCAAATGAGTAGAATGACAGGATAAGCCCTTTAATTCCTTTCATCAAAATTGTACATAGGACAGTATTGTGGTAAATATATGACTGTGAGGGTGTAGTCCTGTGGATATGTATGGGATATGATCTTGACCACTAGTTTATAGATATAAATCTAAGTCATGTTTATCCCGTTTGACCCCGTAGCTTAAACGTTTCAGTCAAGACAGAGTAAATTTCAGTGAATGTAGAAGATGCTAAAAATTAAGGAAGGCATTGAGATGACAAATAATCTTCACCATGGAAATTACTAGGTTTGCTTGTTTTCAGAAAAGCAGAAAATCCCTAAAATCACTATTTTTTTCCCTGAAGTAGTTGCAGTCATTGCTCTTGGAATGTACACGTCCAGAGCTTAGTATGACTTTGATGTTTTTAGCTAATAAAGAAATAAAACAATATGAGCTTCAATACATGCTTAAAATACAGCATGAGCAGTACAGGTGGCTGAAAAAAATGAGAAAGATTAGGATAGTTTATCTTTGCTAGAATTTGCTGGATTAGGTGCTTTTAAATAGCATGCTTCGTATTTCTAAAGAGAATTGTCTTTACTTAGTGTGAAAGTACTGGAGGGAAAGCAATAAACCTACCTGTCAAAAAAAAATCATCATTATACATTATGCAAATGCTTAAATTAGTCAGCTTTCCTTAAATCCAGTTTAAACTTAACATGGAGTCCTTCACAAGCTTGATACTCATCTGTCAGCAAGACTGTAATTTTCAAGGATTTTTTTTTTTTTTTTTTTGTTTAGGAGGGTTAAGCTTGTGCCAGTCCAGAACTACTTCTGCTTGCTTTTGCTAGTCAGTACAGACCAAAACCAGATGTAATCTGCAGGTGCTTAGAATTTAATGCTGCTTTAAAAAAAATGTTCATGTAAGACATCAGAAGTGTTCAATTTAAAGTTCTGGATTTTTCTATGTAGTGAGGAAAACTCATGAGACAGTCTTGTAACTTGACAGTGTTTCCCAAGGGTGATGGCAGGAATCATGATGGTATTTTTTCCTAGTATTTTATAAATACTTATATGCCAATGGGAGTCTAGCCTATCTGTTTTAAGTAAATTTAATCTCACAAAGCAGTAAGATAAAATACATGTGCTGAGATATTTCTGGTTTTTTAGATTCATTTGAATAAGAAAAAAATGATTTCTCATTGGAGAAGTGGAACTTTAGCTAAAAATCAGAATTTTAGTGGAAGGACTGGATTGGCCGTTGTTTGATTAGTACATTACACCATAACATAAGCCAAACAGCAAAGTTTCAGGTGAACCAGAAGTGACTTAATTACACTTTATTAAAGTTGGAGAATTGTTCCAATTTCTTTGTGAAAGTAAAAGTTAAAAAAACTCAGTAAGTAAGTTTTGGTCTCATAACTATTGAAGGTTATGTGTTTAACAAAAAGAAGTAGGTTAAAATGCTGCTATTACTGCTTTCTGACTGGATTAGGACTGGAGTTTTTTCTGATTTGGAACAGAAAGCAGTGCAGGAAGGGTGCAGTGGAGACAAAAGTACAACTTGAAGTGGTTTGTGTGCAGATTCCAAGTCCTGCTTTCTCAGGTTTCATTGTTAAGTTAGAAGTGCTTGAAAGATGAAAGTCAGTCTATCCAGGTTGCTTTGTTACCAAATCTGTGTAGACTGGAGTGAAAGGGGGCCTGTGAATAGGAGGCACCTAGATTTTTTAAATACAGTTGGTAAAAGCTTTTTCTAGCTTCTGGACTTACTTAACTAGGAAGCATGAAGGAAAAAGGACCTGAAGTGGCATCCAAAGGTTCTTTGAAGCCATCAACAGCTATAAATTTGTGTTCAAAGTACTTTTGAATGTCTTTGTTTAAACCTCCTTGAAATGCAAGTGGTAAGAGGCTCATCTCATAAGTGTTGTTTTATTCCTGAGGATACTAAATAGAGGAGTCACCACATAGGAGAGTTACCAACAAAATTTTGCAGTGTCCTCTATTCTGCCCTTGATAGCAGAATAAAATGAATATCCATTAATCTTGTTTGCCTTTTGACTGCAGACGAGATAACTGTGCCCTATTCTTTGAGCTGCTGTTTTGATTTGGTATGTTACTATGTGTATATATTAATTCATACAGAAAAATACTTTCTTTTTGTACTTCTTACTGTTGCCTAGGCTTACAGGCAGATTTATGATCACTGGGCTCTGAAGTTTGTCTCTTTGTAGCCCACACACAGCAGACTGAGAGTGTTTTAGTTGTGATTTGCATGTCACACTTATCTTTGACAAAATCTCATCTCTCCTAAGAAACACTGGAGGAGCTCAGGGATGCTAGTTAGAAGCCCTGTGTCACTTAAAACAAGGTGACATGGACTTCAGGCTTTGAAGGGCAGTGATCAAATTGCAGGATAAATCTACCATTATCTAAAGAAAAGACAGTATCAAGCAGTATGGTAGGGAGAAGTTCTCATCCAGGATTGCCATGGAACATCTGGGACCAGTGTTGACTCCTCAAAAGACACATTTTCTTTCCAGCAAAACAGAATATTAAGCTTGCTTATCTCCTCCAGCAAAATAGATTATGTTGGTTTAATTTCTGCTTGATACAACAGAAGAATAGTTGTCAAAATGCCAAAGTAGTAGATGAACACTGCTAGGCCTGAGTACTGCTGCAGGCTAAATCATCATTAGTGAAATTTTGGTGGTGTTTTTATCAAAGGATGTTTGATAGGGCTGGTTCCCTACACCAGGCTGTCACCTTTGGGTAACTGTAGTGCCTTGAAGAGCAGTAACACCTCTGTGTGATGCTTTTTTTAACTCTTGTCCTTAGGACACACCTTTTCTTTCTTGCTTTTTAGTTGACTGAAATGGAAAGAATGTTAATGTCTGCAGAGAAGAATTTGGCTTTAAGATCCTCACTTTAATTTAACACCTGGCCTGGAGATAGCTGTAGGATAAATGTTTTCACCAATATTAGTCTCAAGTAAGGCATTGGATCTAGGAACTAATTTTTCTTTTGTCACTCACAAATACATAGTGTGCCTTTGGTCCTTAGGGTGTGTAGCATCTAGTAAGGAATACCACTGGCAGACAGGAAGGGATACTAGCATGTTATCTTTATTTCTTAGGCTGCTTTCTTTTGTGTTTGCCTCAAAGTGCGTGAGAAGATGCAGAGCAGAAGGTGCTTGAACGATCATGTGACCACCAGAGAAATGTCACAGTCCTTCATATTCTTTTTTGATAGTGGTAAATGGAAGAGTACTGTCTTACATGACTTCAGGTTCACTGAACTTGCATCAGTTGTGATGTGGCCTCATAACACAGGGAAGAGAAAAGGCAGCCTAGCCTATGATTGGGAGCATGTAGGAGACACTGGGTTTTCCAGTTTTGGAGAAGCACTTCCTACCCCTCTCAAAAACTACGTGTAGTAGAGGTAGAGGAAAAAGACCTTGTGAGAAAAGAAGCTTTTCCCTTCTGTTGTTTACTTTGTTGGGAGTAATTCTCCTATTTTAAATCTCAAGGGACTGAACAGGTAAAGTAGTAGTCTTCACTGTCCTGTAAGAAGTGATGGTCAAGTGAATAGATCAGCTCAACCTCTGGTTTTGCCTTCCCCCTGTGCTGCTTGACTGGGACAAGCAGCAGGATTTGACTAAATTCTCAAGGATACATGTAGCTGCTCTGCCATGGCTAATATTGTAGAGCTGTATATTATATAACAAAAAGGCAGCTATTTAATCCTACTCTCGGGGGAGCAGCATAGCACCTGTGCTGCTTTATATTTTGGGCATAAAGGACCTTATTGTATTTATTTGCTAGTTTTATTGCTGTTGTAAGAGTGACAAGAATGTGACCAGTGTATACATAATTCATAATTCTCTGCACTTGATAATTCACTCATTTTTAAAATGTATTTTTACTTTTCAGGTTGTCCGTCAGATGATGTGGCTGATGGATCATATTTTTAAGTATACAAACTTTGGCATTGTGTCTCTAATCCATGGAGACTTCTTTATAAGACAGGTAAATGGAAACACGTAATAGTGCTTTGATTTATCCTTATATTTGGAACATTGTGGTGTTGTGGGACTTACTTATCACCTCCTGGTTGGTTTGCACAATGAAATAGTTATGCTGTAAAGTGTATATTTGGGGAGGTCTTTGTTCTGAAGCTGCTTTGTTTTCCAAGCTATTTTTAGTCTTTGCATGGATACAAATGATGATGGAATCCAGTTGTGAAGGGAGCCTATTATGAGACAGGTGTACAAGCAAAATACACGGGCAGTCCTTTTTATCTCTGTTTCTGGGCACACCTCTCATCTCTCCTTAGTGACCTTGAAGCCATGCAGAGAGTCTGTCTGGTTAGGTCACTGTTCTGGCTGCAGAGTTTCAAATTAGGAGAGGCAAGACCGTCCCTTTTGATGGCGTCATAGCAGTGGATCAGTTTAAGGTGGTGATGGACCTGTGTAAATAGTAATTAATTGATTCTTGAAAGTTAATTATTGTTTGAGCACTAGGAAAGAATGTCTGTTGAGCTCAGCATCTCAAATATTGAGTGAGACCCTCAAATTATTTCATACAGTTTGGGTAGGGTTTTTTGTTGTTTGGTGGCTGTTGATCAAACTGCACTCTCAAAGTAGAAGCTCAGGAGGCTGATGAGAAGCATGAGCCTGTTGCCAGTTACATGAACTGCGATATCCATCATACATTCTTCCCTCTCCTCATTCCTTTGTCTGGACATAAAATGTGTGGAGAGCCAGAGAATGAATTTTCACATTGCAGAGAAGAAGTTGATTTACTCAGAATGAAATAAAGAAATGCCTAACCACAGCAGTACACAGCTGAAGTGAGATTTCTCACTAACACCAGAGGCAAAGTTAGAAAACCTCAGGAAAAATTAGATAAAACAAAGGTCTGTAGAGGCACACAGCTGTGTATTGTGAGAGGATGGATGGAAGGAACAGGGTTGGATGCTTTGTAAAATATAAATCTGTTCCAGTCTGTTTACAGCAGGCACATTTTGAGGTACACAGGGCTGTCACCTTGTTAGTTACAATTTCTGAATGTGGGGTTGCAATTGCAGTCACAAAACCAAACCCAAAAACTAAGGCTTTTCCTCATGACATAGACAATATCACCAACACAATGACATCATTGTGAGTCTAAAGATAAGCCAATTGAAAAGAAAATGTTTCTAGGCTGTTAGCCTTTGGGTGGGGCAAAGTACTTCATGTGAGTGAGTAATGGTCCTTTGCCTAACTCTAGAAGGGCTCTAGTAATATTTGGATGGTTATTGTTCACTGCTCTTTTCTTAACTACTGTGTTGTCCTGTGATCTGATAAGAAAGGACTGGCTTAACCAAGGACTTTTATATTGCTTTGTAATGGCATTAATATGAGCAGGCAGAGCCTTTTCCTTCCCTCTCATGTAGTAAGTTGGAAGTAATTGCAGTGGTGAGACTTAAACGTAGGAGAAGCACTTTCACAAAACTCACCTTTGGTAAAATACCGTCTTTCATTCAACCCCACTCTTTCTCTCTTCCTCCCTCTGACCAAAAAAACCCAACTAACAGTGGAATGTTTGTGGCATTTTTGTTGCCATTTCTGAGAATTAAAGTCACCTCTGCTGAGGAGAGCTTTAATTTTGCCCTCCTGTGTCTTTTGAGTGATTTGACAAAGTCACTTTGGAGCACTCAAAAATGCTAATTAATGTAAAGAGATTCCTCTGAAAATTTGGGTAGCTTGGTGCATGCAGAGATGGGAAGAGGAAAGATTGTTCCTGGAGATATTTCTGCAATAATTAAGGCTGTATCTTACTGTTACTAAGGGAAGAAGTTGTCCTAATGCCTCAAAGAGGAGAAATGAGTGCGTAATGGGAGCAGTGCAGATCTGAGTGAGGTCTGTGCTTCTGCTGAAGCTTGGTCTATAGGCCTCCAGTAGGTACTCCAAGGAGAACATTGCTTTTTATTGTCTCAGGGGCTTATTTTTATCTCTGAAAAGAGAGAAACCTTAGAAGTATAATAATTATGTCTGATGTTATCTCTTTTAAGCAGTCATTTTATTTAGATAATGTTTTATCCTTACAGGGGAGAACACACCGTGACCAGCAGCTTGTGTTACTCAAAGATCATCTAGAAAAATATTACAGGAGCCGCAATAGGAAATGGATTGTTTTATTTCCAGAGGGTGGCTTTCTTAGGAAAAGAAGAGAAACAAGCCAGGCATTTGCCAAGAAAAACAATTTGCCATTTCTTAAGCATGTCACCCTGCCAAGACTTGGGGCAACACAAGTAATTCTGAAAACACTTGTAGCACCACAAGAAAATGGAACTCCATCAGCTGGAGATGCTGTGAGAAAAGGTAAAGATCACTTCACTGTATGGGTATAAAGCAAATTAAATGTCAAAGATTTCAGGTAAAAAAAACATTGTGTAGAATTGGTCTCTTCAAATATCAAATACATTTCTAATGTATTTTATATAAATGTATTCATAATTAGTTTTAGTTCTGCTAACTTTATTTTTGATGTTGAGACAAAAAAAATCTCAGTAGTTTTAATTTGATTTAGTCTGTGGTATGGCTGCATGAGTGCTTGGCTTGGCTCACATGATGGGTGAAGCAGATACTGGAATGGGCACCCAGAGTGAGCAGGAAAGTGATCTACTCCTTTTGGTAAGATTTATGGTTTGCCCTGGTTTGTGACAGCATGGAACTATAGTGAAAGTATTTCTGGAATAAGCTAGCCATGTTCGTATTTTTATTCCTGGCTTTAAAAATTTCTTTGCATCCACTGCTGTATACTTTACTCTTCTTGAACTATTTTCCACTGAGTTCAAGTTCTTCTGTTCGGTACAGATCTTTGTGTTGCCTGTCCCCATTGTTGCTGGAGATAGCTGATCACTAGATTTGAAGGATTGTTTTAGCTGTCATGTCAGAACAGTTACGGGAGAAAAATAATATTCCTGTAGCATTACTGTTCTGGGATGCCTGGGCTATAGGGGAGGGTATAGCTGGAGTATAAATAATGCCTGTGGTTATGGGACATGATGCTTTAGTCTCTTAGTTCTTAAAATTAACTTCTTGGCATGTTCAAGAGCAGGGTTAGTTCTGTCTTAACTTCCTTGTGGATTTCTGTTACTTATTATAGAAACAATGGATTAGGGGGTTGTGGTAGTTTCTTATTAATGGGTGGGGCTGGTATTTCCACTGCCAAATTTTGATAATCATTTAGCAATTTGAAACAAAGATCCTTACTAATGAAGCCACATATGCAGAGGACTTTGGATTGTTTTCTGTCTGAAGTTCAAATCTCAGGGTTAGCAAGAACCCTTGTACAGAAATTGCTTCTAGATTTTTAGTTTTGAAGTTATTCTTGTCAACATAGGAAATATACTGAAATTATGTTCTTGCAGAAGTGAAGGTAGGATTTAAAATGAGCTGAAAACTCAGGCTGTGGAATGCATCAGAGTGTTTCCTGTCAGGCTACATTCAGAAAAGAAAGGCTGAAGAAAGCTCTTGTTGTCATAAAATGTTTTAGGTTTAAAAGAGAGAAATTGAATACCCCAGTCCTTGTTAAGAAGTTTGGGTTTTTCTGAGGAGAAAAGTTTGGCCTGTTCCTGTTCTATTTCTTGCTGTCTTAAAAAGGAATGGAGAGTAAGAAGTTCCCCAAATTAATTATAAGTTGTCTGGTTCTGGAGGGAGACCAAAAGTGCTTGTCAAATACCAGTTTTATATTTTACTATTCTTAGGTTGCTATCAACTTAGCTGAACATCAAGCTTGGCTTTCTTTTTTTTTTTTTTTTTCCTCTTTGAGTAGTGTCATTCAAGCTCTAGAGAAGTGAGCATTTGATAGTAGTTGACCTAAGTGGGTACTAAAATAAAAGAATTCTCTCAGAAATAAAATGGAACCATATTGTCCGTCCTACTCAAGGAGAGATAATTGGGCAAAAATAGGAATGAAATGTGTGGGTTTAGCTGTCACTCTTTTGTAGTAATGGACTTGAAAACGTACTAAAAAGGATGAAAAAGAAAAGTGAAAGTAAATTTTATATGCTAGGAAAAAGTAGTATTTGATACATAGTGACACTGATGTATTTTATGTCTCCTTTTAAGCTCACAAAAATGTTCCATTGTAAAAGTTCCCTTTCAGAGATGTATGAAATACTAGTTCTTGATTTATATCTTGTATAAAAGATTCTTCCTCTAATCTATTGCTTTCTGAATGCTTTTATTGGTCTCTTGCTGTGTCAGAAAATGTTTGTTCAGTTGAACGAAATATAGTTGTATAAATCGCTATGGTTATATTATAAAGTTAGAAGTCTAACAAAGTTAGTGAATATCCTTACTTTTAATCTCTTATCTTTTCCCTTTTTTTAATCACACGAAAAACCCATGTCAGTGAAACCAAGCTTCCCTTCTGTTCAGGTGGCCATTGTTGAGCTGTGGGTGCTAGAGCCAGGTGTAGTGCATGGAGTAAAAGGTTTGCCAGTGGCTGGCATAGAGACTGCCTGTAAACCTTTTGTACTTTACAACTCTTCTCCTTTGCTTGGGGAGTGGTTTCTTTATCAGAAGCATCACACTTGAACTTCACGGTTTGCTGGACACATTTTTCATCTGCAGCACTTCTTGTGCTCTGTACTGTCTTTAACAATGTTCCTGGAGTCCTGGGTTGCCAGATTATTCAGCTTATTATAATGGGCTTTCTACTCCATCATTTATTGTTCTCCCTGTCTTTTTGTTTCCATCAAGCTTTATTGATACTCATGGTAATTCACCTTCCTCTCCCACATGATTTTAGTTAAATTGGTTTATAGATTAAGAGTCCTCCTCATCAAAAATATGTCCCCTTCCTGCTGAGTTTTCTGGGTAGCTATTTTAATGTTGAGTCATGATACACTGTTCTGTTCTTGACTGCTGTCATTTTATTAGTACTTAATTAATTAATTTTAAATTATTCTTGTAGCTTTTATACAGTTGTAAATTTGTTACCATTTTACTTTCTCAGCTGGACTGACGTGTAAAATTGGGTGAAAGAAAAAAGATTACAAAGACAACTATAATAAAAGATCATTCATCCTTAATGTACTGTTAATCACAGTTTGACACAAACCAAGTCAGATACAGTTGTTTGTGTCACACCCCAGCTCCTCAGCCCAGCTGGCTTTTGTATGTCACATGTCACTGAAGCTGTGGCCTTCAACTCGTAGTTCAAGAATTGGGCTAATTGTAGCTCAATGCTACCTCATCTGTCCTGCTAAAAGGTCTCTAATCTGATTTATGGCATCCCTTTGGTAGAGATGGGTTTATATTGAGAAGTGCAAGGTTCAGTAATCTCCCCCAAAATTCATTGGTCTTAATTATGATACTAGTATTATTAATATCCAATCCCCTTTTCAATTTATTTTTATGCTAGTAATGAACTTGGCACAGTTTAGTAGCTGATCCTTCCTCTGTGAAGTGACAGGAAGAACAAATGTTACTGTGCTAGATGATTAATACTGTTTGATAATTCTGTACTTAAACTGATCAGTTCTTTATCAGGGGCTTTTCCAGGACAAGTATTGTCCTGTCTATTGTCTTAATTTTTTCCTTTTACCAGTTTTCTTTCATATTTAGAAACCCAAGTACCAGCCTTCATTGGAGTGAATTTTAACTTACTGCTGGTAAAAACTAAATTAAGTTACTGAAATGCTTGTTGCTTTTGCTGCCTTTTGAAACTGTTGTTTAATTTAACAAAATTATGTAATTGTATTCCTAAGTTAACAGAAGGATGGAATAACATAGGAAAGGTATTAGAATAATTTGATAGCATGACCACTGTTTAAGCTAAATAATGCAGAGAATCTAGCTAAGTGATGTCTGCCCCTGGAAAGAGAGTTTAGGATACTTCTGGTGGCTGTAGAAAGCCTCCAGATGTGACAGATGGGCCAGCACTGCTGCCAGCACCTGCATTCCAGGAGAAGGTTTTAGTGCAGAATAGAAATACAGGCAGTATAAAAATACTTGATGAATAGCCATCATCACCCCAACCCTGTAGTGACCCACGTGTGTGTTCACAGGGGTGTTTTACAGTTTTTTGAATTTTTTTTAGCACAACACTTAGTCTTTGACATGGTTATATATACAATGTTTCTTCAGTTGATAAGAATTGATTTTGTGAGTTTTAGAATTAGGAAAATGTTCTAAATGCCAAAAGCCAACAATTCAAAGGAGTTTGGAGCTATTGTTCTTCAAAGATGCACATTCCAGAGCTTATTTTTGATTAAACTTGTTCTAGTGTGTTTTTTTAAAGTCTGTTTTATTTTACCATGCAGCAAATTTTTGTCTGATAAGAGGTTTCTATAAGCTTAGTTAGAGCCATACTGAAATCTTACCTTATTGTTTTCAAATGCAGCAGAGTACATTCAGTTCTGATGCTGTTTCTCAGAGAAATTAAATTTTCACTTCTGCAGGGTTGTACATTGAATTTCATAATTGATTTTTTTAAAAATCAAACTTTTTGATACACTGTTACATGAGGAGTGTGACTTGAATAACATGTGAGAAAGCTTTTGATGGTTGTTTTTTCTTCCCCCTGGAAAAAAGTCTTCTTGTTTTGTTCCAGGTGGTTGGTTGTGTCAAGATCTTGAAATGATGAGTAAGATGTTGAGTCTGAGAGTTAATCTTTGGAGAAAAAAGTTAATTCTGGGGTCAGTGATGCAGTTGATCACACAAGGACAAGTAGAGAACAAGGGACAAGTTACAAGCATGGATTGCAGTGCAGGGAGAGCCAGCAGCTTCTTTGGCTGCACTCAGAGTGGTGCAAGTGTTCAGGAAGCCACACCTGAACACTGGTGAGCACTAACAAATACTTTCTTTTCCAAGTGCAAGCTGCAGTCCTCAGGTCCACACCTGGCTGGTGCATTCTTTCCCACTCAGAATCCAGTCTGGCAGTGTGACACCATCCAGAGCTCAGCTGGAAGCAAGCTTTCCTATGCTGAAACCTGTCTCTGATTTATTCTTTTTCTCAGTGGCAAACACTGACAGTCTGCTGGTGGGTTTGAGGGGTTCTGTATGTTGTCTGATCTGGTGTTCAGCATGAGTTGACCCCAGGAAATTGCAACCCCAGGGAGGACAAAGAGGGGGAATGAAGAGAAGCTCTGAACCCCCATAAATTTATGATTGTAGACAGTCAAGTATTTGCTGTGAAAGGACTTCAGAGGATGACAGCTCGAGTGCCTTGAAGACTCTGATGATGAGTTGCTTCTTAAGTAAATAGGGAGCAACTTAATGTCATTGAATCCACAGTGAAGAAAATAGTTGTGAAGATTTGCCTCTGCTGATGATTTGGAAAAAAAAAGAAACCCCAAACAACAAGCAAGTGAGGAAGCTGTTTAAATTTTACTTTTGATTTTTTTGTTGTCTAGGCCAGAAAGTTGCTGTTCCATATGATTGTTGAGTTTTGTCTTAGCATTCGTAAGGCAAGGATGTACCATTCACAGCAAGGTACATCACTGCTGCATGGTTTGGGTGCTGTTGTGTAAGGCAGGTGCCTTGTGGGCATGTTCAGAAGGTTTCTGTGCTATTTAAAAACAATCAGACTATTAACATTTTCAAGCAGTTTGAGAAATCCCTATCTTCCACCTGTGCTGGAAGTGGCAAACAGACTGACACCACAGAAGAAAAACCAGTGCTTGGAGGGATCAGCTTAAGTACGGCCTCTGTAGCAGCTTCTTCTGCTGAAGTCTCTGACAGTCAGGCTGCTCAGTCTTTCAGCAGGTACTAGAATGGAAAGATAAGAGTGTCTTTTAATGGTAGATAGAAAGTTGGAAGAGTTTGGCTGTCAGAAAGGTGTGGCTGAGTGGGCCAAGCCAAGCTGGGTGAGAGAAGTTCTTCAGCACAGGTATATGCAGCTCCCTGATTTCTCAGGTACAAATGCCAGACCTGAGATTCACACCATGTTTTAACTAATGCAGCAGTCTTTGGTTTGAGCTCCTGGTAATATGCTCCATTTGAAAAAGAATAGGGTTTATTCTTGGTCAAAGCTCTGCTTACACCTGAAAACAGCATCCTAGAAGATATTTAGGTACCACTCCTTTGTATTTTGTGCAGTTGTCAGTTTCTTTACCAGTTTCAGGATCTGTCACAGCTCCTGGGCTTTAAAATGAATTTGCTTATGAGCAGGTTGCAACACAGTATAACCCCCCCAAAAAAAAGATAGCAAGATGTATTTCAAAATTAATTTTCCTAAATCCTTGGTGATGTAGGTTTTTTTGGCAGTCAGATATCTTGGATGATTATGTAAGGCTTATTTTAAACCAGAGCATGCACAAATACTGTGATTTGAGAGCACGTGGAGGTAGCTGCACTAACACCTGCTTGCTCTAAAAGGAGGTCTGTAGAGGCTGATGTTACTGTCAGAATTTTTTTTTTTCCCTGGCCTGGGGTTTCTGGTGGGTTGTCCGGTTTTTATTTTTTTCCCCCCAACCCTGTCCTGAAAAGAGTTGGAGGTGAGTTTGGAGCTGGACTGAGGAATCCAGTGCTGCAGCAGCTCTCTCCACCAAAGCAGAAGGTAGGAAATCAGCACAGCAGAGAACTGCAGGAGTCTTCCCTTAATGAAGTGCAAACCATTATCCACTGAAAAAACAGCTTTAAATATAGCTAAATATTGAATAAATTATTTGGAAACACTTTAAATCATAAGAAAATGTGCCCATATTCATCTGGCACTTTTTAATTGCAATTAATGATCTTTGTTGCTTACTCACTTAGGCAATTTAACTTTGGCAATTTACTTGCTTTTATCCATTCTTGCTTTACATTTGGGAAAATAATAACTTGAATGACTTTGTTTCAAAATCTATTTCTAAATTAATACTTCTGTTGATTTAATATTAATTTCATATTGGCTCTTCTCTGATTCATTGCTACTTTTAAAATGAAGCACTCTGTAGTTAGTGCTTTTCTTAAGAGAGACTTGACAAGCACTCTGTCATGATGCTGGCAAGCCTGCAGCCTCCAGTTCTCATTTCATGTGTCTGTCAGGGCTTTAAAATACTGTAGTTCCAGAAGGTAACACTGAATGTTTCAGCTTGACCTATGCAGCTTGCCCTGGGTCAAATTTTGGAATAGTATGTTGCATGCTGCTAAGAACATAAAATCTAAATTTTAGGAAATGCTGTCTAGCCCTGTTGGAGAAGGGGATTTGTAACAAAGCAGTACAAGTCCACTGATGAGCAGACACCAAGAAAACACTGTCTGCTTGTTAAAATAATTGGTAGATACATGTGATAGCATTGCTGTAATTTTCTTTTCACACTTAATTAAATTAAATGAAATTAAATGCAGGTAGAAACTCGCAAGCCAATCCTTGCATGTACATTCTAGCTGGAGTCAGTAACTGTGCCTTTCAGGGTACTGCTCAGACTTGAGTGCTGCAGATTTCTTCAGGTGTGTGGTAGATCTGTAAAATTAGAGTGGCCACTCTGGGCAAAGCCACACATCTGTCTAGCCCAACATCTTGTCCACTACTCCAGGTGGATTACAGAGGAAGAGTTTGAGCACAGCAAACAAGCATCATACTTCTCCCACATATTCTCCAAGCTTCTGACAGTTTCCTGTGTGGTGGGTTTCCCAAGCCAGGTGGGGGTTTCTGCCTGGTTAATTAACCCTCCACGTACTTACTCAGTTCCCTCTTGATCCCAGTTCTTGGCATCCTTGACATCCTTTAGCAAGAGATTCCCCATGGGTTTTTTCCCCCCCTCTGCACAAAGATACAATTTTCTGTTTGCTATGAAAACTTTTCCTCTTGGCTGAATTTTGAGTGTCTGTTCTTGTAAAGGGAAGGATGGTGAACAGTCAATCCCTGTACAGGTTCTTGGTGCTGACAGTGCTCTTGTCAACCTCTGTTACATTTCTTTTGCATCTTTCTCAGCTGCAGGCTTGAAGAGTATTATACTTTGTAATAAAGCTAACACTTCTTACATGCTCTTGCCCATGGGTGGCTGTTTCTGATTAAGGTCAGCTTTATAAATCCTCAGAGATACTGCCTGATGTGGTGTGAGCATATTGTTGTACTGGTGTGTCAAGCAGTAAGGGAGCATGACTCTGCTGGCCTGGGCATAACGTGACCTCAAACACAAGACAGCTCCAGAACAGAGAGAAAATTCACAGGCTAAACTCAAAGTGCCATCTTGGCAACGTGCCCTTCCTTCTTGGTTTGCTCTGCAGATCTGCTGCTCTCCCCCTTAGCAAACCTGTGAATTGAAGACATGCCAGAGAGGGGTGATGGCTAGGTTGATGTATGACCTGGGCTATTGCTGGTTGTAACCTATATTCAGATTTTATACGGAGTCATGGAATATTCTGAGTTGGAAGGGACTCACAGATTTTATTCTCTTTACTCATCTTCATAGCAAGTATTTTCACCTCCTTTAATCCTTTTTTCAGTTTCTGGTGAGCTCAGCAGCATGTAAACATGTACTGGTGTCAGCCTCTCCTGGAACCTTTTGGGTGCAGTATCTTCCCCACTGTGAAAACTGGCCAGCTTCTGTTCCTTGCTTTCTTACCCTGAGTACACCCTGAAAGTGGAGTTTTTCCTCTTCATCCTGCAACTCACATTTTTAAGAATCTTTGAGGGATCTGCATGACTGCTGCTCCATCAGTGACCTTTTAGAAAGGCCCAGGTGTAAATGTGCTTGAAGTGCAGACCAAGAAGCTTGGATGTTTATTTTGGGATTTTTCCTTTTGGTGAACGAGGTAAACACCTGACTTTGGGGCCAAGATGTCCTGTGACTGTACTGAAACCTGGTGAATGAACTTGTTCTATTCTGTGTACCATGGTATCTAAGAACAACAGGAAAAACCATGAAATAAAATCTAAGTCCAGCTGAAGTTTGTAAGAGTATTTCTGTGCTCTGTAATGAAATCTGGATTTGATTTTTGATGGTCTTGTTTGTGCCTCATACCTCATTAAGTAATACAAAAATTGAGTAACTCTCAAATAAGTGACATGCAATTTTCTTCTTGTTCCTAGAGAGCAAATCCAAAGGCCTCCAGTGGGTGATAGATACAACCATTGCATATCCCAAAGCTGAACCTATAGACATCCAAACCTGGATTCTTGGCTACCGACAACCAACAGTGACACATGTACATTACAGGTAGGAAATAAACCTGCTCCTCCTACATTGAGTTCAAGTACTGACAAATCAGTTATGTCATTCCAGGATGGGGGAAATCAGTAGCAGTGGGTTTTTTGTGTCTCACAAAGGTGGGCAACTTATATTATTTGAACATAATACATATTTTTTTTTAAAAGTTCAGTGACTGTTCTGTATCTTAGGACAGACATTTCAGTTTTGGACTGATATCCTGTGGTTGAATAGAGTTGCGGGGAATATATCTGAAGGCTAGGTCATCTTTCTCACTTTAGTGTTAAGGTGCTGGTAAACCCAACTTGAATTTTTTTTATTTTGTTTTTTAGTAATGACAACTAATTGAAAATCACTGTTTTTAAATAAACGGATTTCCTAATAAAATATTATATTTAACTTTCTGACAAAGAAATTCCCGCTTTTTCACTCAAAGAATACTTTAAGTAGTTGAGCAAAGCAACTGGAGAAGGCAGCTGGAAAAAGTTGCAACTCTGATTGACAGCTAGGATGGGAGACTATTAAAACTTTCCTTCTCAGCAGTTCTTTGTCTCAAGACCTAAACTGATGGAGAGAGCTTTTAGTTTACAGTGAATTGCAAGCCACTCCAGGAGTATTTTAACACTTTTCCTATATTAAATAAGTTGTTGCATTTTATCCCAAAATCACATTATTTTGTCTTACTCCCTCTTGATGATTTGGAGAGCTTTTTTTACAGAAAGCTTTCAAGTATCCTTGTGTGGATCCCCTGGGTGGCAGTTTAAGTGGGAATGACCTTCTCCATCATCACTGCTGTGTCAGTGTTGTGTGATGCAGAGTACAGGCTGCTTGCTGGAGCTCCTTTCCACAGCCCTGTTTAAATCTGTCCTTACTTTTTATAGAAAGCTGCCTTCCAAGTTTCCCTGAAGGTGAACATACTTATACCCTAATTTATATAAGATAGCATTATATCTGTTGTGCTTTATTCAGGTCACCTTAGTACTCTCTCAGATCTCTGGGATAATTGCAAGTTGAATGTATTTAGAATTCTTCCGAAAAGTATTTCCAAAAATAATTTCTTTAAAAACAACAGTAACTTAACGTAAGTCGAATTCATTTCCTGCTTCTAAATGTATATTCAGACCTATTTTTGATCACAAGCATAAATACGATGTAACCTTTTTTGCATTGAACTTAAATGTTTAAGTTCTTGTAGTACTGAAATTCTAAGAAAAATATAAGTTATTTCGTTTTGGGTGTAAGTTTGTTATTTTCTTCCAGAAGGTGTAGGTCACTGGTTTAGACAGGGGCAAGCCTCTCTATTTGACTACTTTGTTTTTAATAACCTCTGTTTGTCGTGGCTGAAGTGTGTCCCAAATGGAAAGTCACGCAGCAGCTGGCCCGGCCGAGCACAGGCTGGGATGGCTCTGAAATGAGACCAGAGTGTCCTGGGTTTGGCTGGAGCTTGCCCTGACCCCCAGTCCTGGTCCTTCTTGAGGCAGGTGGCCCCTGCACTGTGGGGTGGGGGCAGGTTGGCACATGGATGTCCTCTGAAATTTTCTTCAAATGTACATCAGGTCTCTCTGCATTGGTATTATACCTCGCTTTTCCTGCATTTAGTGCAATAAAATCTTGCTCATTTTTTTGTAATTTGGAATGTCTTGGGAGATAACATTTGAAATAAATTTTAAGGGTCATTTTTAAATAAATGGGAAGAGAGCACAATAGTTTCTCGTGTCGTTTCTTTTAACTGAGTTACAGGGGGAAAGAAAGGCACCCCTTTGGAAAAAGCAAAGAATAGTTTTGTCCAGATGCCATCTGTGCTGTATGAAAGAAGAATCAGGATTTAAACATGCTTGTTCCCTTTCAGAGTAGTCCAGAGTGAGGTATTGATGTATGACAGCAGTGGGGAAAAAGGAACATTTTCTGTGCCACTCAAACTGGAGCAGAAGAGACTGCAGAGCTGCTTTTGTTCTGGTGGCTCAGTCAGTCCCTTCTGCTGTGCCCCTTGATCACCACTTGTCTCTTTCTGCCCTACAGACTTTCAGATCTGGTGATTTCCTTTTCTCATAACCTGGGCCTTTGCTGCAGAATTATTTCTTTTTCTTCCTGCTCAGGGAGCAACAAAAGAGAACACAGCAAGGAGCCTTATGTTACCATTTTTAGGTGCTTTCCTAGCTGGTAGGAATGGCAGAGATGGCTTGGTTTAATCCAGTAATCTTTTTTTTTTGAAAGCTCAATTTTGATAATGAGTTGAACCTTTCTTTTCAAACTTCAGTTTTCAGTACAAATGGCACAATTTTTAGAAGTTCATAATTAGGCTAAGCTGTGGCCTGATTTTCCTCAGAATGTCAAAAGAAACTTCTCTAGAAAAAAAAAGAAGAATTACCAAGTTTGAAACTAAAAACACAAGGTGTGAGAACTTTACCCATCTATTGAATAGCTTTTTGACCCTGACTGACTTGTCTCAGAACTTACTGGAAAGTGCTGCAAAACTGGGTTTGCTATCTAAAACACAATACTCAAGGAAGATATCTACTGAACTTCCTCCAGGCCAAATGGCACTGGGATTTTTGTAGAGATGTCAATCCATCTGGTGCAAGGCATGTCAAACTAGAGGCATCACTGTAAGACCTGCCTTGTAATGAGTCTCTTGGAAAGGTTTGTTTGCTCTTCTCAGATAGTTTAGGTTTATGCTTGGGTCATTGTGTGGTGTGTGTTGCCTGTAAATCCAGACTGACTACCATTGCACTCAGCAGAAATAAGCTGGGTGGTTTAGTGTCCATGTAGCAAGGCCATGGACTGGCTGTTGTTCTCAGCTCCCACCATTTCTGTGCCATGAGTCGAGTTTGGGGTTTATTTCTTTCCTTTTTACACCAGGCACCTGTTAATCTGATTGGCTTGGTGTTTCTTAGCTGATCACCAAGTTTCTCCAGCAGTAATTTCTCGAGTACTGCAGTTCTGTTGGCAAAACCTGAGACTTGCAAATATAAAACACCCTGCTTAAGAAGCTGGCTCAGTGCTTAGCATCCCCTCAGTCAGGGACGGTGTGAGGCTGGGTTTTTTGCCGTAGTTTCCTTGCAGGGTGATGCCCTTGGATGCTCACATGCCACTTTTGGGCTGTGTGACAGTGGCTGTGGTGCAGCAGCCCTGACGTCAGAGCCAGCCCGAGTCAGCTCTGACGCAGAGTGCATGGAAGTGCCACCCAGGCTGCTCCCAGCTCTGTCACCTTCCTTCCCTGTGCCAGCTTTTGTGCTGTGCTGCTGCTGGAACCAGCTTTCAGCTGCTGAGGAAGTTCTATTTTTGCGTCTGCATTGATACAGATTTATTGAAATAAGCCGGGCTCCGAGCTATAAATAAGATGAAATGCACTGTGGTTGCTGAATGAATGTTGCAGAAGGGCATCCCGTTTGGCAGTGCATTTTAAGGAACTTTTTTACGCAACTAACTTATTTTTGGTCATGCCTGACATCTACCAACAGCCTCCACTGTCCTGGATTTATTCAGAGCAATTGAAGCAGCAAATAATATCGTGGCTTATATGGAGTAGCAAGTAATACAGAACTTCAGTTCAGGGTAGGACAGGTGATAAAAGGCAGTTAGTACTTAAAGTGCTAGCCATGAACTTCAGGATTTAAATACAGAATCAGAGGTTGTTTCTCCAGTAAGGACAACATAAAAGAGATAAATGTTTCTAAATATGCCATATTTCTGAAAATCCTTTGGTGTCTTCTGAGAAACAGCCTGTCAGTAGCTAATTCTCCACAATTCTCACACATGCCAGGATGTCTTTGGCAGTTACATCACCTGTTTTTTAAAATAATTTCTGTTTTCCTGGACTGTTACTTATTCTAATACAATCTGGTTTGGGACATGGACACAAATCTGTGTAGTGGTTTAAGAAGTCGCCATCCCTCAGTCGGGTACCCAGAGTGTCCTGCAGCTGTTGGCACCTCCAGCTGGAGGGTAATGCTTCATTACTGGAAAAAGATTCTTTGCAGATTCCCTTTGAAATGTGTCTTTTTTTCCACCACCACTTTTCACTTCCCAGGGTGCAGCCTATGCTGCCACTGCTTTTAGCTCCTTCCCCACTTTTCTTGGGGACAGAAAATCAGCTGTTCCTGTGATGAGAAGCAAAAAAAGCTATTTCCATTTTGCTTGAATTTTCTGGTCAAGTTCTTATCCAGTCCTATGAAATTCCTTGTTTGCCACACCAGGAACAAAGATGCTTTTATTTTGATGCAATGTGAGGTTAGTTTTGCCCAAAAGCTAGAAAGATCCAAGTGCCCCAGAGACTCCAGGAGCTTCAGATGTTACATGTTGACCTTACTCCTTGCCTTGGTAGTTCTGTGTGCTGGTATTTCATTCTCCTGAGGAGATGAACGAACTGTTTGCTTCCAATGGCATTCCTGATCCTGCGTACCCAAAGGTGGGGTAGAGCCAAGGTGATGCTCATGCCTGACCACACGGACACCTGTTCACATATTTCACTGAAAATAGGAACTGTTTCCTGCATCTTTTAACATTAGACCTGGTAGATGCCAGCATCCAGTGGTTGCTCTGCTCCCCTCAGAGCAGTGGCTCTCTTCTGTTGTTTTGGATCATTGCCTGTGTGGGGAGTTTTGTAACAGCAGACTTGCTCACTCACCTTCTTGAACCCTGTCTCCTTCAAGAGAGTGTTCTTGTAAAACACAGATGCCAGCTGAGCCAACTGATGGGCAGAGAACCAAGGCATTAGCAGTATGTTTAATTTAAATATAGGGGGGCTTAGCTTTGCCTTATCGAGTACAGAAAAGGCTTCTTTCCAGAGTTTGAGGATTTTTTTAAAAAAATATTTAATCTCTAATTTAGATCAATCATTAGTAAGAATGTTCTGCTGGTAAAAATAACACTGGATAATCTAAAAATACATTTGAAAATGCTTCTAAATACACTAGCACTTACCATTGCTGAGTTGTGGCAGCCAGTGTAGCATTACTGGAAAACCAGTTGTTTTTCAGTCTGTTCATATTTGTTCAAATTGTGTGTAGCAGTGAGCAGAGCTTATATCCAGAGATTCAAGCATTCTGGCAGCATTATTGACCCACACAAGAGCCTGGATGGATTCAAGCAGGGAAGTGGTGTGCAGTGGTTCCATTAGTCTCTCACAGCGCTGGTATCACCTGTGCTACTTCACTGCTCCATTAAAGTGCCAGCTCAGAAATTGTTTCTAACAGGTATCTTGCAAGATCCTGTGATGTTTTCAGACTAGGAGGAATGTTCCTGACAAAACAGTTGTCACCCATTAGGTCAGGGAGAAGTGAAGGCAGAGGTGAAGAACATCTTGCAGTCTACAATGGAGTCTGCACTGAAGCCAGGTAACCCTACACTTCTGTCCTGAGGCAACACACATTCTCTTAGTTGTGAACTCTCTTAAAACCTGCATAAGCAAGCATCTGTCCTTCAAAAACACTCTGTGAAACACAATATTCAGTTGCTGAGCCTTTTATCTCTTCACAGCAGATTGGCAGAAGAGAGTAAAAATAGTGCTTGGCAGCTTGGTTGTGCTTGGGGACACAGAGTAAGTCTTTCTTAGTGTTCTACCCTCAACAAAATGGTCCTTGCTCTGTGGTGTGTTTTTTACTTGCTACTATGTGGTTTAATTTTAACCTGCTGTACAGCATCTGGGCTTCAAGGTAAAATAGTTCTCTATTGTTAGTCTTTGTTTCTAATATACAGACTGAAAACTTGAGCTGCTTACTGAAGCACCATTTCATAACATTTGTCTTAGGCCAAAGACTTTCCTTCAAACTCTGTTTTATCTGAGATTACCATTGCTAATTTCTGGTTGCCAAGACTGGCTTTACTGGAGCATAGAGAACTCCACAGTGTGAGGAAGATGGAGGTAGAATTACTCCAAAGGCTACAGAGATAGATGAGTTCATGTTGATACCATAGTCTGTAAATAACATTGTTCATCTCCTTATATTGAGGTTGTCTCTGTATGCCAAAGCACCGTGATTTGTAATTCACTCGTTAGAGCAATGCTTTGCTGCTTGAATCCCCCACTTCCAGCTTATTTTTCCATGAATCAAACTGAAAGAAGGAAGAACAAATGAGAAATGAACAAAGCTGGAAAAGATGTTGAAAACTGTAACAAATGCAGCAAAATGCATTCTTCAGAAGTGCCTTATTTTCTTATTCTGACATTCCCATATCTATTCCAAGACTTCCCAGATGATTGTGGTGTTACTTTCAGTTCTTTGCAGTATGATCAGTTAGGAAAGACAGTGTTGAAAATGAAATGAAAATCCACTAATGAAAATAGAAGCATGGTGTGTAAATGAGAGGCTAAGTGGGAGCTCACCTGGCAAGAGAAACCTACAGTAAAGGCCTTGCATTTCAGAGTGTGAATTTTTCTGGTTAGCCTGATACACAAATATTGTCTTTCATTAGCCTGCCAGTACAACACTGTGGATGTGTAAGTTCTTGTATATATCAAAAGGTACTGAGGGTCTGCTGAGGAGGTTTCACCGTTACTGTAGGACTGAAAATTCTGTTTTGAAAATAATCCAATGAGGTATGGTGGGTTATTTGGGAGTTTCAGGGTGTGTGTGTGTGTACCACAGTGAATTCTGCCCTGGGTGTTTTTCTAAGCCACCTAATAGTCAGCATAGAAGTACCAAAACACTAGCAATTCTTCCATTGGTGTGTTTAAAACAGAGCAGCAATATTTGAGTACAGGGTCAGTTTTCAGTGTAAAACGTGCCTTGGAAATTTCAGACAAGCTGCCAGCATCTTTTGAAAAGCACAGAGGGCTTGTTTTCTGGGATGTGGAAGAGCTATTGGTGCTTAGTGATGTCATTATGTGGCTTCTGTCTGCTGAATTGTTTCTTCAAAGCTGTGAATGAATTTTCTCATTTTTTCATTTCTTTCATTCCTCCTTGGTTTGTATTCTTTATAGGGATCGTAATATAGTGTAGTGGTATTGTAATTAAAAAAGACAAACCAGTGCCTTAGTAGCTTTTATCAAAAGCTATAGTACAGCATTTGATGGAGACTGATGTCAGTGTCTCCTGTGTGGTTCTGGATGGCAGCCTGGAGTTTCCCACTCTTGTATCCTTAATGCCTCTGTGATCTGTGAGTTGGAGAGAGTGCAAATCATGCAGTTAGATTTATACAGAAGTCTTGTTCTCTCTGTTTTGTGGTGGGCTGGGGCAGAAGAGTTTTGTTCTCCACATGCAGAATATATTTGCTGGGCTTAATTTGTGTTTTGTTTCTTTGATAGGATTTTTCCAGTGAAAGATGTACCTGCAGAGCCTGAAGCTCTCACAAACTGGCTGTATCAACGATTCATTGAAAAGGAGGACCTCTTGACACATTTCTATGAAACAGGTAGGATGATACCTAGCAAAGAGAACTGTGCTTTGCTAATGACTTTCCTTACAAGAATCTCAAAATGGTTGAAGAATCTGTAAGCATTCTTCACATGAGTACAGGAGATACCATCAATGCTATTATTACTGCTTTTTATATGGCAAAAAGTATGATTAAAGAATTATCTAGGAAAGGTAAATTACCTGGGCAACATTAGAATTACAGTAGTGTTTGGAAGCTGTCAAAAAAGTAACACACAGTTCAGCTGTGAAAGGTGCTGCTGTGGGATTTCATGGCAAAATCCATGGTTGAAAGTATGATTGGAAGGACCTGTGAGAATTACATGGCACACATTCTCTGGAGCTGTGATCTGCAGCCCCGTGCATCACAGTTGCTGATGGGAAGTGTTCAGTGTCTCAAAGCAGCTGAGTTTAGTATTCCTGGGTGACTGTGTTAAATGAAGATGCTTCTTCTGTGAGATGATTTATTGCAAAGCCTGCTTTAATTTAGTTTTGAGTGCTTAATTTATCAATCCAAGTGCTTAAAGAGATTTACAGAATTCTTTAACAGCCCAGAGTTGTATTTTGTTTTATGAAATGTTGCTGTCACTCAGCCATCATTGATGGCAGAGCTCAGACTGCTATATAAATCACATCCAAATGCATATATTGGACTTTATTAGACAAATAACCTTGTGACTAACTTTAAAAATACAAGTGTAGCAAAGAGATTGTAAAGAATTCTTGGTTTTGTGACATTATTTTATGCTATTGAAATGTCACACCCAGAAAATAACTAGTCCAGAATTTCTGAGAGTATAATTAATATAATCAGATTTATTCATTAAAATACACTTCCAAAATAGCATAATTGGTAATAATTTGCCAGTGCAATCAGTATGAATTAATAAAGACATGTTTTAAATGTAAATGCTGTGACATAGGACCTTATTAGGCATAAATTAGTATAATTTAAAGTTACTGCCATTTATACTTTCTGAGAAACTTGCTTGCATTGCTTTAGTTGCTTACTGAAAAAGTGCTGCTACAGTTTTTGGAAACCCCTTGGAAAGGTCCTGAGGTTGACTGTGAGGGGAATCCCTGAGGCTGCTCAAGAGCCAGCTTTGTACTCACCTGGTACATGATCACAAGTGGGTGTAGTTTTAAGACTTAGGGCTGTTTCTATTATTATTAATCATTATTATTGTTATCATTACCATCATTATGTTATTTTACAATACACACTGCTTAGGAACTTCTTTCTCTTACTTCATAAAGCTGGAGTGACATTTAATGCTCCATGAAACTTTAAAAGTTTGCATTGACAGTATCACTGGTAAGAATACATTTTCTTGGCTTATTTTTATTTGGGAAAAGAAAGAAGCAAAGCCCAGAGCACCTTTCTCTATTTTGCTGTATTCTTAAGTGTTGAGAACTTAAATCACCTGGGGATAACCTGTAATATTAGACCTATGGAAATCAAACCAAAAGAAAAATATGCCTAAAATTTGACATGAAATTATCCCATAATTTTTTACAGGTGCATTTTATGCATTTCATTTATAAAATTCAAACCATTTCAAGGTAATAGCTGTAGGTAACAGATTCCTGTTTTAGGCAGCTAGTGGAAAACTTGTATTGGCAAGTTCTTGATTTCTCTGAACTCTTCAGGAAGATAACATTGAAGCTCACAGTAACACAAATGAGATTACATTTAGCAGGACAAAAACACTTGGGGACGAATTAAGGAAAAAGCCCCAACCATAAACCAGAAGCAGTTGGAAATGAGTAATGGTGTGCTGAAGTCACTGTGCTGCTCATTCCCTGTGCTCAGAAGCCAAATGGTGTGAGATGATGAAAGAAGTAAGGAATGGCATCCCTAATGCCATGGAAACACTCCTTGTTGTACCAGATCTGAAACCTCATCTGGAAATCTTACATACAGGTCCATTATCCCTGTCAAGGAAAACAAATTGAACTGGGAAGAGGGACAGATAACCAGAGCTAAAATTAAGGGGAAGATGGAGTCATTCCTGTGAAGGACAACTAAAAGTACTTGGCTTGTCTCAGCTGGGAAAGGGAAGGGTCAAAGATGGCTTGGGAGGGAGAGGGGGAGGAGACAGCTCTCTGTACCTACCAGGGCAAAAGAAAAGGTATTTAAACCAGAGGTCAGTGTTGGTACAGAAAAACAAATGGGCCATGGAAGAATAAATCCAGCATGGAGTGGACAGATAGAAGCTTAGCTGTGAGTTACTGGGGAATAATGATGTGGCAAATCCACCCAAGTGTGAAATACCTATCAGGGAGAGGTGGATGGGCCTCATCAAGGGTGTTTTTAGGCTTTTTCTTTGTTTACCTTTTTTTTTAAATTTTTTTTTATTTTAACTAAGAACATTCATGCAGGAAGAAAAGCTTTGTCTCAAATGCTTGATTGCAGTTCTTCCAGTGATTGGAAATGTGAAGCACAGAGATAAGTTGCTGATGGTGTCTAATTGCCCAAATCGTGTGGTTCCTAAGATTAAAAATTGACCTTGCTGCATTTTTACTCTTTGAATCATTAATTTCATGTTCTTTTGAGAGAAGCTGAGACTCTATAATGCTGCAGCAAGTACATAATCTTCTCTGGTATAGTCAGAGTTTTATATCCCCTGTTCAGGATTAACAACAACAAAAGTGCTTCGTGTCATCAAATGATTGTGCATCTCAGTCCAGTGTAACACAGATGATTTAATATGCTGATGTAAATATATGCAAATAGTTTGCTTATGGTCATAAAGCTCTGATGTATTCAGGCACATATAATTTAGTGTTGCAAGTCAGAAAAAGTCAAAGTATGGAAAAATCAAATTTTATTGTCAGATTAATCTCTTCCAGTCTTTCCCATCTAAGCAAGGATTGCAGTAAAGGATGTCTGGAAAACTCCGTGGCAAATTATAATGTTTCCTTAGTCAGTATGACTGAGTGTTCAAACAATATGTGGAAACTGTTCTTTAAAGAAAGGGTGTTGTGTGTGTATTTACATTTTCAAGAGGAACCTCAAGAATGTATGTGTGTTGCTTCTTCACAGGATACATCACCACCAAACAGCTGTAGAGTTTCATATGGAATCCATTCAATTTGATCCTGGAGATATTAATAAAAGTTCAGAAATAACACAAAACTTAGTTGACAGTTGGATCTCTCTGCAAAGGTTGAGTACAGTGATAGCAGCTTCTAAGGAATGCTTTCAGGTTTATGCTTAAAGTTTATAAGGAAATTAAAACTGTTCTTATTAATTAAGAGAAGGGGTTGTGTTTTGGTTTGAGGTTTTTTATTTTCTTGAAGGCTTCTGGAGAATCATAAATTTGACAGCATTAGAGCATAGAGCAGTACCTACTTAATTGTGTGTGGACACCATTGGTGGGACAAGCAGTAAAGAAGCAGTAAAGTGGTGTATTAAGGCTGTCATTCCTGTGCAAAGCATTAAATGTGTTTTCTTTCCTCTTGCAGGAGCTTTTCCACCACCCCAGGGTCAGACAAAAGCGATTTCTCGGGAGATGACCCTCAGTAACCTGTGGCTGGTTGCCATACAATCATTTGCATTTTTGTCAGGAGGGATGTGGTACTGCCTCTTTCAGTATTTGTACCATTGCCTATTTTAAAAGTGGAATGGGACCTGAGGACACAATGGGAATCCAGGCTCTTGCAAATGAGTATCATGTTGTATGTGCAAATGTGAATATTCAAGAGTAAAGGAAAATACTGGATGGACTTTTACCTCTCTATGGGGGAATTTTAAACTCCACTAAAAGTGAAGATCGGTAACATAGTGACCTGATGATGTATTATTTTAAGAATTGTCTGTATTTTTAAAAATGTATACTCTCACCCACACTTAAGCAAATTCAGCATTTGGACAAAAGGTGCAATCGTACAACAACATAGAAGAATGTCTGTGACAAGAAAGCTTTGTCACCACAAGTATTTCTTGGCATTGTAGTTAGAGCTCAGAAAATTCAGCAACTTGTCTCTTCAGTAGTGTGTACAGCATTGGTGTGGTAGAGATTCCTCATTTGCACAACGTGTACTTTATTGCAGCTCATTGTGCTGGAGTCAGAGATCCTCAGCAGAGCTGGTGGAGGTGTCTTTGTGGCTACGCAGTCAGCAGTTGTTGTAGCAGACACATTGATCTAAACCCAACACCCAAATAAGATCTGGTGTCAGGTCTGTCCTCTGAGGAACTGGTCCTCAAACAAGCATTGCAGCATCACAGTGTGATTCAAAGCTGTCCACGTGGGATGAATCAGCCCATCCCTGCTGTGGTCTTGCCATCAGCTCCCCGAGTTCCATGTGCTACCAGTGTCTCGTGTTGTAGGGAAACTTGGAAAATACAAAGTCACTCGGTTAAATTCCCTTTTTGTTCAGAATGCAGCTCAACCCTCATCATAGTTTTTGAAAATGCACTTTCAAAGGTGAAAAGTCAGTGAAGGAAAGACATAAAACTTAGGGAACAGAGGGAAGCTTTGTTTGTCACATGTTGGAAGGCAGAGCAATTCTAGCTGTTTCTGAAGGTCTACTGGTGCTGCTGGTGATTTTTAGCCACCTTTGTATTTTGTATACTGCAGTCCAACCAAGGTGACCTTGGAGTGGTTTATAGAGGCCTTTTTCTCCCCGCTAGTTGCAGCAGTGCTAAAGATACTTGTGGGAGAGTTTAAATAATTAAATGCCAACCATCTTAATGTTTTGCTAAGGAGTAATAGAAGAAAAACTAGTTTCGTAAAAAGAAAAAATAGGTATAATTGCTATCATAAATCTGTAGGAAGATACTACTGAAAAAATAAATATGGTAAATATTCTGAATAACTACATGGAGGGCAGTATTAATTAGCTCATCACTAAAATCTTACTGCTAAAATCTTACTGGAAGAAGGATGGGTTGAACTGAAGGGCAGATGGGAACAGAAGACACTTTCAGATGTGTAGTGCAGGATCCTTTTGAAAGGATGTCTGTGATGTACAGCTCTGTGATGTACAGCCTTACTTCTGGCAGGTCTGGTTGGCATTGTGTTTATGTGATTATGCACAGATTTGCAAGAACTGTTCCTAAAATAAAACTAATCTCTCTAAATACAGGCAGGGTAGCCAGAACTTCAGATGTTGGCATACTGCCTTTTACAGAGTAATTTTGTTGAGAACAAAGTAAGCCCTCAGTAGTTTTGGCTCTGAGCTAGCAATATTGATTCCCCTTCTGTCTCCCTCTGCTGCTACATGAATCACAGGAGGTGGTGTGCAGAATACAAAACCTTGCCAGTGTTCCCTTTCCGGGGTGGGGGGAGCAAAGAGCGTACCAAAACACGAGGCAGTGCCAAATTCCCTGGCTTTGTGGAAGAATACCTTGTCAAATATGCCATCCCTGCCCCTCCCCGTGCAGCAATGGTTGCTCTGTGGGGGTGGATGCAAAATGACACACCACAGTGAGGTCCCCTGAAGTGTGTGTTCCCTCCCTGGCTCCACAGGAGGCTGGAGGCAAAGTACAGTGGTTGCCAATAGTTTCATGTTTGAGGCAAGATGCTGTTTATAAATACCATCTCTGCACCTGAATTCTGGTGTAACCATTAAAAAGAGGTAGGTATGGCGTGATAGGGAGGGAGTCCGTGGAGTATTTGTTGTTTCATGTTGCTCTTGCTTAAGTTCAGTTGATGGAATGAATGTTTAATCTGCCATTTGACAGGGGGGTGTTGGGGCAGCCCAGCACTGTTATGTGTAAGTGGTTATTTCTCCTGCCCTTGGGACTGACTCTTACAACTGCAAAAGGCAGGTGCCAAGCTACTCACTGCTGTCCTCCCCCATGTAGTTTGATCAGAACCACAGAGATGCCCAGAGTACAGCTCATTTTATTTTGAGCTAGGACAGACTGGACTGATGCAAAAAGGGAAGTTTATATCAGCAGATTGCACAGCAGTTACTCACATCAGGAGATTGTTCCTTATAGACCCTGTGATCTCCATGCAGGAGCATCTTGTTTTGTCAAATGCAGTATTTTTATTTTCTTTTCCCAGTGGGTTGCAGTCAATAGCAAGTTCACATGCTGCCTCAAGAAATTAGCACTGCGCAGTAATGTTTCAGACAAGGGTTTGATTGATCTGGTCCTGTTCATTTTCACTTTGTTCCTCTGTAGTTCTTACTCTTACAAGACGTTTGTTTCCAAGCACTGGTTGTTGTTTCAGTAGGGTCAGGAAATAGTGTCAGGTCCCAGGCTTCTCTCCTGCCTGCACTGGGAAATGTGAAGAGCACCTGACGCCGTGGCTCCGGACGGCCAAGTTGTTGTGGGTGACACCGGAATGAAACTGGTGGAAAGCAACTCCAAAGGACCCTCCCAGCATGATCCTGGGTGCTGCTTCATGAAAGAGAATAAATCGGATAGAAGAAGTTTTGCTATGAAGGGAAAAATGTAAAATGGTACAATATGTAGGAAATTCAGTGCTAAAAATACCGTGCTGGTCCAGACTGGCTGGAGCTTAGCAGGCGAGTCTGTAAAAATCTAATTCCTGTCGGCTGCAGTTCGGTTCTACCTTCTGGCAGTTGGCTGCAGTTCTGGATGTAATGGGCATTTTGCTGCACCATCCATGGGTTGCCTCCTCTGGAGAGTTCAAAATGTGTTTTGATAGAAAGTGATGTTAATGAACCATACAGTTGATAACAAATTAATATCACATTGAATTTATATTAGGGGAAAACTAATGGAAAAATATGTAAAATCATCAAAAATGAAAAATCCACAGAAAAAATTCTAACTGAAAGCTGTTGCACACAAGTGAGAACAGAGCAATTTGAGTGCATTAATAAGAATAAAGATGGTTCTCTGCCAGGGTTGCCCACAAAACATCTCAATGTTTCTATGTTTAACTGTTCATAAAGAAGTTGTTACAGTTGAAGTTGTGTCAGTCCTCACGGTTTAGCTTTGCTGCTCTGTGAATCCCATGATGTGAAGAGCACCTGTCCATCCACACCAAGCAGTTTCTTCAGTGCCCTGGGGTGAATGCGCCATCATTTCAGTCTCACTTGGGTTCCACGTGTGGTTCTGTTGAGTCTTGCAACCATAGTGTCTCTTTCTTCTTTTTTTTTTAAAGTTGCTGTCACCAGATGTTGAAAAGTGAAATTTCAGTTTACCTTGATTTCCTGGAAAATTAAAAGCTTCCCTATCCCTCCTCCCCCGGCATCACAAATAAGGTGCATCTTCTTGCAGTAAAAATAAAGCGATCACTGTGGTACTGTTCCTTGTTCACTTGGTTTGCAGATGATATAACTTTTCTTTGTGTGACACTGCCATAAAGTGCTGTTAACTTTTCTCACCTGTTTGTACAAGATAATAACAGATACCGATCACTGTGTGTGACAGGATTCAACTGCTCCGCTTTGCCTTGACGTAAATTTTGGGACCAAAGGTACCTAAAACTGGGATTTCCAAATCACGAGCCCAGGGTTGGATGCATTCTCTTGACAGTCAGCTGGAGATTTTGTGGTGATCTGATACAATCACACAAAATAATTATACATCTGGGGTTCTGTATTTTTTTGGAAATAAAGGAGCCATATGAAATAAAGGGTTATTTTGCAAAATTGCATATTTGATAGTTTTTACACTTCTTTTAAAAACTACAAAGTAACAATGGGAAGAGCAAAATGGAAACCATACTCTGGTTTAAAATGTCTGCATACATTAGAAATGCTTCTGAGCAGCTCTGCTTTTTCTGTAGGAGCTGTAGACTGCCTGGCTGTGATAGAAGAAGTCATTGGAAGGATTCTATGCATTTTAAAGTTAGACGTTTTTTTTTATCATGAGATAATGAAGTAATTATTCACTGAACAACTGTCCTATTAAAATGAGTTAGTCCTTAAAATTACTTCACCATGATGTTCATACTCTATGATGAACAGGGGTTTTTTTAATAGCAGTTATTTTCACCTCCAGTTTTCTCCTTCCCTTCTCTGTTACCTGCATTTTTGTTTTGTGTGATGAAATGGATGTGGAAGCCTGGAATGACTGTCAGTGGTTTTGTGAAGGACTGATGATGTTTGGAATTATTTTGCTGAATTTATTTCATTGGGGTTTTTTTTTGTAAAATCTTTCCAGCAGCCAAGATGTCTTTCAGAAATGTAGACAGATATCAGAAGCAACATTTCTCTTTCTTTTCCCTGGGCTGGTTTTTTTTGTTTGTTTGTTTGTTTTCCTGTGGCGAAAATAGAGTTGATTTTTTTTCAAGACTATTTCATATGCTTCTGATCTTTAATAGATGAGAAGATTTTCATTGATGGTTATATTTATTGTGCTTACAGCTAATGGATACACAACCTTTACTGTGCTTACCATAAACACAACAAATCATAAAATAACACTTTGGTTTACTGTACAGCTGCAGTGTTAATTTGTGATAGATAACATTGTTTGTTAGGAAGGACACACAGGCAAATGCTTCAGTGCCAGAAGTGGCAAGAGAGGAGTGGGGCAGTAGGGGAGAGAGGGGACAGCAGCTTCTGCAGCCCTCACTCACTCCAGCACCCGCTAGAAGCTGTGCTGGTGCCCAGGCTGCGGAGTTCCTCTGCGAGTCACTGTAGCAATGAGTCCTCTTAAAGCTGCTGAGAGCTGAGGGTGTGCCAGGAGCAGAACCTGAGCCCCCTTGACCCTGGTTTGCCTCCTAGAAGGACGTGACTCCAGCCTTGTTGGGAGCAAGGCTGTTGTCATTGTGAGATCCGAACAGTTTTAAAGAGGAGTCTGTTTTTAAGCTGCTCCAGCTGGGCAGAGCAATGCCAGGTGGGACAGCCCCACCTATTCTGCAGCCCTGGCACCTCTTGACTTCACTGCTGGGGCCCAGTTCTGCAACGTCTGAGGAAGGGAAAAGGAACTCCTCGGAGCATCGTGAGACATCTCGCACAATTTCCAAAACAGCGCCATGGTTGTAGTGACGTCTACCTCTTTGTTTCCCATCTGGGTTTTGTCTTGTTTTTCTGTGTGGTGTTTTTCTGTGAGGGGTGGGGGGAATTGGGGAGTGGGAGGGAAAACTTGAAATCTGAATATTAAGACACTGGTGGGAGATCCAGTGCTTACCAGCTGTGTTGTCATATTGAAAAAGCCATTGTTTTTAATTCCTGCCTAGTATGAAATGTTTGTTTTTAAAAAATCCTTCCTGCTGGAAAGAAAAATGTATTTTTAAAAAGAAAAAACATCCCTCTTGGCTATGAGAATGTCAGCTGTATGAGTTGTGACCATATCATGACATGCTGATCAGATAAATAAATTTTTATCTCTCAGGACTCTATTGTAATTTTTTGCTGTTCTGGTAACCGTCAGCTTTTCTGAAAGGATGCACTTCATTTTTAAAGACCACTAGTTTCAGCTGAAGCAGCAAATAAAAAAGGTGTGTGAATGTCATGTGTAAAACTCTGGTTTACAAAAACCCATTTTTGTCTTGGTTTAACAAAAAATAAAATCATCCTTTGAAAAATAATGAAAGGCTACAGGTAAAAAACAAGGCACCTGAGGTGGTCAGGTGTTACATGCTGCAGTTACTTCGATCTCAAAGGCAAAGACAAGGTATCTCCTGGGGGAGAAAAAAAAAAAGAAGTTTTCTTCTCAATACCTTTCTATAGTTAGAATCTGTTAACTTAAACTTCCCATATGTCCTTGGGCTCTCTGTGGAATAAGGAAGTCTCTTGGGTCAGTTGTCCTAATGTCTATCTGGTTTTGTCAACCAGGTAGACATTAGCATAACTAATGGCAATCTGGTTTTGTACCAGGTTTGACTAAGGCTTCTCCGTGGGCTTGGAGAAGTGGTGCATTTGGAATTTCAGAGCAGCTAGTGCTGGGATCTGGTGCAGCTGAATAAAGGCTGCCAATATTTTTGCTTAAAAACAAGTCATGGAGTTTGTTCTAAGTGGCATTACTGTGTGAGTATTAAAGGCTGAGAAGAACAGATAGATACTGGATTAAAGGTGGCAAGGAGCTCACTGTTGGCAGCATGCAGATTTTTAAGTTTACCTTGGGAAACTGGAAGTTCCAAAAAAGTGGATGTTGTGAAAGGGATCAATAAGATCAGACTCTGGGTCTATACAAAGAGTAAATAATAGGGTAGCCTCAGTAGAGCTCTTCTGTGTGGCTTTGGGAAAACGCAACACTGATCTTGCTCAATAAAACTACAGGACTAAATCAGATGGCAAATGTGGCTCATTATTACATGCCACAGTAGAATTGGTGTTTCATAGTTTCACTTGAGAACCTGAAAGAGAAAAACTAAAAGGTCAATTTATACTGAATTACTTTTGAAGAGGAAATTTTTCATTTGCAGTTGGCTAGTATAATTCTGCAGATCTGTTCAACTGTGTACAATACTTTCATAAATTATATTAAATAAACCACAATATTCTTTTTATTATTGATTTGTTACTAATGAGGACAAGTTGCTGAATGGTCCAAGTCACTTAGTGCAGTGTATGTTTGATGCTGAGGAAAAGGAAGGTCATCTAGCCACTAGGAATAGATGTCTTCCAGGAAGAGAAATTTTCCCAGAAAACACAAGAGTTGAGGAATTCTGACAACTGAGGGCTGCATTGGCATTTCTGCTGTAAATAAATACATAGAAGTAAATAAAAGGGCAGATTTGACCCTGTGAGGAGACAGACCAAATAGGAGCAGAGGGTAGTAGGATTTCCCTCTGCAACATTAGTGAGACCATACATTGAATATTGACTCAAAGTGGCAAGGCAAGACGGAAGGGAAGAGCCTGGCAGTGTTTTCCCCCAAAGTGAAGCTATTGGGTTTTCTACTCCTGTGCTTTTGGCAACACTGAATATGCTACTGATACTGTTCTTGTGTTCCCTTCTCTCTGCATTTTTCTTAGGCAGACACACTCGGTCTTCCCCATCAGCAAGGGTTTGAAGGGGAGAAACCCAGAGCTGTTAGGTAGGGGCTGTCCTGCACCTCTGCCTTGAAGTGCACAAGATGTCAGGCATCCTGAAAGAGAAAACTCCCTTCACTGGATGAGACAGTAATTGTCCTGCACTGAAAATGCCAAACTTAGAATCTGTTGGAACAGAACTGATGGTTTGGGTTGGTTTGCTTTTTGGTTTGGTTTGTTTTCATTTAGTTTTTTTTTTGTTGGGGTTTTTTTTTTGTTTTGTTTTTTTGGGTTTTTTTTGCCACTGCTCTGACTAAATACTCTTGCAGCTGGCAAAACCAGTGGAACATTTTATGTGCAGTGCTCTGCTCTGTTACACCATGGCCAAATAATTTACAGGACCTCGCCTGACAAGCAATTTTAAGAGCCTTCAGATCTGCACCTTGTATCCTATAAGGTGGGTGGAGTTGCTTTTCCAGGAAATTCCTAATCCAAAACTGATGATAAAACCAGATGTGAATAATATTTAATATTTAGTAGAGTCGTAAAACTAAGCTCTGTTAATTGCCCACAGGCCTGCAGTAATACTTGCTGAAGGAATGTTGCTTAGGTAGCACTGGATTGATTTCCTGTCAAAAAATTTTTCTCCCACTTCTGTTTATTCCAATATTAAGTGTTGATTCCAGTGTCACTTAAGGCAGTGACTGATGGGTTTTTTTACTCCAGTCATTCTCCTAGGGAAATACTCAAAAGATGCAGTTTGATGTTCCATGTTTGTACCACAGCTGATCCCTGAAGTTCAGAACAGGCAGCTAAGGATTTGCTAAGTGGGCAGAAGCACCTGTAGGTGAGAACAGTCACCAAAGGTTGCCTCTAACACCTGCTCCTGTGAGGCCCTTACCCAAGTCTCTCTGTTGTGCTGAGAGAAGGAGCTAGGTCAAGATTGATTTTTAGCATTAATCATTGAATAAGCCTTACACACACGAAGTGAAGCTGTACCAACACAACCCTTAAAAGAGCCCAGGAAGAGACAATTAAAGCTACAAAATTAATCTGGAAAAACTTAGAGGAAGAAGGAAGTCTTGTCTGCTTAGCTTATCCAAGGGTTAAGTAAAATACCACTGCGTTATGTACAAGTACTCAGCAGGTGCTGTCAGTCATGGACTCCAGGCTGGAAAAAAAGAAAGGCTGAAGAGGCAGCAGTTCCATGCAGAATATAATGAGCTGAGCTCAGGATGAGGAAGGGAGAGAAACTGGTTTTTTTGGCATGTTTTCAGTTCTCCATCCCTCAAGTCCTGAAATCAGAATTGTTGCCTTAAATATTTTATTACAGAGCTGAAATAGAAGTAGGTACTGTTTAGCCTAATTACAGAGGGAGGTTGTGACCTACATTATGCAGGTAACAAGACTAAATAATTCATGGGCTTTGGCCCAAATGTCTGTGAAACTTGGAATTTTATTAGCAGCTAGATGGCAAATTCTTTTTCTACGCCTTTACCTTCTCAATGCAACATTTCTGTTTTCTGCTCCAGGCTTACAAACAAATCCTGCAAGAAACAGCAATAAATACAATGCTAATTTTTCAGATTAATCATTTGCATCTGTGGAGTAACTATTAAAATGTCTTCTTTTCTTATATAAGCACAGATGCATAGAGAGCTGCATAGAGAATCAGGCCCCAGATATGTCTGAGCCATTATCCTCCTACCCAGAATAGCCAGGACAAGTGCCTCAGAGAAAATTGTAAGGATCCCTGGAGTGGACAAGTGTCAAATAACCTTGCTAAATATAGGAATTTTCTTCCTAACCCTTCCACTAGAAGTTGGCTTATGTCCTGGCCCACTGAAATTTACATCTCAGTTTTGTTTTAGTTTACCTCCTCACTGTCAGGGTTTGTTGGTTTTGTTTTCAGTTTTATTTTGTTGACCTGACGATTTTTGAGCTTGGGAAGGTTAATGAGTCCTGCAGGCCACTTGGAAACTCTATCAGAAGTCCACTTTTTTCAGAAAAAATTTCATTCTTTATAAATCTTCTGTGTTTGCGTTGGTTCTTTCTTTCCTCTTGTGTTATGAGAGATTAAAAAAAAACAAACCCAAACCCTAATGTAGCTTCTTTCCTCTACCTTTCCTGCTTTTATATCCTCTGTCAGTCTACCACGACTGAGTATTTCTTTGAACTATTTAAATTTCTGTTCCCATTGTGCTAGATCCATCACCTGCATAGTTAAGTTCCTTCTGCTTTTTATTACAACATTCAGAGAATTGATTGTCCTATCGGTATAATTTATTTAAATACTTATCCATACAGCTTGATGGTGAGAGGATTAGATTAATGGGTTAGTAATTTCCTGACTCCAGTGACACATATAAATCAAACAATAAATAAGTCAGCAGCTACAGAACAAAAATTTGCTGCCAACAGTTCTTAATTTCCTACACAAAAATACCCACATTTAATTTTATTGCATAGTGAAGACGAATAAAAATATAAAGCTGTTCCCTAAGGTAAAGTGAGAACAGGGAAGTTGCTTCCTTCATATTAATCTGTCTTTCTGTTAAAAAAAAATAAACCAGTCAAATGAGCTCAAGTTTAATAAGCTTGTGCTCGTATCTCCCCAAAATTTTTGAGATCCTAGGAGTTGTTACAGAAACCAATAAACTGCTAACCTGAACCAGAGCCACTGATCAAGAGCACTTTGGGGAGCTGCCCTATCTCCTAACGGATCTATGAAAAGTTGGCCCCTGATTTTTATTTGTGGATTTCTAATTTGTTATATGGAAATAAATACAAAATATTCAGTGAAGCCAAAAGATAAGGATGCGCAGAAACTCCATACAGGCTCCTGACCTTTATTTTCTGGTTTGCATTTCTCTCTGCAGTACTTTGTTGTGTAAGGAGGTATTATATATCCTGGGTATGTTAATGCAGGCAGCACAGCCAACCTGGGTGTATTAAGGGTAGAAATCACAAGGTCAGAAGTGCCAGTTGTACTAATTAGTGCAATCCTGACTAAGAACAGTTACATGACTTTATTTTTAATGAGCACAAGGATTATGGGAATTTAGATAGAACAATAATCTATTTTTATCTGGTATTTTGTAAGCTCAGAAGATGAATCAGGAATAAGCTGCATAGTAAGACAGGCCAGAGCTGCAGCTAAATTATCAAAACTGCAGGAACAAAACATTCCTTACTTAGAGCACTGCGTGAAGTTTCCAGGTTAGGACAATAACCCTTACTTGGCATCAACAGTATGTGTTACATTGACGAGGTAAAGTACAAGCGTGGCACTCACCTCAGAAATTAGTATGATAACATTTGTTAGTTCTTTTTTTAACACTTTGGTGTTTTCATGTCAGGAGGGAGAGAAAATACATTTTGCTAGTGGTTAATCATACTTATTTCTTCTAATTGCTGCATCATCTGCTATTGAAGGCTAAGAAGGCTAAAACTTAAAAGAAAAAAAAAATAACAGCAAAAAGGAGCTCTTGGGGTGGGATTTCCATAAGGAATAGCAGCTGATTTACATGCATATGTAAAATATATGTTCTCTGTATGCAAAGTCTCTGCACTGGGATTTGCTTACTCTCTTTCCTGCCTTGTGCACTGGCTGCTGGTAGTTCAACATCAAAGGTGGGGTCTCCTCCTTGCTGGGAAGACATTTGCATTGCTGCAAAGCTGGAGGCAGACAAAAATCAAATCAGTGGGAAAGTCAAAACAGCTTTCTGCGTCTTGGGAGATGGGAAGGGGGACACATGGCATTTAAAGGATCATTAAATCAGAAAAGGGTGGGGAGAGAAAGCCAGCTTGTTTCTCCCACTGGGCTCTCTCTAAATGCAGCCTAGCCTGGAAACTGCAACCCACTCAGGTTAAGTGGGTAGGCACAGCATTGCACTTTGTCAGCTTTACACCTGCCCTTGAAAGTGTCCAGGACTGGGTTCAGAAAAGTAAAGTGTGGCTCTTTCTCCTGTCCTTACAAACTGTAGTAAAACTTTTCACACTTTTCACCACTGCTTTATCTCCATCTGAGCAAAGCCACGTATATTTTTAGGATGGCCAGACCTCATGAGCATACCATCTCCTTGGATATGTAGTTCAACAAACTGGCACACTCTGGTAGGTCTCTGTATTCCAGCACATCTTCCAGAGAGCTGAAAAGATAATGAAGTGCACCCCGCTGTCCTACATGAGCTAGCTGAACCATTTGCAATACAAATATTGCTGTGGACAAAATATTTTCTGGTGATTCACCTTAATTGGGAAGGTAGAGTGAGTCACAGTATCCTGTAGGAATTTGTACTAACAGTTGATAGTTTGGAATTTTTTATTTTATCTGAAAAGGATATTACCTTTTCAGATAGGACATAGAACAGGATTTTTCCTGTCTCAGAATGTGGCATTAATGTCAGAAAAACTTAACTTGAGTTTGATTTAAATTGTGCTGCTCTTAGTCAAGTAAATTCCCATGGTACTAAAAATCACTGGGTGATTTAACTTTTGGATTGCTATTTCATGCCCTGGATCCTGTTTTAGGTTGAAAACAAGTTTAAGAGTACCTGGAGAAACTACAGTTTAAAGTAAAGAATAAAATGAATGTTTCAGCTTGTACAAAGCTTTGGGCTGCTCACTTTTTTTGTTCTTTGCAGTTTAAGGATTTGCCACAAGCAATTGCACAGGCCATCCTGTCTTGACCTTGGGCAAAGCCCAGTTTCCTTAAGATGATAAATCTCTGCTGAACACATCCCAAGTGCAAAATCCTTCCAGCAATTATCTGCCACAGCTAGAGAGAAAAGTGCTGTTTCTATCTAATTTCCACTTGAAGGCTGGAGAACATTTCTCAAAGAACATCCTGTAGGCATCAGCTGCACCTGGATTGCTCAGTGCCTTTTTGTCTGGTCGTGCAGCTTGACAGTGTCACTTCTCCTGCTGTGGTTCTGCACAGGCTCAGCTACCTCAGTCCTTCAGGACACTATCTTTCTTCCAACTTGCATCACCAGTGGAAGTTTCCAGTACTGAAGTGTTAAGAGTCCTTCATCCCCTCCAAAAGGAGATATATAAATAAGAGGATTATTACATCTGTGCTGAGATTTTTGGACCCGACTTGTTTGTTATATAAGATCTGTCAAACTGGTTGCTGCCCTCAGTTTTCTCTGGTGATGCAGCAGGTACTAAACATGTTGCATCCCCCTGATCCCTGGTAGCTATCAGGTGTTTGATAAACTGACTGTCAAAGAGATTTACTAGGAAGGCCTGGGCTTCTGTGGCATTGGCTTAGTGTTGGTACCACTTGCTCTGCTGTGCTGGCCCAAATAGGAATTTCTGAGGCCAAGATCTATGGAATCATGAGCTTCTGCTCAAGCAGTCACTGAGATATTTTACAATAAATGTTTCAGCTAAATAGCCAGTGAGATGCTGCTCTCTTCTCAGCCTTACTTTCTCCCTGCTCACCTGCTGTCCCAGAGCTGGGTAAGAACTCTGCTGACAACATTCCATCTGGATTTTAGGCTGAGTAATGGCTCACACTTAAGCTTCAAATGATGAGAAAGCTCACTTACTTATCTCTCAGGACTGCATCCTAAAACATAGAAAATAAAGAGGCTGGAAGGTGCTTCTATTCAGCTGAGTCACAGACCTACAAGAAAGACTTGGAAAGATATTTAGAGATTGAAATTTGCTTTCACATTTAGGCAAAAGTGGAAAGAAAAGGCAGTAAGTGCATATGTGTCAAAATTAAAAAGAGAAGTGGCATTTATAATGATGAGTAGACATGATGAGAGAGATGCAGTACATTTTTGCACTGTACTAGAAAGTCTTTTCTTCCAGCTTTATAAAACATGAATTGTTATATTTTTTATTGGAGGGAATGAATTACAAAGTAAATGCCTGAGGCTGTAGCTGGGCCAGATGATTGCCTCACTGGGGTGAGATACCCTGCAGAAGAGAACTGCTCAAGCACAGTCTCTCAAACTCAGTCATGTCTACATTGCTGGGTACTGTTTAAAATACAACATGCAGTCAGCTCCTAGTGCTGCATGCAGTCCATGAAAAGCAGCCTCTGGAGCTACCTGCTCATAGTAGTGCCTCTCTTATCTGCAGTACTGGCTCTCCCAGGCTTCCCAAAGGCTGGGAGCACTGGGGGTCTTAATTCATGGTCATTTCCAAGTTTATCTGTGGCAGACACAGAGCTTATCTCCTACACCTCTCAGTTTCTCTGCCAGTTGTGACCACTACATTAAAAACTGTAGGTGAGTGTTCTGCCTTCAGATGTTCCATCCAGAGTGTGGCTTATTGGTTTGGACAGGTTCTGATTTCAGTCTGTGTCAGCACACCAACCCAAGAACCAAGGCAGCAGAGGGCTGACTAATAGTGCTCATTAGATCTCACAGCACTGCTCCGGGAGGTTTCCAAACAGAGCTAGAGGAGGAGGGGGGGAAAGTTCAACGAAAGAAACAGACTTTAGGACAAGAGTCTGGTGAGCTCACCACTGAAGATAAATTCATGGGACAAGTACTCAGCATTCACCCTGATGGGGGTTGGTGGTACATTCAGCAGCAGCTAAATGCCCCACCCTGCCCTCTTTTGAACCATTCCTTGTTAGGGGACTCAGTATTTTTATTACAATTTGTCTCTTCCTGCCTTTTATTCTTTTCTGATATAAGCACCTTACTTGTAGGTTGTTCTTTCCAGAAAGCTGAAAAATTACTTGGCTGAAGCAGTTATTTTGAATGTTAGACACAGGAAGCAGCTTTGTAGAAGTAATTATCATAGAATCATCAAGGCTGGAAAAGATCTTGTGTACTTACATTCAGGCTTGCCATGGTTTAGTTAATTGGCTCAGGCATGTGCACACTTATTTAGCTTCCTCCTAGGTCTCCAAGTGTACCAGTTGCAGTGTTGTAAGCACTGCTGTGTAGCTCTGTGTGTAGGCCAATTTCTCCCTTTTCTCTCCTAAATCTATTGCTGCAGGAGTAGCACCCTGAGTTCAGAGTTTTTATAACTGTGAAATAGCCTGTTCTGGCAAATTGTATCAAGATTTGGAAACAGATTAGCATAACCAAGCAGAGATGATTTTGTTCTTACTTTCAGGAAGGAGAACAATGTCTTAGGAAAGCCAGGCTACCTGCTCCTGGGATCCATTTCCATGGGCGTGTCTGCTCATCCCTCTGATGCAATGTGTTAACAGGAACATTGATCCCTCTAAGCATATGCCTCTCCTCCTTGTTGACAAATGCACACCAATAGATGCTGTGGGTGATGCAGCATTATGTAATTGTGCTTGTGGTGCAGACATTGAACCTCCCGTGACATTAGAGATCCTGTATTAAAGACAGAAGCAGCTTTATCCTAAGTATTATTGCTGATGTGAACAGACCCAAACACAGGCAGATGCACTGCTACTACATGCAATGTTAGGCAACTGTGACATTCAAAATTTTCTATTTAAAAACTGTGTCTTGTTTAATTTGTTCATAGAGAAAAACCAAATATTTGGGTTCTAAAGATTTTGTAGATTAACATTTGTGGTGTATAGAGTTGGTATTAGAGAACTGTAAGATGTACATTAAGAAATGTATTTTGACCTTGACTATTCAGACTTTGATTATTATACCCTTCCAGTTATTATAAAAGGGGTCAGGTCCTTTTGTGTCTACTAATTAAAATTAAAAGCTAAAATGTTCCAAATTTATCTGACACCTCAAAACAAATTTAGTATACCAGCAGAGAGAAAGAGATTAAAAATATGGGAAGGGGGGAGGGAGAAGAAAATGAATGTCCCAATTTATCAGAATGCTACTGATTTTGACACAGAAATGTTGGAGGCCATTTCAATATTTTAAACAACACATGAAGCCTTGTGGTCGCTCTACTGGACTGGCATTGGAAAAGCATTGGAAGCTGTTCCCTTCTGGCCTACCAAGTCACTTTGCCTTCCTGTGCTTTGTGTTCTGCACTGAATAGCACTGACACAAACCTTATGCCCACCCAAACCAAAGCTAGCTATTTTCTGCCAGCACCATATGCTGAATTAGCTTGTGGTGGAACCCAAGAGACACCAGATTCTGTGATTCTGTCTAAAGTGAAACTACGGAGGTTAGGTAATGGGTCAGCATTTCCCACTGGATGTGACCAACATGACTTTCACCTCAGAAACCCAGGACTAACAACTCCATTTCAAATGAGGTTTAAACTGGGGTCCTGCACTTTGTGGTATGTCTTCTAAGCTTCCTCTTTTCTTGTGGATGCCCCATGCAACCACAAACTGTGTCCTCAGATAATCTAATCACAGAGATCTTATTTGCAGTCAAAATTACAATTGATTTTACTTTGATTATCACTCTGGTACACCAGCACTATTCAAACAATGAATATTAGAGGACATTGCTATTTTTCACAGGCAGTTAAATCACAGACAGCAGCAATCTTCATCTGAATTTTTCATTTAAAAAAATGAAACCTTTCATGGAGCTGACTAAACTGTCTGTGTGAGGCACCAGGAGACAGGATTGATGGATATCACAGGGACTGTGCAAAGTCAGTGAGCTGAATCCCTGAGAAGAACAGAGCACATGGTCACACCCTTGCTGAAGATATTGAGTTAAAGTTGTCAGTTTAGAGCTGTGCAAGCCAGCACGTCTCAAACAGAAGAATTCAGAGCCAGCTCTAGTTAATTAGGAGTCACATAATTACGTAGTATGCTTTTCCATTAAAGACATTAGGAAAGGCCTTTTGGGAAAAGAACTGTATTTTCTGGACTGGATAAGAAAAGATATAGTCTCCTCATCCAGTCTTGGTTGATTCATATCTATGTAGTTGCAATACAGTTGGTGTCCTTACAGCTGTCAGCTTTCCTGAGTGCTCCTGTTAGCTAAGGCAAAACCACACTCAAATAAAAAACTGAGCTTACCAATGACCTTGCTAGTACTAGTGCTGTAAGCACAAATGCATGATACTGTAATTCTCCTAACAGAATAAGATGCATTAAAATAACTATTTGGACTGTCTGTAGTTAGCTAGGCCAAAGAACAGGCTGCTGCTCCTCCTATTACCTACATGTCTTTCATCAGCCTCTGACTTAATGGAATACTGACCTTAAGGCCAAAAAGCTAAATTCAATTGTAAAAAGGACAGCTTTAGGATTAGGCTCAATACTTTATATTTTCAAGGCATTAGAAATGTAGTTTATCCATATGTGACATTTTCTCTTATGAAATTTTAGACAAAATTACAGTCTGTATTCACTCCACCATACTAACAGTTTTCAATAAAATATGCTATAAGAATTATCCTCAAACCAAGAGGTTTGAAAATCTATAATGATTATATTAAGATACAAGATTGTTAAATGCCTATCTAGAACGTGAAAAAGGATTTAACCCTGCCGTGACAACATATGGAAACTATGTTTAAAACATGAAAATGCCCAAGCTAATTGTATTGCACTTTATTGCCATAAAACAGAGGGTTGTCTGGGAGTCTTGATATTGCATTTCCATCCCACACATGAGGGGTGGGAGAAACATCCCCAGTTTCCTAAAAGGAGAAGATTTTTGTGGTTGATTCATCTGTTGTTACTCTGCCCCACAGATTTCAGGCCTATTGGCCATCCTCAGTTTCATTTAAATCCTGCAAGCATGATCCCAAGAGCGCTTTTTACTGAAAAAAAAAAGCGCTACACAGAGGGCAGACTCCCCAGCTTAATGATCCCCATGTGAGAAAACAAGTGGGCAGAATACAGGCATTTTATTTAACCTGGTCAGCTGGCCAGTCTGTGATGGCTGGTGATTGCAGCCTGCTCTCCATACCCAGTGGGTGTTGCAGGGAACACCCAGCAGAGCTGCTATTAAGGGAGGAGGAAGCAGAGTCCAGGAGGCAAAGAACTCAAATCTGTAGGAATCCAGCATTCCCTGGCTCTGTCACTCATAGAACAGCTTGACAGGATTTATCTTCTACACTTCTTTGAGGAATAATTCTTGGCTTGTGCAATAAATTACTACAGGATAAATGTATGAGAATATTAATAATGAAAGCATCTTGCTCTTCTATGCTGCAGCTCATCAAAAGATCAAAATCTTCATCACCACCTGTTTCCTGAGAAGTTGGTAGCAGAGCTCATTTCATTCCAGAGAAGCAGAAGTGACACACAGCCCCTGTGCCTGCCTTGCCCATGGCCACATAGGAAACCAACAGGGAGGGTTTCAGTAAAAACAAACCACCCCATTTTTATCAGCAGTATGTGGGATAACTGATGTTCCTGTTGTCTGTGTTTAAAGCAGAGGAAGGACTTACTTGACTGTGTTCTGTTTGAGTCTACTGAGATATTTGCTACCTGGAACTGGCAAGCATTGTTTATAAGATTAGACCAAGTAGGCGGTGTTGTTATTCTCGTAGAAATTACATTTACAGAACTCTCCTGGAATCATCTTGTTTCCTGAAGCTTTCCAAGTATCATACTGATAAAAATCACAAACCTGATTGTTATACATGATATCTTTTTATGACAGTTGCTGTGATACAGAGTTAGTTACTAAAATAAGCCTACACCAGCTGTTCAGAGTGAAGTCAGAGATGAGGCTCCTATTGACTTGAATGGACCTGAGACTTCGTGTTAACACCTTAGTAGAACATTAAGTTCTGATTTTACAAATTCAGCTGCTGAGACATTGAAAGTTAAGGAAATGTCTTTCATTAGCTGGATAGGAACCTGTCCTTGCTTGCAATGCCTGTCCTCACACATCTTGGCATTTTTGCCATGTTTGGGATTCTTCAGTGACCAGCTCCAGCATCTGTCTTTAGCCTGGCTCTCCACAAGAAGGGCACAAACTCATTATGTCCCGCAGGTTGGGATCAAGGAGAGGCCATGTCAGAGTCACTGGCAGTGAGCCTGGAGCAGCTCTGTGCCATGCTTCCTGTGGGTAAGTGCTGCAGGCTGGGGGGAATGCAGCCCTCTGCTGAGCAGGGATATCCGGCATGGCAGGAGCCAAGCTCCCCACAAGGCAGGTTGGAATCACATTTCATTTGAGAAATGGAAAGAGAAGTCCAAGGGAAGTGAAGTGGATTTGAGTGCACTATAAAGAGACTGCTGCTCAGTTTTCTTCACCCTATGCCATTCATTATTTCATTTGCCCTCATTCTCAGGGTTGCAAGACCCAAATTACAATGTGGGTATTAATCTATCAAATCATTGCAGATAGGGAGAGGATCCACTCTGATATTGTGAAGTGATTGTAGCCAGTTGTGTCTGTTTTTATAATTATATTGGCCTCAGTGCTATTCATTCTGCACTGATACCTGTGTTAGAAAGAAAGGAACTGCACATATTTTAAATTTAACCTGCACTGTTTTTTTCTAGTCACGTATACAGAATGCATCCTTCCACTCCCTGTTTCTTTTGGGCATTTTAGTTTAGAAAGAGAGCCAGAAAGAAAATAATAAGCATTTTTGCCTAAGCTAATCTATGATTTTAGCAAGGTCTTGGACCACACGAGCTCCAAAAATTCATTCCAACCAAAATTAGTTTATGATTCTAGGCCTGACTCCTGTTTAGAAGGAATTGCCCCTTCCCATGGACCTGTGTGTGTACTTTGTAGCCCCTTGCTGATGGGGCTGTTTTGTACCTCCAAGCTACAGCTGCTGTATCCAAAGAAGCCAAGTCCAAAGTTGCTGCTGTGCCTGGACAGCAGGGTATATGTGTGTGCATTGTGTATGGGGTTGTCTGCTGCTCAGAGATTCCTTGTAACACCAAAAGCTGGGAGGGGGAAGTGGGGTACGTGTGAAATGAGGACAGGATGACAATGTTCATAGCAGAAATACCTCACAGTAATAGTTGTCAACTCCATTACTGTCAAATTAATTCTGAATTGTTGCCCATCATACACTGTTTAGCTTGAGGGAACTGAAATGGTGGCTTTGCCTCCATGGCAGAAATTAGAGTAGTTCAGCCCTCCGAGGAGCCTTGCAAAGTGGCAAAGGAAATGTCAAATATCATTTGGTCAGAGAGCATTTTTAAAGTCCTCCAAGGAAAAGTCTTTGTTCTATACACTTTATCTCCACTAGATATATGAAACAGAGGGAGCTCTTCATTTAGGAAGTATCAGCTTTCAGACAAAGCTGGGGAGGCTTGGAGTCGAGGCTACATTTGGACTGAGACAATGTAATTTGATTTTACAGGCCAAATCTGCACCTCCAAGCAGCTAAACTTCTGACTTGAGAGCAGCAAAGAACAGTAGATGGAAAACCAGACTGACATTCAGCATTAGCAGGCTCAGTTTCTGGATCAACAATTAACTTGGCATGTGACACCAGGCAGGTCCATGGCATTGTCAGTACTCCTCCTCTAATCTGGCACGGTGAGAATCAGTGGAGCAGACCTTCCAGGCCAAACCAACTATCTCAGTATTTGAACTCTTAGGCAATATCCCAACATGTTTACACATCTGGTAAGTGAGATTGCATGACAATGAGTGTTAAGGACCTGAATAAATGAAAGATTATCTATTTAGATGCCTAGTTAGAATTTAAATCCCCAAAGAAGTTTGTTTCTACCTTTGTAGTGCACATACTATGTCTAGAGAAAGGGAAAGATAAGGACAGGCTGAAAACAAGGAAAACTGATCCCTCAGTGGACCTGAATAATTCCCTGGATGTTTTTCTGTCGAAAAAAAAGACAGTTTTTTTGGTTCATTCAATTTTTTTCCCCTTCCCTCACAAGAAAAGATCTACAGGAGCTTTTCTTGAATCTCCAGGCTTACGAAATTGAGATTTTGTGGAAACACATGGAAGGAGACACTTGGAAGGTGCAGTGCAAGTCTTTTTCTGAGAGCCAGGTAGAGATCTTGAGAAAGAAGCTGAGGGTGCTGAAGGAGTTGAATGTGATGCACTTGTCTAGAAGGCACAACAAAGCTGAGTGCTACCAGACCTGTACATTAATTTCAGAACTATCCTAGATGTATGGAGTGTGAAATAACAACCAGGCCTTCTGATCTGTGATGTTACTGATGAGAATGTTACTGGCACAGACAGAATTAAATGTTTAAGAGTCATATACTTGGTGTGATCACACAAAATCTGGATTATTCTCTGGGGTCAAGCAACTGCTGTTGCCACTTTCACAGATTAATGGTCGTTCTCCATCTTGCAAAGTGACCTTAAAACTGCAGTCAAAAAAGAACTTAGAAATTACAATGACAGTCTGCACTAATTACTCTGTTTGTGTACAAGTATTTTGCTATCCAAGCATTCTGTGTGCCAGGTTAACAAGGTGCAAGATCCCAGCAGGTGCTGGTGAGAAAGCAGGTGTAACTGGTGGGGTAATCTCAAGGAGAGAACAACCCCTGTTCCAAACTCCTCTGGCACAGACTTTACAGACTCGACAGATTTTGCCCTCTCCTTTGCTTTCTTCCCTGAGCTCACAGCGGTGGCCGTGTGGCTCCCTGTGGCCAGAGGGAGAATTGCTTTCCCTGAGCAATCCCAGTGAAGATTTTATTTGTGGGATCACTTTGACATAATTCTAGGAGGTGGCATGGTAACTTTGACTTTTTAAATGCTTCAGTCTTATCCATATAAAGCTTTGGAGCATGACTAATTAATACAATAATCACCTCTTGCAGAGAACACATTAACTCCCTGAACTCTCAGGACTTACAGGATCAGAGAGAACACTGGAAGTCGCTGAGAAATTGAATTAGCAGATTCTCAGGATGGCAGCCAGTAAGGGACTTCATGCACTCAAGTGTGCTAAGGGATGAGCACCATGCCCCAGGGACCCAGGCAAAGCTGCTGTCTTCACTAGGATTACACCATGTGGGTACTTCCCTGAGGACAAAAGGGAGAGAGCTCCGGAGAGCTCTGGAGCCCTGTATTTATTCAAAATAATATTCTGTGAATCAAATGATCTAATTAGCTAAACATGCATTTGACCACAAAAATGTTATGTTATTTTTAGCTGACATTGCAAACCTACATCAGGGTTGCATCCTTTTCTCACTGAAACTCTGCATCTATTTTCTACAAAATTCCCCTATTTCTTCTGCTTTAATTCATCACTGATCTGTGTGACTGCTCTTGAATTTTGATTCTCAGAACCTGTTATGTCTCTTCATCCTTTTTATTGATAAGATAAGCTTCTAACAGAAAGATAGACAGAAGTAATTAGGATGTTTGAAACAAGTTTTACCCCACTATACAAGTAATGTTTTCTTTCTTTTTTTTAAGTAGAAAAAGAGAGGGCAATTACAGATCAATGTGATCCATAAAATTCATTCCAGTCTGGATTTTTATTAGAGATTTCTGGGCTTCAAGGTAAGTTCAAGATGGTACTGAAATCACCAAGATGGAAGCAAAACAGTCTTAGATTCTGAGCTTCAGCCCCTCCAAAATGGAATGAGGTATCACAGAAATCAGATTCACATTCAGAAAGAGCAGTTCTCTGTGGATTTAAGCATTTGTTTGTCACATACCACAATAATTGTTATCACCCTAATTTTGCAGCCTTGGGGACTGAGGTGTCAGCAGCCATTACCCTAAACTGTCTCATGTATACTGTAGCTACTCACAAGGTATCACCCTATTGTGTCACATCACTGTAACATTTTGTCCCTTTCTCTCTCTCCAGAAGGATGGTAGCAATCTGGAAGAAAAGAAAAATAAACATAATGAAAAGCTGCACAGATGGTTGTGTAACAGCTGATAGGTAGCTGCACTTGCTGATGAGTATTTTAGAGGTGGCGGACAGCAAGGGCAATGAAGAATTACTGCTAGCTTTTAAAGGGATTCTGCCAGGCCATGACATAATCCTGATAAAAGAAATACTTATCAAATTTCCAGCAATAAGGCTACTTAAATGGGAAGAAATTCCCCCAAGGACAGGATCTTTTCTTTTCTTTTCTTTTCTTTTCTTTTCTTTTCTTTTCTTTTCTTTTCTTTTCTTTTCTTTTCTTTTCTTTTCTTTTCTTTTCTTTTCTTTTCTTTTCTTTTCTTTTCTTTTCTTTTCTTTTCTTTTCTTTTCTTTTCTTTTCTTTTCTT